>JAUMHR010000047.1:2629928-2648251 GCA_032361145.1 Enteromius fasciolatus | reverse complement strand
TTCGTCAACAGCATCGGTCCAGTAAACGCCATCAACATGGTAAGAGATAGCCTCCAACACATTTTATTCATATAAAATTTTTTTTTTTTTTTTTTTTTTTTTAAGTTTCCTGTGTTTAAATCACTGGGATGCACAGCTGCCTGTTGCTTTGATAAAACATACAATATACGGAAGAGTATTGGGTTGGAATGAGGGGAACAGGATGGGCATAGGACCTCAACACGGGAATCGATGGGCATCTGTATATGCCAGTGCACCAACCACAAGGCTATCAGCACCGGCCACATCAAAATAATTCTTAGTAGGAGAGAACACAGGCCGTAAACAGCCGTAGGATCCCTCGTTTGCAGCTCTTAAATCGTATTTGAAATAAACATGTGTCGAAGCTATTATGGTCTGAACATACTGATCCTCTCTTGGATGGCGCCTGCTGAGATTGCATGTATTCCTCATTAGATTTTTGTGGAAATCTCAGATAGGATTGCAAAAGAAAAGGTACAGTATGTGCAAATACAGTCACAAACAATCAACCAGCCTATCCAGTTCAGCATATTAATACAATGGCCAATTACAAAGAACTGTAGGAACACAGGAAGGTTAGCTCGTCAGTGCTTTCCTATTTAGTCGAGAGCCAAAATTAACCTAAATATTTAACAGACATGCATTTTTAGTTCTTTGGAAATCTGTTGCGCAGATTCGTTATGGGCCTGGTGGTAAATAGACTTCTGCAGAATCTTCTGCAGATGTAGTTCAGGACAACTCACACCTTGTTATTAGAAACAGCTCCATGCATGTTTTAAAATACTGTAGTAAGCAGTTCTACAGAATTCTATAGAAAATGTGGAAGAACATGTGGGCCTAAATAGCCTTAATGTGAAAAATTGATTTCTAATGAAGCAGTGCTGTTTGCTTGTGTTGATAGTGATAGTAATTGTGTTAGTAATCAGTTCTCTGGAAAGAATTATTTCCAGATTGGGATAGCAAACAGTGTTTAACCCTCCCACTGAAGTGGAGGAAGGAGAGAGGGAGAAAAACCTCTAGAGGGGACTCCATCACCCTTAAGTGTGAGATCTCGCCACTGCTTTATCTCAGGCGGCCTTCACAACACAGATCAGAAGCATGTCAAGAAAAGTGCTTTTATCAGAACCTGTCTGCTTTTTCTGCACCAAGCAGTTGAGAACGAGATTACACTCGTTTGTTGAGAAGTGGCAATCTGATGTCTGGGTTCCTTTGACCCTCAGTCTGTTTGTTAAGAGAACAGATAGATGAAGAGGGAGCAAGAGAGCAAGCTTGTCAGTGTTTTAAAATAGGGTCGGGATCAAATCAAGCCCATGTTTTTACTGCACCATATTTGCCCTTTCTGGACTTGTATAACCAAACAAGGACTTCACCCCAGGGACCATGTCTTCAGATGAAGATATCTGACTGTCTGAGGAAATCAGAACCAGCCTGACACATTCCATGTAGATTACTGTATATGGCCATGAAATCTACATCTGCAGTGGGTTATTAAAGACTGAGAGTTTACTTTTCATAATTCAATAGAGGAAATCAAAACTTTCAGGCACAGCCTAATGAATTAGGCCTGAAGATAAAAACAAGTTTTCAATCATCATGACCAAGACTCCTGCTACTACAACTACTAGCCATTCTATGATTTAGGGTACATATTGATGATAATTCTATTTTTTCTAAAAATCGCCCTCAGAAATATAATATTTTATCCATTAAGAGACATTATATCACACTGAAAATTAAGTATGAATATCATTTAATTAAACCTTTTTGTTGATCAAAAAGTAACAGTTGTCAGTGTATTCTGCACAGGAAAACTACACTTACACAAAGTAGTTGTAAAGTAAATCAATTCTTTATTTTGCACTTAAAATGTCCCTGTCATGATTAATAATGCTGTTGTGTTGTTTTGCCCTTTGTAGCCTTGCTAGAAGCATGTGTTGAGCATGTGTTTTACATTTTCTGTTTATTTTTATTGCCAACCAGCAAACGGATCCTTGCTGGAGATGAATTAGCCTTAAATGACTTGGCATGTCTGTCCGTTTTGTTCATTTTAGGTACAAGGACTACAGAGAACCACCATGGTCGACTGAGCCTTACCAGTTCTCCAAACAGTACTGGTCGGTTCTAGCGGCTCGGTTAGGTTTCGTCATATTGTTCCAGGTACAAGCTCTTTTTTAACATTTTCTCACCATTACCTCCAATCTAAAAGCCTAAAATTAAAGTTTTACTCCTGATGATTACCATAAAGTGACTATGGAGTAACATAAATGTTCTTCCTTTTTCAGTCAAAACCAAACAAATGAAAAAGCCACACAGTAGCTGCCTCAGCAATGTGAGAGCTTCAACCACATATAAATAATGCAGTCTTTGCACGTTTGGATTCATAGTCTATATGCTGGTCAGAATAATTGCTGTCAGCAGCTGTGGGTGGAAAATAATTCTATTGAAATACAATTAAACCGTAAACCAAACGGTTAAAAGTTATAGTTCACTCCAAAATAAAATGTCATTCCAAGTGTTGTTTAAAAAAAAACAAAAACATTTTATGGTGATCATAGCTGTGAAGCTCTTAAAAGGACAAGCGTGGATTTCCTTCGGCCTACCCATTTATATACGTCTGTAAACTTATATGTACTTATGCGTCTCCCACTTCTTCAGAACCTGGTGATAACCATGAGCATGCTGGTGGCCTGGGTGATCCCAGACGTACCCAAAAACATCAGCGAGCAGCTGAAAAAGGAGAAGACTCTTCTGGTGGATGTCTTCCTGAATGAAGAAAAGGAGAAGTTGCAGTTGATCCAGAGCTTGTTCTCCAGAGATCTGACACAAGAACAGCAGGAGGAGCTGAAGTTGTCGGATCAGACCTCGCTGCCTCTTCAGCAAACCCAACCCGGACCGCTCCCTCCCACCTCGTCCCCAGCTCCTCGCTCCCGACCCCGAGCAGCAAGCTTCAGCCAGTTCACCCGCCAGATGTCCATGTCTCCCCGAAGCGACGTCACCCAACACACGGCCGTGTGAGGGAAACCGGGAGAGAGAAGACAAGTCCACTGGTGGAGAGTGTTTCACAGTGCCTGAGCGCTGGAGTTTGAGGCTCTGAGTTTGGAGAATCAGGTGTCCTCGGATCTATGTTCCTGTTTTTTTGTACCGGAGAATAAGGGGTCACTCCTTTTGGTCACTGAACTGTAGTCTGAATGTCTGTCTTACAGGCTCCACGTCTGGTTTTTAAACCCTCAGATGTCCCTACTGTTTTCAGGCAAGTCTGACACACAAACTTGAGCTTCAGTAGGACCGCTTGCCGATGCAATCATTCCACATGCCCTGGCGTTCACAATAACGCAGGCACGATCCTCTCAAATGCACGCTCTTCTCCACGGGGAGCTCTTGAGTGAGGATTTTTGTCGGTACGCACTCGTAAGGAGCAGCGTATATTTTGGGACGTTGCACAATCTGTACATGCTGTCCAAATGCAAACCGCTTTGCACATTGTCCACAAGATGTAGCATATAATGGCAAATAATCTTTCATTTTCTCAGGTAACAGCGTCACTGTAGGCTGTATTCGTTCTCATCAATATGACAATACGTTCATAACAACTATGATGCGTGTTAGTAAGTTAAGGTGCAAAGAACACAATTTCAATGTGGTTCTGCGATGTATTCTGTGAAACGTGTGGCGTTTTGTCTTTTTAATGATACAGCCCATTATGTAACACATTAAGGCAATATGTAATTAAAATCACGTTTGTCAATCCGTATATTTATGCTATGCCTCCTTCTGATGAAAGCAGGGCTGTAGATTTGGACCGCACAGCATTCGCTGTATTTATGACTGTGGAGCAGCTGGTCTTTTTGTGCCATGTCAACTATAATCCTCCCATGAATTTGCCGTCACCGGTGTGGGAAGGTTGAGCAGGGGTTACTGTTATCCAGGGAGGAGTCATGGATGGATGTTGTGTGCCAACATCTGGCCATCAAGTCATCATTCACTATGCCTCATAGGACTTAATACTCGTTCAAGAAGAATAAATATTTAATCCCAATTATGCGCAAGTGGATTTTCTTTCTTGCCCTCGAGGCATTGAGCTACAAGTCCCGTGGGGTCAATTCATTTGTGTTTTCGACTTCTAGCAGCTGCGCAGGTTGTTTGTTGGACTGTAATACCCTGATGATTGCCACACATGCTTAAAGCTAGCGTTACCCAGTAGACACTGCTCCTCTATTCGCTTTTTCTGTTTTACCAGGGCAGGATTTTGATCTTTGTGTGGTGTTACCAAAGAGCCACATTTGATTTATCCCTGGGGTCTAGACTTCACTATTCAAGAGGATTATAATCTTGGCAGATACTATGAAGTCTGTCATATGCGCTTTGTAGTTTCATTACACAACCATTATGAACGAGAGTAAAAATACACAAATATTTGTATTGCCCACAGATTAAAAATCATAAGATGTGGGCAAAAGTTAAGCATCTTTCCTCTAAAGGACTGCCACCATGCAACTTGACAGATCAGCTTAAATGTCCACCTCATATGATGAGTATATATAAAGTTGAGAAGTGTTTTTTCAGCCCCTTTGGCGTCAACATGTAAATGATATAAGTTGCTTTGAACTGTAGTTATGAAAGGGGCACTTTATATTGCACTGGCTGATAAATAAAATTTGACTACTGACACTTGTGGATGCAGCATCAGATAAAAGCGAAGAAAAAAAACAACTAACAATGAATGATTAATAAAAATGTTAAATAAATACATCATCAAATTATATCAAATTGCTCATTGTTAGCGAATGTTAGATGGTATATTAATATCTAATGTTAACTAATGGGACTGCAGCAAGCATTACTATAACATACATACTGTATGCTCAAAACTGAACAGACAACAGACAGAGACACACTAACCAAAGGGGCCAAAAAACTGGCAGTGCACTCTTTACAATATCAAATGATCTTTAAATCGTCATTCAAAGTAGATCCAATACTCCAATACATTCTCAAAATGAATGAAACTGGTGAAAATTTTCACCAGATTCTTGTTTAAGGATTATGAAGGGTTTTCAAGTGTCCTCAGAAAACACCACAGTCCTTTTGCACAATCACAATCCAACCTGCTGCATGTAGCGACGTGAAGACACACAGTGCATGCTGGGAGTTTGATGTCAGAGATTCTGGTTTGTGAATTAAACATCTGCACATGGAGATGGGTAAAAGACCTGGAATGAGATCCGTTACACAAACCTGAATCTCTCTCTCCCACAGGGCGTTCCTTCTAAGGGTGAGATGACGCACGGGGTGGACATTTAAAATGCTGGAGTCAATGCATTGTTAATGTCAGAAGGATTTTTGATAAGCGTCACTAAACTATCATAGGATTCAAATTTCATGCTTCCCAGTTGCACGTTTCCTAGATGATTATTCTTTGCATGCAATTTTTTTCACCTTTAAAGACTTTATTTTTAGATCCTTTATACAGTAGTTTAACATAACACAGTGTCTAAAAGCAGAAAAGAGGCACCAGGGGTTGCATTCAGGTTCACTTCTCTTAAATGGCCTAAAGCACTGGCTTTTATCTAGAGTTGTTACACACCAGGCTTTCACATGGTTTCAGGTGTTAGCTACACTTGAAGATCGCACCATTGTGCATTTCCACGGAAGCTCTGCCAATGGCGCATTCCATAGTCAACTCAACTAAACCTTCAGATGACCCGATTTGTGACTGATAGGCATTCATTTCCTATACTTCTTCTTTTCTCAGTCTTAGTCTGTGTTCTCAATAGAATACTAGCTCAGAAATGAAAGAACAATTATAATATATATATATGCATATTAGTGCTGTCAAATGATGAATTGCACATCTAAAACGTTATTTTTACATAATATGTGTGTGTACTGTGTATGTTTATAAAAATACAAACACATGCATGTATATATGCAAGAAAAATATATTACATTTGTATATATACATGTATGAAAGTATTTTCAGAACATACTGTATGTCTTTATATATACATAACAAATTTACACAGAACACACACTTTTCTTTTGGATGCGATTAATCATTTGACAACACTAATATATGTATATATTAAACATCAAACTTGTGTTTGGTTGCTGCATTTTGCAACGGAAAAATGCAGACAAGATGTTTTGTACATAGGAAAAATAAAAGGTAAGTTCACTTATCTTAAGATGCTGAATTTCAGAAGACCTCTAAAGTGGCTGCAGGACCAGATTTCAGCAAACAATCAACCAGAACATTCAAATTTTGAACAAGCAATCTCATTGGCTGTAGAATCAGCCAATCAGCTTGTGCCATAAATGCATGTAAAGGACTTATCAGTCTGTATTATTTTTTCTATTCTTCTTCTTCTTATTTTTTATTATATTTAATTGCAAGATTTTAAGTGCATGCATTTGCAATTTTAATTTGTGCAAGATATACTGGGAGAGCAATTGATAGCTGGTTCAATTCCAGCTACTTTCATGACCAGGAAGGTTAATGCACTGTGGTAAAACCTTTTGCAGGTCTAGGTAGTTCCATGCATACTGAAAATGCACAGTACACACTGTATATAGTGCAGATATATACTGTTCTGAACATAGTCCAAGTTATATACTTTGTATAGTTAGAAATAGTCTAGAAAGGCTCGAAATGAGTGCTGAATGAGCCAAATTGCTTAGAAGCATTTCATATGCTAAATAAACTGAAGTTTACTCTTGGATGGATGTTTCATTTCAGATGGAATGCAGCACTATGGTGGGATGAATTGCCTACAACAATTTATTGGAGCGCTTGTTTTGGAAAAGACTTCATGTTTTGCAGTGCACATTAAGGGGAGATAATAAATCAAAGCTGTCCAACCCAGTTACACATACTCATCGGGCCTGTCATGAAATAAACACAACAGAGCACATTGAGCTGATGTAGAGCTGCAAAAAGAAATGCCGGTATATGAGGATTTGTGACACTGGAGATTGTGTGGCTTTTTCTTTCCCTGGAGGGTCAGACATGCTGTAACATGATTCTGCTGTTCTCCCTTAATGCTAGACCTGTACCACTGGAACCACCTGTTTCTTTCTCTTCCGTCCTTTCTCTTGCGTTCTCCTTTCTCATCTGTCTTTCTCCATCACCACCTTTTGTGCTGGAGATCACCAAAGATGCATAAAAGACACGGAATGGCATGAGAATTAATTGGTTTTTGTTCTCTTATTGAATCTGAGCTCATCTGTTTGTCTCACTTTTTTCTTTCCTCGGGTCTCCCTCTTCACCGCAGTCATTATTATAGTGAAAGGTCAGACATGTGACACACATTAAGTTGTTAGCTATAATTTATTAGCCACAGTGTCAGTGAGTTTGTTTTTTAATCATTTTGAACACTGAAGTAGCCATAACTCACTCTATTCTAACTCACTCCAGTGCCTTTAAAGAAGTAGTAGGCATATGATTTCACTCATGTTATTTTATACACACACTTTCTGCTTTAGGTTTAAATATTAACACTTCTTCTAAAGATATATAATAACTGCATAACACTATATTTCATTTAAGTATAGGAACAGTTGACCTAAAAATGGAAATATCCTTAAAATTCTCACTCTCAGGCCATTTAAGATGTTGATGAGTTTGTTTCTTCAGATTTGAAGAAATGTAGCATTACATCACTTTACCAATGGATCCTCTGCAGGGAATGGGTGCCATCAGAATAAGAGTCCAAATAGCTAATAAAGACATCACAATAATCCTCAAGTAATCCACACCACTCCAGATCATCAGTTAATGTGAAGCATAATAGTGCTTGCTTTGCGCATATTTCGCAATAGTATGGACAGATTTAACCAGAAGCAATGTTTTGCAGTTATAACCCGCAGCTTTTCACTTCAGAAGTTGCTAAATATAGACATAGACATAAACATAGACTGGATCACTTGTGGATCATTATGATGTTTTTATCAGCTGTTTAGAATCTTATCTGATGGCACCCATTAACTGCATATTGAGCAAGTGATTTAATGCTAAATGTATTTCATTATTTTATTATTTACTAATAAACCCAGTTACAGTCTCATCAGAAGGTGCTTGACGGATTCATTTGCAGAACTTGGATCCTGACCCAAATCCTGAAGCACCACTTTCTTCTGAAAGTCCTGGAAATGAAAACATAGATGCATTAACGTCTATGATGATTTTTGAAGATATATTGTAAGTGAACTTCCTTGAAGATCTCAAACGGACATATTGTCAGCTTCCACGGACCATTTTCTCCTTAATACTGTTTCCTTTCAAAACTTGGAATTTGAATGATCATGAAAATTTCATGAGGATTTTTTGTGTCTGTAGATGTAATCTGTGCCTGTCCATCGCTGCGAGTCAGGCAGGTATGGTATTGGTTAGCATACTTTCCATTAGATACATGGCACATCTGGTCACATTCAGTCATACTGCTTTTGGGCCTCACATCTGTACCTTGGTACAATGGTAGGGTTTCTATATATGTGTGTGTTGGTGTATCGGCATGTGTGTCCAGTCAAACCTTACCCTAAATTCTCGCAGTCTGTCAAGTTTTGCACTGATGGCCTTGCGTTGGACCGCCAGCTCGGCCACATGGCTTTTCCACTGCTTGTCTTTCTCCTTTCACAGACACAGACACAAACACACTCAGTGTTCACTGTTCTCAACAGGGTTTGGATTAGTAAGCAATGCTGAAAACAAGAGTGTAATGGTCGGCCTATTGAAAAAGGAACATGCAGCTTTGTAATAACATTAGGCTGTTGTTATGAAACCAATAATTTCGTAAATAGCATTAAGGTAGCATTTTATTTTTATACCCTGTTGTCCACTTATAATATTAGTCAAGGATACTTTGACCAATTTCAGCCTTATGTAACCATTTTCCACCATCTTTGTCCCAGGGAAATACATTACCTGTTTGTTTGAATGCACAGTTAAGATAATATTCAAAACCTCTGATTGTTTAACCTCTAATCAATGTTAATGACTGATTAGTCATTAATCAGACTGGTTATACTGTACAATATGTTAACATGAACATAATGTTCATAATGTCAATATCATGATGTTTTTTTAAATATCACAAAAACTGCAACAAAGACATGAAATGTATTTTCCTCTAAGCCAGACCACAACTATTTGTTCAATTCTTAACCAATTTTCTCATGCCTCTGAAGACAATTTTATGCCTAATTCTGATTTCAAGGTTAGAATTCGGTCAGGGCCCAAAAAAAATCTAAACATGACCCAGATGTTTTCTGCTACATCTGTGGGTGTTTTATTACATCTAACAGCGACAGTTAAAACAGTTTATTTATATTGCATTAAATATATATCTGGGTATATATAAATGGGTCAAAGATGTCAAGATGTCCGCATTTACAAAAATGATTTTTATGTCCATAGGAAGCACATTAAATATAAGTAAAGTGTCTACTTTTAAAAAACTGAAAGTAATTAGTATTTTAATGTCAGAAATTTATTTTTATTGCAAATATGCCTGACAAAACTGTTTCACAGAATTTATTTTTAGTGTGTGTTTTTTGTAAATCAGGGAAAAATTTATCCTATTTATTTTTTGCTCAGAAAATTAAATTAAGCTGAAAACGTTTAATTTTTTTTTTACAACAATATAAAGCCATATTAAACTTATTGTTTTTATTGTTTTATTTATTTATCTATATTAAATGCAAAACATCTGTGAAATTTTCTTTGCACAAAATTATCAAATTAGGTCATATTAGGTATTCATACAAATCTGCATATTTTATTTTATACTATTCTACCATTTACTGATTGATTTATTGATTGATTGAGATGCGGGGTTTCATAATAGACCTCAAAGAATAAAGTTGGTTTGATCTTCAGCATAAATTAAACAGCTATTTATTTCCAAATGATGATGATATTTTTCACCCTCTTAGAAACAAGCCTGTGTGTCTGAAGGCTGATCTGGTGAGGCAGACCCTGATGTAGCGCTGAAGGAATGAGGCTGGGCTTGACCTTTGACCTACAGTATTCAGGCTCAGCCAGATATTCTGTGGGTGACACTTCCCGTCTCTAAAGTGATAATTGCAGCTATAGGCCAGGCAGTAAACATAGCTGTGCTCAACATATGGAAAACGTTGAAATACATTGCCTTCTATTCATACGAGAAAAAACAGACTGTAACACTTTTTCCCTCAGAGGATTAAAACAGTCACATACTGTTCTCTCCCAATAACACACACTCACAAACACACAGAGGGTGGGGTTATCTGAGGTTAGGGGGTTGTAGGTTATGAATGATAAGAAGATCATACAGTATAGTACACATATGGGAAACAAGAGTAAGCACTTCTCCCTGACCCTCCTTTGCATTAATCAGAGGACGGATGCGCCGAAAACCTGGAAACTCGCTGGGAGACTCTGAGCAGCTGTAGAGGAAGGAAGTGAGAGCTGTCCGTTTGTAGACTTTAGGAATTAAAAAGGCAGAGTTTAAGGCTATTTGACCGACTTGACTAGGAAGGAAGAGCTATTACGCTTTTTTGTACTTGATCCCATTGGGGTTTCTTTTTAAGGGAGCCCTGAGTTAGGCGTTGCAGGAATTCCTCAAGCTGATGAATTTATGACAGCAGCCAAGTGGACAACAACAACAACATGGCTGTCCTTCAGTGACCTCACACTTGGCTGTTAGAATTGGACTTCACTGGCAGCAGACCATGTGCAGCTGGGGGTTCATCAGCTTACACAAACACACTCCCTGAGCATCCTACTAACAGCTGAACGGTAGCATGTGCTTTCAACTATTTCATCTTGCATCTAAAGTCTTACTTCTGTCAGAATCACTATATTAAAGGATGATTAAACAATTAGCAGACACCTATATAGCAAGCACACTCTGGCCAATTCTGGCTTAAATGCGGCACTGTCGGCTCAGTGTCGGCATCGTTAAGAAGTTAATGGGCAAGAGCCATGCCGACACTACAAAACATTTCTGGCTGACAGATGACTTTTTCTCTATGGGCTGATCTGGGCTAAAAGCTGTTGTCAGTGTGGCCGCTCTGCACTCGTTGGATTGCCTTTATGGTTCTGTTCTGGGCTTCCTGCTTATGCAGCCAAGCATGTATAGGAGCATGAAGAGCAGCGATAACCCCCTTAGGACAGACAGAACAGAACCAACATAAATGTAGCAGATTTCATTAATGTTCTTAATGACAATATAATGCAACAACATAACTCAGGATAATGATTTAGTGAGGAATATCAGAAGACCAAGTCCTGACTGTGCCGAAAAGGTGGAGCTGGGGATATAGGAGGCTCCTGAGCAAAACAAATTAGTTTCAATCTGACATCACATCCACACTTTTGGATGAATGTCTGATGTATATGGCACACAAAATTGGAAACACTTCAGGTTGGTTAAAGTCACCATCTGATTGGTTGAATTTTAAAAGGTTTCAGAGAAATGGGTGTGTCACATTTTTAAACTAAAATATGTTGTGACACCAAACCTCTCATGGAAGAAGCTGTGATGACTGTTATCAGGATCAACTCAATGCTGGATTGTTTTGTATGTGAAATATGTCAAGTTTGCAGCATATATGTCCAGAGTTTTTCACACTGGTGTGTTATTTTTGAACATTTCCATGCCCCTAAACATGACACGGCAGAAAATATAACGTGAATGCTTGCTTTACCTGTCAGTCATATAGACTCTTGGGCAGCCCTTAATCAATCAAAGTGGACATGGTTCTGGCTTTGCAAAACTATCCTAAATAGACCTTATATAAGAATGTCCTGATAGGCTTTGTATGCCTATAGGTAGACGAGGATCAGCTGAGAGTCAGCTGATTCAAGCTTGACTAAATAGGTGCGTTCGAGATTAACTTAATTCATAAAATTGCAAGTGTAAGCTTTGTTTATGGTTTCAAATTAGCTAAAAGCTGATGCTGACAGTAGATATTCCCCTTTGTGTTCCTGCCCAAAATTATCAGTATTAGTTTTGGATGTTCATGGAGACTGCTGCCAATTTATTTCACACACAGACTGTATATTTTTGTTGAATCATCTATTTACCATGCTCCTAAACACTATAAAAACACACATACTCTGCAATATCTTTTGAGATGCCAATCAGATGGTTATCCGCCAAAAAAACCCAAAGTGGACCGCACTACTGTTTTAAAATATTTGATTGCATTAATATGTTTACCTGCGTAACCTGGCCATGCAATACAGAGGTCACTGCATGTGCAGCCAAAGTTAAGAACAATGCAGACGTAATGCAATCAAGCACAATTAGCCTGACGATGTAAGTCTGATGAAGCAGGTCTGCCATCCCTGGACAGACTCAAGCTGTGGGTGGTGGAGACAGATATACGTAATTAGTGTTATCACTGCAGACAGCAGAGATAGCCCTGCGGTGACTTTTTGATGTTAGTCAACATACCTTCTTCTGCTCCTCTATCTCATGTTGCTTTTCTCGTTCCAGCTGCTCATGCTCCTGTCGACGCCGGATCTAGCGGAACAGAGAAAACAGCTGAGATGTGCAAGGAAAGTCAGCATGCATTAATAAACACAGACTTCTGAAGGTTTACGAGATGAAAAAGTAGTAAACAAGAGTACCCTTTCTTCTTGCTCTTCCTGAAATTCACTCTCCAGACATGTGCTCTCATCCAGACTCTCATCCTGCTTCCCAAGACTTTTTAAGAAATTGTAATCTTCCTCTTTGCAAAGATCTCGCATGCACTGAGGGCACGTGAAGAGATATCAGTTTAGCTGTACTTTAAGACTTGTTGAATGTTTGAAATGAATCTGTAAATTATATCCTCATGAACTAAACAGGCATGAAAAAAGTTGCAATAGAAACATAAAACCTTAGACATGGGGATTTGAGAAAACCTCTTTGCATGAGCCATCCTAAAAATAAATGAGCAGAAAAGTCACATTGTTCAGTCAAATTGACTTTAAGTTCATTTTGTATCATGCGCACAAAAAAATTTCTTACAACCATCAGCCCATTTTAACGGCATCTTAAACACAATTACAAACATAAGCAGGAACGCTAGTTTATCTCCTTCTGTCTCCTGCTTTAGTATAACTGTTTAATTTTGTGAAATTCAATTGGATGAGAATATCTCTGCTAACTCACCTGAACTGAAAAGTTCCAGTTTCTTTGTGCGCTCCCTTCGTTTGCTCTCTGCGCTGGTAAACCTCATGCAAATGGTAATATACTCTGACGGCATACAAAAGACATCATAGTTATTTCTACACAGGGCTGCTAAAACTATCACACTGGTGCTAATAAAACCTACTGTCCCTTCACTTTTGATTAATTGAATTGTCCCATGTCAATATGTTTTCTTCACACTTCTGAATGTGGTTTAGTTCCATACCGATTGGCAATTAGATTCTCTGTCTCATGTGTCATAACGAAAAAACCATAAGACGTGATTGGACAGTGCAATCATTCTGCAGAAAAACACAGAGGTCAGAGTTGTTTTTGGTGATGTCATTGGATCTTCTGGAATGCATACAGGGTTCAAAAGCTGTATTTGATGGAGATGTGTTTGACGTAAAGTGGGTGGTGTGACACCACAGACAGGCACTTTAGCAGAAACCAGAGAAGTGAACAGCAAACCGAACCAGGAATGTATATGATTAAGGTGTCTGTTGTAAAGAGGTGTACAGGTATAGGTTACATATTTTACCAGAGGAAAGGTATTTGGATTGTTTTACTAGTTTTAACCACCATAGCCTTCTGAGGGGCTGTGGTTAAGGTGTGAAGGTCAAGGCTTGAAACCATCACTTTGAACTTTTGAAACTTGAAACACGAGTTCGTTCATTTAAGTACTATTAAACATACTTTATGTACTTCAATGCAATGTTGTTTGCTGACTGTAGAATATCTTCTTTTGTGTTCTGCCTTTTAGCTCATTATTAAGCAATCAATTTAACACTAATTTTGTTCTAATCTACAAGTCTTTTTTAGATTTTAAAATAAGTAGATAGTTTTAAGAAAAAAACTAAAATAATTGACATTTCCAGATTCTGCAATATAAACAATTAACATAATAAACTACACTTGTGAGATTTTGAGGAGCATCTACTAAAAACCATTGTTATTTGAGCTCAGATGCTTTTAAAAAAAAAATCGAATTCTGTAAAAAATGTAAGCCTTGTCCCGAATGGTCAAAGAAAGTCACTGTATCTTATAATCACAATTACTCTCACAATATTGACTGCCCTGATATGGACATGTAAATAAACGCTAGCATTTGTTAGCCTCGTTTGCTTGTCCCTTCACCTCATTTAACTCTTTTTCATCAGTGATTTCTCAAGATCACTCCATGTCAGGCTTTGCTCGTAAGAACACACCGCAAGAGGATTATATGCTAATTAACCATCACCCAGAGCTATTTTCTTCCTGTGGGCTCTGGCAAACTAATGTATTTATAGATCACTGAAGGTTGTTTAGTCCGGTATCTCATGATTTAAGGCTGGGAAAGGTTCTTGGGTTCTTTTCCGGTAATTTTTGATTGAAATGTTTAACATACCAATAGCAACACTGCGCCCTACAGATGACAATATTCACATAGATTCCCAAAAGGATGTAATCAGCGAGAAGATTAAAAAAACCTTTATTCAGACAAATCTCACACAGACTGCCCTTGCAGCAAAAAGAGGAGGATGTTGTAGGCCAGATAAACAGCGCTCCTTCAAGTATCAGCATGATAAAGACATTTTGAAAACACTGCCATTATGGGAAAACTCTCTCTTTCAAAAAAAAACTTTAAAATACAAACAATGGGTTATGGGTACAGCCAAAACAAACTAGTACACTAAACAATGACCATCAATCAAACAAGTCTTTCTTTTTTACTAAAAGAGGGATTTGTCTTGAAATTTTCTCCATTTTTTGACATATCGGAGATAACTTTCATGTCTGAATATCATGAAGAAGCATGTAGTCCTTAAATAGAGTTTGGTGTGTTTTGGCACAGTTTTGTTTCCTCATAAAAGAGTCCTTGACCTTGGGTTTCAGCAATGGCCATTGGTCCATTATAAGGTCAGCTGTAGTGGTTTAAAGCAGCAAGAATCCTACACAGTATGCATGACACCAGCAGGGCTTTTCAAGACAGCATAAAATACATGGGAATGTTTCCACGAATGTCATCCAAGAGGTCAAAATCATTTAGCGATCCTCATGTTCCAGTGTAGTAATGTGTTTTACAGGAAAGGCAATGCATTTGGACAACTGTGTGGGCCATTTCCCAACAGCATCCTTGGAAAACAGAGTTCTTGTCTTTTATCCCGTTTTTCCGCAGAGGGTCATACCGAAGCAGGAAACAATCGGAGATCGAAAAAGGTGTGTTGTATCCTTGGTGGTCTGCAGTTCTGTTTCGAATCTTGTTTCATAACCTTTGATCCGATACAAGTATATCAGGTCAT
The DNA here is from genome assembly GCA_032361145.1 of Enteromius fasciolatus. NCBI lineage: Eukaryota > Metazoa > Chordata > Actinopteri > Cypriniformes > Cyprinidae > Enteromius > Enteromius fasciolatus. Next base: position 2,632,791 of record JAUMHR010000047.1, on the reverse strand, counting down.
GAACAGAGTCGCCCACCACAAAAAAACAACTTTTGCTTGTTTAAAAGTGCCTTTATCCAACAACCCGTGAAGCATTAAAAAGCAATAAAACCATTTTTTATACTGATCTTTTTATAGCCACATTATAATGCGATTCCATGCTAATAAAGCTTTATGTTCGGACCTTGGAGGACGAAATCTTGGCACTTTACTTGATGTAGTAATGGGTTTGGACCCCATCCTGGCTTATCCTGCAAGTTTTATATGCTGCTACAAAAGTAAATATGACATGTAGGTGGTATATTGTGCATTCTTGTGGACACTCGGACAGCTTGTGGAATCAGAGATGACCTGGGTTATGCGTCACAAAAGATAAGCCTAAACAAAGGCCGAGCCGCAGCTGCCTGACCTTTTAAAATGCTCTTCAAATGCTGCCTATATGCTTTGGTGACAAAGGTGTTGTCACGGGTAAATCATATTTAAAGGAGTACAAAACATGTTTATTTGTTAAAGAGGCCGACACATATCATGTAAAACTTACTGAAATCTCTTCACCTTAGTGTCTAGCAACTGAGCAAGTCTCTTTATATAAACGTACAGTGGGAAAACGCAGCAGGCCTTTTTTTAGACGCAGCACACCGGCGAAATGCTTATCTCCTAAGACGAGTCTGACAAGAGGGAAACCCTCTTAAGGGGGAGATTACGTGTTCAAATCCCAGCTCTGTACATATGCACATCGTCTTAAGGCAGCTTTACCTCTGTGTAAGACTACAGTGTCATTAGTCAATGGCCCATTTTGTTTACATGCTGCTCTTATGCGTGCTGGCTTCGCTCTTTAAGGTGGTCAACTTGCTACTGATCATGGCAGGTGATCGAAAAGAGACTAAAAGTGCAGTAAGCTTATTTCTAGTGGTTTCTAGTAGGCTTCAGAAAAGGGCATGGCTAGTGGGAGGAGTCCTTTTGCTGAGGAGCTTCTTCATTTGCTGACGAGCTTCTTTATAGCTCATACTGAGCTATAATTTCATCATTGGATGCTTCAAAGTTAATACTTGGTTGCTAGCCTTCCCACTTTATTGCGGATAAGTTGGAATGCGCTAAAGGCAATTTCTATCTAGAATCAAAATCCTGCCCAGATTGTGGAAAACTAAACTGTTACTGTTTGGTCTTTATGTTCTGCTAGGATGTTCTGCTAAGTCTCTGCATTTATAAACCACTAACAGGAGTGCTTAGAAAAATATATATTTTTTAGGTATTTCATGCAGTTTTGATACACATATACTGTATGTTTACATATTTCCATACAAAAATACGACATCCCAACTGTGATTCGTTTTCCCAGACACAAAGAGAATATACTGGCAGTATGTTCAGTAGAAAAAATGGTTTTCATGAACAATACTGAAGTTACTATGATATTGAGTGATCTGTGTTCTCCATTGCAACTGTTCCCAAGGTCCATGTCTAGTGGAGTGATGTGTCCTCTGACTCTGATACGTGAGCAAGGCACAATTCAGCATGCAATGCTCCTGTAGCTTAGCGGCACTGCATGTTTTCGCATGTTTTTTTTCTTTGCAAAAAACGTAAAATAAATAACACGTATATTTATACCTTATACACAGACATGTATAAACTATATGCATTCCATATAACTTAAGTAATAATTTATATTTATATATTTACAGCCCCACCAAAGAAACAAAAAAAGTCGCTGCAGTGTTGTTGTTTACGTCCTGCGGTGTTTGCGTGAAAGTGCGCAGACGCACGAGGTGTCTATTCGTATCCAGCGGTATCCCACTGACAATCCATACTGACTGAGAGCACGCACAAAGCTCTGTGAGGTTTTGCACTGCGAGTTCCAGTGCTTCTCGTCAATGCCCCGACAGCTGCCCTTCTGGGACTTGCTGGTGTCGCATCTCGTCTCGTAAAAATACTGCTTGTAGGTCGTTTGTCCGTAACTGAGGGTCTCCAAAATCTTGACCTCCTTTCCATAAACGTCCGTAGCCGTTGTCTTTTCCGTCACCCACAGACTAATGCTATCACACACTGAAAACTCGCCCTTGTAGCTCTTGTGGTCGCTGTTGCGCTTCTGCCGCGTCTTATTGGTGCCGCTGCCATAGTGGCTGCTGACAAAGTTGTCCATGAGGTAGAGCGGTGGTGGTTGCAGAGGAGGTCGATCGCTGAGAAGCACTCGAGGCGAGTTATAACGTTTGTGCTGACGCAGAAGTTCACCAGGGATATCCGTCACGGGTTGGTCACTGACGTTCTCCTTGTAGTCGGTCACTGTGGGCAGGTTTAAGGTGGTGGAAGGAGGATCATCGCCCTGATTCTGTCGGCTGCGGCTGATGTCCGCCTGCAGGAGCTTTATGATGAGTGTGCTGATGGGGTCCTGGGTGGGCTGCTGCTTGTCCATCGTAGAGGCTGAGATACCATAGAGGTACGCGAGGAACATCACGTACAGCAAGATGGACATCACTAGATTCACCTGTAAGATCTGTGGAGAAACAGAAAACAGTTTTATTAGCATTTTAACAAACAAAAGCAATACATTTTTTTGTCCTGCGACTGCACTGAACTCTCGTAAAGCTCATTGATGCACGACAAGAAGTGGTGGCACTTCTCCAGCATATTTGCATGCCATCGAGGCCCACAGTTAATGGGTGTGCGGTAAAAGATGGCATGCAGTGGCATGCACATGAGCGTGTTTGCAGGGCCTCCCTTCTGGCATGTTTATTTGAGCGCCTGGTGTGTTCATTTGGCGCGGTGTACGTTCTGTTCATGACGGAGCGCAATAGCATGAAACCGAAACCCCAAAGTGCAAAGCAGAGTCTGGAAAGTCATTGGAGCATTATTAGAGTACATGGAGGTATAAGAATTTATATAAAGG
>JAUMHR010000047.1:2603845-2629675 GCA_032361145.1 Enteromius fasciolatus | reverse complement strand
TATAAAGGCTATTTCAGCTGGATTCAAGAAAAAATAAAATCACTTATTCACCTGTATAACTTTTTATTTCCATACTTCCCATGCAATTATTATTAATAAGGAATATAGCTTTTCGAGAACCAATTACATTTCGATTTTTTCTTCACACTCTTAAAACATACAGCGTACAAGTCAACTTTTATGATACTTCATAATTCTTTTGGGTCCTGTTGAAGGATTAATTTTAAACACATGGAAAAAACTACCAGCAAATTCTTGATTTCTCCATTTACTGTAAATGAACTGCTTTAACTCAAAGTCAAAACCAATATTTAATATCATGAATCCATATATATATATATATATATTTATTTACACACAGTATTATATAATATATATATATATATATATATATATATGGGTTAATTGGTAGAAATAGCAATTATAGTGTGTAAAATGTTACTGTTTCATTTTATTTGGTCTCACAAAAATATTTGCACCCCCCCCACCCCCATTTTGGGTAAACTACTGTATTCTTTTAACACAATATTGCTTTTTTCCACATTGCTTCAAGTGAGATGGTCTGTCCTCTATGAGCTGTTGGTGATATTTAGAGCAGATTCTAAAGCTAAATAAGGTAAGAGTTGTGGCCAACTATAATCCTGTGGTTATTTTAATACTAACAATTACAGTTAACGGCCTTTCAATTTTCTTTTCAACAGCATGCAAGCGGCAGGCCTCACTTAGCAATTATCAGATACGTCACTGATTCTTTTTCGGAACTCATAATTAGGCATCAATAAAAGTACACATTCCTTCTCAGGTCTACCTGAATAACCAGACACTGACTTTCAGATCAGCATCTCCATTGTGCATTCTCGGATCACCTGAAATCAAACTGATTTAAGGAAAGAATATGAGCCACAAAACATCTTAATGTCAAACCCGGAGCGGTCAAATAGTAAGTGACACTAAACTACATACTACAGTGCAAAGTGCAAGAACCAAAGACTAATGATAACACTGATGCACGAAGACAGACGTGTTGCAGACAGTCAAGGGTTACAGCTGCTACATCAAAGGACCTTTTGGCATCAGCGCCTGATGAAAATAAATATCCAGTGTGCTTTGCTAATTTTTACACTGCCCCGGGTGTTTCTATATCTTTTCAGAACCACATGTCTTGCCTTCGAAGAACTGCAGGGTTTGGGAGGTCTTGGCGTGGTGGTCGATGGTGTCATGGGACGCTTTACTTGGCTTGTTACATAAACGATTGGTTTTAAATTAGACTTTGGTGACGAAAACCAACACAAAAGACCTCTTGTTCTGTAGGAATGTTTGATCCTTTATCATTTGAGTTCAGATTAGTTCACCTGGATTTTACAGAAAATTATCTCATTTGTCATTGATGTCACAAGTTCGTCTGCACATACTTTCAACACTGACCTTTGTTGTTTAAGAAAACTTGGAGTCTGAAAGGGACAGGCAAATGAGGGAGAGACCCACGGAGCTCAGAGGAGACTTTTAATCACTCTGTCCTTATTAACGGTCAATAAGCATCCCCTAATTTTGCTTTTTGGCAGGGGTGATGCCTGCAATTACACATTGGTGCTTCAAAAGAGGGGCGGCACGACAAAGTCACCTTACAGGCAGTGGCATAGAAAATTACTCCGTTTTATTGCCTTTACAGATTCATTTTTCTGCCTGTGCAGTTGGCGAATTCAAAACAACCGTATTACTGAAGTTGAATAACAGTACTGAATATAAAATCTGTAGTAATTAAAAGCTTTCATTTAGCAGGGGAATCAGCTTAATTCCAAGGTGTGCTAATAAGCTAAATTTGATAAACCAAATCAAATTTACATTCGCAGGGCATTTAGCAAGACACAATGGGATTACATTAGCAAAAACTTCTCAGGCACTAAATCAACTGAGAATCAAAATAAGGCCAAAAATGCAAAATGACTGAAATTATTAATGAGTGTTTGGGGGTAAAAAAACAATGTTAACTTGTTAATGTTAATTACAATGTTAACAGGTCTATGACTTTAACTGAATTGTTTTGTGGTTCTATCAATACATTTTTTATTTGTTTACTGTATATTTATGGTATAAACACGATAACACTGTGTGAACACACACACACAAATACACAGAATGGACATAATGTGAAAGGTTTAAATGATCAAAAATATTCACACGGTCAAAAATGACTGCACTGAATGGCAACGCGAAATGAACAGTAAGATTATTTAATCTAGAATTTTTTTACTGAATTCACTGAAATATAATTTAAATTAAAAAGCTTATAAAAACAAAAAAATAACAGTAAATTCTGTTATTTGCCAGGTGAACAGCACCAAATGGGGTAAAAAACATTGCATAAAAACATAAAACTTTTGCCTGAAACCTAATTTTGCTGAGTTACGAGAGCCTGTGAGAATGAATGTGATTACGATTTTGTTGTAATGTTTATATGCATTTGCAGTGAACTACTTCAAATTGTGCAACGTTCCCATGTGCACTTTAATTCAGAACAGAAAACATTGATTTGAAATGTTTTGTCTTTGTTGACACAATTTGGGTCTCATACCCCATAAATGCATAGCCTCTGGGGAACAGTGCAAGACACTGGAACGAACGTCAATTACTCTCATCATTTGGGCTCATTCAGGTGAACGCAGGGTGGAAATTTACTTGGAGCTCCAGACCAGGGTTGAACAGATAATCTTTTTCATCCTCTTAAGTGCGATCAAATGCTTGGCTATGTTTGTATACGTCCAGTAAGCTTTTAAAAGGGTTCTTCTACATTAAGCTGCAAAAATTGTCTATAATGAGCAACTCTGTTGTGTTAAAGTCATCTGGCTTCTCCTGAAGCGTAATTTATAGCACAACAAATGATGTGATAGAAGCACATGCACTTGAATCTGTTTCAACCATGTTTGAATAGATAATCCTTTGCATCCTCTTAACTGCTCTCAAATACTTATCTGCGTTCCTTCGTGTGCTGCAAACATTGTCGGAGACCTTCTAGGAGTCACGGCTAATGCAATCCCTCAGTAAACTAACAAGAGTTTAAGGTCTGATCCATGGCGAGTGCCTGTCCGAAAGCTTTCTTATCAGATTTGCATTTAAAAACTCTAAGATGCTGACATATTTCTTTATGTGCCTTTCTCTGTCATGTTGCATAAATGCAGGAAGTTCATGTCTCACAGGAGCACAGATGTGGATTCATGTCTCTTCCTGGATGAACAGCAGCTTAAACGTTTGTCTTCAGGAAGGTGCCAAAAAGAGGTTTGGAAGAGGAAATTCTTCTAACATAGCAAATGACTGAACTGAAACACGAAAAGGAGACATTTGAAGAATTTTGATGCAGCTGTATACAGCATGCAACGATGGCCCCCAAAAAGCAAAAAAGCACCCAAGAACTAGACCTTATGTCTTGTACGTTATATTCCAACTTTTTCTGATGTCATACAATAGCTGTGTGAGAAACTAACCAAAATTGAAGCTGTTTAAAAAATTGCACAATTTGTGGAATCAGGAGCAGCAGCAGACAAAATGATTTTTGTTAACTATTTCACGTAGTGGATGACTTCAGAAGACTACTTTTATGGTGTATTATATAAACTGTTGCGTGCAAGGATTTAGGATTTCTGCATGGGAAAAAAAGAGTTTGCAATGACATTTTCCTTTTTTAAAAAGAACAAGGAGCATGTTCTGCCAGCACTCTCGCATAGTATTATTACTATTGTAGTGCATAATGACATATGCAACAAAATAACTATTAAACTAAGTTTAGTTCTGTAGTTCATGACAATTAAGTAGAATGTCAACATATTTAAAACTGTTTTCCAAGTCTTTTTGTTGTATATGATTAATGCACAATAACAGAAATTATGCATTAATCATATATTGTTACAGAGTTACAACATTGTTCATTATAAGCAATAGAAAAAACTTAGCAAAAGACAGACTCCTTAATACAATTAAACTGGAGAAAAACAAAGAAACTGACCGTCTTTAATGCTGAAAACATGATTTGGGCTAAGCTATTACATTTTTGATAACATTATTGGTTTAAAACTCTGTCTGCTACATGCCAACCAGTGGGATAAATCTCTCTCTACAAAAAACCTTATGTCTGACCCAAATAAGCATGACATGAATGTAGTGGATGATTTTAAGTGGTGAATGATTTCAAACGTTTCTCTTGGTGGCAGTTCCTCCCTCAACCTCCCGGCCAAAACACACCAGAATGTTTTAAGCACCTGAAATGACACTCTTAAGTTCATGTGATTGACCTAGTCAGCTGATAGGGCAGTTAATGGACTCTAGGTTCCTTTCTTAGGAATGCCCAAATTTGTTGACATCCTAATCCATTTAAACTAGGTCGGAGAAGAGAAAAGCTGTCTGCGTACTTTGAACAATTATGAAAAGTCCAGGACAAGATAAGACTTTTCATGTGGTATCAAGCTAGAAAAACACAAATCGTGATGATAAGCTGGTGGCCGAGTACAGTACCAGCTCAACCATTCATGCGCTTTCCCATTTTTGCTAAGACTTAACTGTTGTACAGTGCTGATAGGTAGATTTGCACCATGAACAGCATGTCGACATGTCTTTGGGCTGTAAAAAATTATGCAACACATTCAGCTTATTTAAGGTTATTCAATTGTATGCCAGGTTTGGACAGATTCAGAAATTGCCCTAGGAGTGGACTGATCTTCAGCAGGATCAGATGAATATTGTTTTAAAATCACCCTGTGTTCTCCTCATCAGCCAAAATGGATGCAGTGAAGGCGATAAATAACAGCCCAACAACCTCCTTGACTAAATGCTAAACAAGCAAGCATTGTTTAGGAGCTCACAAGTCCATCGCCTCAGAAGTAAAATTACCTCAGAAACTACACCAAGAAATTCCTTTTCACTTACACACAAATGACTCTCACACAAACTGTTCTCCGCAATCAGTTTGATCTCAACCAATTATATAACTTGAGTCTTGTGACCTTAACAGCTATGGGCCTTCATTGGAAAACAAAGGTACTGGATATCAATATATTTTATAATGACATAATATGAAACTACATAGAACAGCATGCTCTGTGAACTTTTATTTCAGGACACGGGAGCATTAGGCGTCAAAATCTGGTCCTTGATCTCCTTTAACTGGTTTAGGCCACTCGATGCACAGCTCTGCACTTGCCTCGGGATTAATCCTTATAAACACTTGTGGTTTCCTTCATTTTAGAAACGGCAAGCAATAGGTCACTAAAAGTCTGAATAAAAATACATTTTGTTAGTTTGTTCCTGTTCTCCCAACAGAAAAACTTTCCATCTAGCAGCTGTGATACATCACAAATAACATTCAGTTGCATGCATATTTCTGTCTTGTTTTTGATTGCACTTGAATTTCAGACCTACAGAATAGCTTTTTCATGTATGACAGGTGTTAATCTCTCACAGCACTGTGTCAGTGGTCTCGACATTGGGGCTTCTTCACCGCCTACGCACATCATCTAAGACTGGCCAAGGAGGCTTACAACTCCCTGAGCTTTTAACTCCTACAGGATTGGCCAGAGATTAGCAACAGCCTTCACACCAACCAATGTACCATTTAACACACCGTTCAGTCCGGCACGCGTAGATAACACAGATTTTGCAGTTGAATGGTCAACATGAACTGGACTGCTTTAGCATTCATTGCTTATCCACTCACTGCACTGACATATTGACAAACGTACAGCAAATGTATATTTCTTTTTAGCCAAATCCATTTAGACAGCAACAGTGTTGGGAATAATGCATTACAAGTAACTTGACGTATGTAATAAGATTACTTTTTTTCAAGTAACTAGAAACGCATTACTTCTAAACGTCTTTAAAACGCATTACAAACTAATTTCTGAGAAACACTTTCAAAACAGACAACACAAGTTACTTTGTACTTCATTTATTGATTGAGAGCTCTTCTTTCCTTTTTGAGAGAAACTGCAAAGTGCATCCGACTTTGTAAACATGATGGTTGTTGTAGTTCTAGACTAAATGTGGTCATGCATCTACTTATCTCACTTGCTCAAAAACAGATTCTGCATTCCTAGAAATGAATAAAAACAATAGTACATTACTTTTAAAAACAACTTTCCTGAACGCTGATTATACAGTCTGTAAATTGAAAATCCACAACCAGTTTCCCAGTCTCAGGCTTATTTACTGTCAGACTGGGTTTGTAAGAGGAAAAGTGATACATGCTTTGGAGCTTTGGAAAGATACTGAATCAAAGAGTTTTTCATTCAGGGGCACTATGAACTGTTTAGCTATTGTCTGAGATCGAAACATGTGCATACATGTCACCGAAGAATTAGAAAGGGAGAAAAATAGGTAAAAGGCACTTAAAAGTGGCTGTTCTTAGTGCATACAACTGTCTGTTAGCAATGCACTGGCATGCTGAAAGCATCATGCAAAATGACATGCTATCTTATGGTATCTATTAACAGGACATGACACTATGACCGTACATATTTCTTGTGTGTTTCAGAAGAACTACCCAAGTTGATGGACTCAGGATGGCTTAGGAGGCAGCATGCCAGTGGAAGAAATCCACCCAGGATTTTCAAAGAAGAGCATCTAAACCCTAATGCTGTCCAATTGCCTCCAGATGTTCCCCTGAAAGAGTGAAAAAATAGACCCCCCTGTCTGGACACTCTCCATCCCTGACCAGCACCCTACACTAACTTCCATCTGGATTCATCTCGGCTTGGTTCTGAGTGGTTTTAAGATGTTAGACCTGACCTGCAGTGTTTGAAAACCCATCAAGGGGTGGCATTCATTGCAATCAAGCAAACATATACGCAGATGCAGGCTAACTGCATGCGCATATGAAGTTCAGAAGACAAACATTTCAGTGGTTATGATTTATTGGTTGGTTTTAGTTAAGTTTAAGGTTTTTTAGACCTTAAATATGAAAAGCTAGACAAGCAGTGTAAACTATGAGCTAAAATCACATACACGTGAACACTGGTTTACTCCAGTTCACATGCAGCGTTTTTAGTTTAACATGTCATGTTTTCAGTGCCTCGTGAGTTGTTCGCTGAGCGATCAGTGAAGAAGACGCATTGCAGCTGTTTGGCAGCTTGTGTCAGCGCCTCCTTCAAGACACTTCATTCAGTCGGCATGTGTTTTCCGGTAAGTTCTGATTATCGGCCAACACACTGAATGGCACAAGACAAGTGTAAGTTAATAAGTCAAAACTGAAAAAATATCACGTTTTGGCAGCCAATGCCTTTGTTTTTGGCACTAGAGAGATTATAACCTACCTGGTTTAATGGCATAAACATATCTTGGTGCACTTTTTAGCGAGACACAAAATACGTACCCATAAGTACATATCACTGCAGTTTCCAAAAGAAATGAACACTAGAGGCAGTAAAACTCTTAATTAACTATGTATTATATCTATAACTATAACTATTTATTACATCATTTTTTTATAGCAAATGGCCTTTCGTAGCATCAAAATGAGTGATTTTACTGTCTAAATTAATGCAAAAATATCAAAGTCAGGTGTCTTCATTAAAGCATGGTGCTATAAAAAACAATTCTGACTATTATTGTGAAGTCTGGGAGTCATTAGCCATTAGCTTGGCTTTTATAGATAAATAAACACAGAATAAGCTTTCTGTTTTGACATGGCACTGCGAAACACAACAGTTAGTGTAATTAACACATCTTGGAGTTTGTAACGTGATCATGTTGGTTGTTTGAGTGTAATGTGATAGATGGGTGTTTGGCTGCTGACAGCAACACTTTGTCAAGGATACAAACTACAAAAGGTGTAGCTTCTTCCCATTAAGAAGGGTTGCTATTTCTACCATGGCTTCATGTTTAATGCATATCAACTCATGCCACTTCCAGAACAAATGTTAGAAGCCTTCTGGAGAAACTAGTATTCTGGGTATGCTATCAAGACAAAAAGGTTTTTTTTTTTGTTCCTTCCTCAAGTATAATTTTCATGGGAAGAACACACACAAATTAACTCCTAACTACAAAGTTCATACTATGAATATTGTGAGGAGTGTGTTGTTTTAAAATGGTGACTGTTTAGACAGCAACCACAGCATATCTAACAACATCTTCCCAGCTAACAGAACATTCTCAAAACACCCTGGCAAGGTTCTCTCGAGGTCTGGAACAAACAATCTTCCAGTAACAGAAAATTGTTGAAAAGTTCTTTAGATTTAATGATATTCTAAAAATGAATGTTCAAATATAGAGAATGTTAGAATGTTTGAGAATGTTTAGAATCAGAGAACATTCAAAAGTAACATTGTGATAATGTTTGCTAAATGATACAATTGAATGTTTTGAACATTCAGAAATAAGTATTTTTTAATAGCTTAATCCAAATTGTTGCTAAATTGGGGCTGGCATGTGCTGAACATTACTGGTGCAAATTACTAATTAGCTTACTGGAGATAATGGAGTATTGCTTCATTTTATCTGAAGCAATATCTCTTTGAAATAAAGATAGATGCTCCGCTTAGCATTCACCCTATTAGCAAAACTATGGCCACATATGGAAATACACCATTAAATGTCTGGAATAGCATTTGATCTTCTAGCCACCAAGCAAACTGAAACAGTGCACGTAAAACACAAGTATGAAAGTATAAAAGTACCGTGTCACACAACATCAATTCTGTGCTGATAAGCTAAATGTGACAGAAAAGAATGGAAACGCTATTACAAATTCTGTCGCTGTTAAGCTGTGCAGTATTGTTGTGCTATCATTACCTATAACCATAGGTTTTGTTTTCTGTACAATGCAAAATGAAGAGTTACTAAGAAAATGAAGAGTTACTAAGAAGTACTTCATTTCTTTGAGCCTGGCCTTGATAAATGATGCATTTCGGCCTGGCTGCCATCTGTCATTCTGATGATGGGTCTGAAGTGTACTGACAGCTTAGACTGTGTAACCTGTTAGCAAAGTATGCTTTCTGAAATATGAAAACAGCCGAGACACATTTATCAAGATGAAAAATACAATTTCATGCTCTATCTATCTGCATGATTTGGCATACATAAAGTATCCTATAATGAGACGATCCATATATGGTTACCGTTGCAAATTTCCCACAGTTTAAACATAGTCACCAAAAAAAGAGACTGAGATATTTTTTGGGTATGGGTGACCCTTGATTAAGTTGATGAGATCCCCTGATGGCCAGTCAACATTTTTTGCTGTTCCCATTTTAAAGTGACAGATAGTTGCTCCGAAAAATAAGGATGCACTGCAACTGGCCGAACATTTACCACTACAGTGTTCAGAGTCACTACACAGCATGAACTTAAACTACTGTAGAGCCTGGAAGTGTTTCAAAGCCGCAATAATTGAGACAATCACATAAGTGAATTTGTTATTCTGTTAGCTAGTGGACTAAAACTGTCTACAAGGTGTGTAATATCACCAGTTAAGCCTAGTTAAGCCGGTATACTGCAAATAGATATAATTGCAAATTTGGAAAATGTAATTTATAAATATTTTAAATAATGTGTTGTGTATTTATTCACATAAGTGACCTGCAGGGTACTTCAGTTTTCACTCATAATTAAAGAAATACTTTTCTTTGCAAGTCTTGAAAATAGCACGAAATTCTGATTTTATTGAATCACTTCAGATTAGAGAAAAGTCCTCAAATAGTGCACCGCAGTCACGTCCCATATTTCTTTTGACTTCTTCTTTTAAATTATTTGCATTAACCCTTTAGCTTTCCCGTCAGTGGATGCCTCATGTCAAATCCTTTATTTGACAGATGCTTGTTTCAGGAGCATGTCTGCACAAGATCTGGCTCACACACACACACAGCAGGGAAACATAAGCAGAAACACACACACAGACAGGGCTATCAAAACACAAGTGGGAAAAAAATATGCATGCAACTTTCAGTTGATGAACAAGAAGAGCAATAACTTTAACCCACCAAAACCTTCAAGGGCTTCGACAGCACTGGCATCTCCAGCACAGATTTATGTGGATTATCTATTTTAGGGATTGTCTGCCAATCTCAGCCACCTCACGGAGGAACGACCAAAGAGCAAAGTGTTCAGACAACATCTAAGTATATTTTAAAGTCTGGCATTTAAGTTTATCAAGTTAAGTCTTATCAGTTAAAGTCGAGCAATTTTTCAAATTACTGCATTTGAATAATTCATATTCTCAAAAATATTTCTATGTTCAGAAATCTAAAGTTAAGCTTGCATTAACAGTTACATATAGATATAGACACTGTACATTAATTTACAGTTAGAAGACTAAAAAAAGTTGTCTTGGCAATCCGTTGTTTTGTGCATAAAGAGAAGAGCACTTTGAAAGGTAAGAAGTGAATTTGCCTGTACTAGTTTTCAGTTCAGCCCGAGGCTCTGAGCATTTCACATTCTTCCCAAATTCACAAATGAAAGTTGCTCAAACACTAATGTTTACACGCAATTATGCAAATTACGTAGTTGTTTCTGCCACAGAAGGTCTTGCTTCACGAGCACATCTCCGCCGTGTGAACTTTTTTAATCGTTAATCGCACAGAAACCGTCCTGGAGAACAAGCACAAATGCGCAACCGTGCCAAGAGCCCTCCAGATTGCCATCAACCGCTCCATATAGACGCAGTTCGAACAAACAAACTTTCTAAAGATACATACCTTAATAAAGGTAACCATAGCATCGGTGGGGAAATATTCAGCAGTGCCGACATGAAGGTGATGAGTTAATAACGAATCCTTTTTGAAAGTTTCCAGATAGAAAGCACGCGTTGCGTGCTCAGAGTCTTACTGGCGAGTCTTACTAAGCGCGCAGATCTCTCTACCTCTCTCTCGCTCGCTCGCTCTCTTTCTCCATCTCTCTCTCTCTTTATCGCAACAAACATAATCTTCTACTCTCCTGTGCACATCCAGCACGGACAGATGGCTTTTATAGGGTTGCCGTGCTTAGTCCAAAGTGATGGCGTTCTCCTAGTTCAATCGTGCATGTGTAAGTCTAATAGGTTTGTTTTTACATTTTAACATTAACACGCTTTTTACTGTAACTTATTAAATGTAAACGCGTGTAAATTAAGACATTAAAATTGCTTTGAATTACATTTAAATTGTTTTACTTTATCTGCATTCTTAAAAAATAAATGTTCCAAAAGGAGGTTTGATGTCCTAGAACAATTTCCTTAAAGGACTTTTCAGTGAACAATTGTTTAAAAAAAGTGTTTTTCTGTTTTCTGTTCTATTTATTCATCTACATATCGGTTTTTTACTATTGAGACACTTGAAATGTTTAATGGATGTTAGGTTCTTCATGGAACCAGATTCCACACAAAAAAATAAAAATTTAGATGCTATGTTTGTGGATAAACTACTCATCAGATGTCTATTTGATAGAAATTTGGCAAAGCAACCTGTTATGTTGATGATTATAGGTTGTATTCTTCATATTTGTTTGGTAACAAAGAAAACCTCCTAAGAAGAGAAAGAAATGGCATACTTTCTCATCTACTCTGTCAAAATGTATTCAAAAGATCCTAATAACTAGCTACGGCTGCCAAAATTAATGCACACAGACCTTTGACATGACTCAGTCTTTAAAAAGTTGACATTTTTATACTATAAGCAAATTATAGGAGTAGATTGAGAATACAAGCGGTTTCACAATGGGCAGAGCAGGTGTGACAGGAAACAATCATCAATCCTCTACAATCCACTCTTTTCTAATGTTACTTGACTCTTTGTTGGAGATGTTTGTATAGGATGATTCTTTAGGTCTTCAAGCATTGCAAAGATGACTTAAGTATCGTGAGGTACCCGGTAAACCATCTTAACCTTTGCAAAGCAACAGACAGACTGAAACAATCAATGTAAATACAACAATGTAAGACAGTCCCTCCCATATTGTGTCCTTTTTGTCTTTATTTTGTTTTCTGGCATGGTCACTATTCATAGTCTAAACTACAAAATTAAATACTTGCTTTTCTAACTTCCTAGTCTAAACTTTTCGAGGCGTATGTGTCAAGTGACTGTGAAATAAAATGAACAAAACCTTTAACTCTTGTGCAAAACTCAATGCTTTAGCAATCCACCCAGGAGATAAAAAGTGCACCTTACCTGTTAATACCAGAGGTGAAGTTCCTGGTAAAACTGAAGCTTTGTGTTTCTTCCTCTTTTTGAATGTCTATACAACATCAGATTTTCATGGAAGAGTGAAAGAGAGATGTTTTTAACCAAAATAAAAAGTTCTAATGTTGACACATGTCTCAGTCAGGACAAGTGTTCCTTAATGATGTTCTCTGTCAGTGCACATAATCACAGCCAGATCAGTTGTTCCCCCAATCAGGAAGCTGATTTGTGAAAATTAAATGAATCATCAGTTGCTCAAAGAGTGCATATTAGGGATATTTGACAAATGAAGTCATCTTCTTTTAAACCAGTCCAAGAGGAAGATACCATTGATGGAACATTGATGCTATCAAAAAAGACCGGAAATTCATCCTGTTACGGTTATTTACAGCCTATCAGGAACACTTCATTTTCATTCAAGGAATGCAACTGCAATAGAACCAGAACTGGACGTTAATAACCAGTTTCCATTTGGCAATCACAAATAGTGTGACCACAGCAAGCTCAGCTTTTATAAAATGACACAGAACTGATGTCAGTTTGAGCTATTTTGGTGAATTTTATCAGTTCAGTGCCACAAGTGCAGCAAATGGGGTTGCAGTCTACCTTGTTCATTTTCTGACTTTTTATTTTTAATATCCTGTCAATCAATTTTTTCTACACGTATGTCACACTCTTTTTTCTTCCCATGTGTCATTGATTTCTTATTTCGATTACGATGTTTCTTTTAAAGCCATTCCCTGCAGTGATGCAGCTATCTTTTTGTAGATGCTTCACACAACTGATGACTCAACCTATCCAGTCTCCAAAGCTCTTGTTATCCATTATCCATTACTCTCGTTATCCGGTGCTCCTTCTTCTCATGCTGCCCAAGACTAACCCAAAGTTGTACAAAATGTTTCACAAACGAGTGTATCGGTAATGCTCATGTTGGGCCAGGTGGTGTGTGTTTGTGTTTTGTTTGAGTGGCACACCTTACTGGCATACAGTGGGTGCTGCTAACCTCAGCATACACATCTACTGCTGCCTTTCAAATAATGCCACACAAAGAGAAACAATGGCATAAGAACAATGCCGGCACCTGTGGTTGGTTAAAGGAGTTCCCTGCTTGCAAGTAGGCTTTTTATTGCCTTTAATGATGGGGAACCGCTTGAGTAGCCTATATCTCTGCGCAGACAGCTCTGTAACCAAGTGTATCAAAACAGCAGCTGTTTGAGTATCTTTACGTCATTAATACATTTTGTGGCCAGTGCAACAGCGAACGTGTTGCCAAATTAAATATTTATATACTTGCATTTATAAGTGTAAAGGTCTATTTGCACTACGCTTGTTTTGTGTGCATAGTCCTCGGAAAGAGCTTTTAGGAGTTACATGGATGAGTAATTAAGTAGTATGGAGTGATTTATGTGTTAAAAGATTTCCTGGTGTTGGCGCTTTATGCTTGTTGAGCATTCAATAAAGGATTCCTGCGAAGCCATTACATAACTTGACTTGCTTGTATATAAGGCCACTGAGCAGTGATTTATTTGACATACAGTATAGGGAGTTAGGTTGAACAAACATAAACAATAGGTGGTGAAGTTAATGTTTCAGGTACTTTTCTCCACCTTCCTTCCTTGTCCACTTTAGTCTTGTAGTCCCAGCATTCAGCACCTGCACCTACAATGAGTCTGTTGTTTACAGCCCCGTTGTGGAATCGCAGAAGTCACTTTCTCGTGATAGATGGGGTGTCTCCCACCTGGCTCCAAGGCCATCAGGGCGTTGATCTCTGCCCCTCGTCATAGTAAGCCATGGCTAGAGGGGAAGGTGGGAGAGACGTATCAGAGAGATTGAAAGAAAGAGGAGGGGAGGAGGGAGCGCTGCTGCTGGTGCAGGTCAGATCGAGTTTCTGGCCGACTGCAACCGTCACCCCAACCAACCCTGAACACAAATGAACAAATCCGGCGACAGCAAATAAACAAGTGGAAAGCACCTTTCAGGGAAGTCAGAGAAACATTTTCCAGTCTAAAGAACATTTATTTTTAAGAGTGAAGAACCAAGGAACCTTTTAGTGATCTATTCTAAAACTAACCAACTTTTTGTCACTCTAAGAATATTTTGTGCAATGCAAAGATTACATGGGTGTTAGAAGAACCAGAAGTAGATTAACAGTCAGTAAATAACCTTTGCATTTATTGCATTGAAGTTCAATTGGTGTCGTGATGCAACTCATCTGTGGTGGACGGGGCCTCCCAGTTCCTGCTTCCCAAAATTTATTTACTTTGTTCTCACACTTAGGCGTTCACTGGTGGTCTTTCCTCCTCTCTCCCTGTTTTGTATCCTGTGGAAGTGTTGAGTCTTTGCTGTTTCTCTTCCCCTGGGTCCCGTACCGCTTCTCCTCCCTTTTACATGAAGCCTCTTAAGCATCCACGCTGCTTTCAGTCAACTCTTCCCACTCGCTTTGTCTTTTAAAGTTTTACAGACCCGACCGCGGCGTTCACACAAACACCAGGGAGTTCTCGCCGGGTCCAAACCGTCGAGGGGTTGCAGACAGGGCCTCCCTTGTGCTCTTTGTACGCCCGAACCAACAGCGCAGACCACTGACCTGAAAAGCGAGCCAGGGAGTGCAGCGTAACTCAAGGCCTGGGGTTCAGTTTACCTGCTGGGCTGCTGGGAGAGCGGAGCGGAGTGCTCTCTCTGCAGGGTTAGATTGCCCATTGAGATAAGGGCCAAATACCATACGAGAGTTGTTAAGCAATACTGCTACAACACAAGAGACAGATAACGCGGCAGTCAGAGCCCGCTGGGGAATGTTAGCTCGCTGTGTTAAGCGCCACTGAAATCGCATCGAGCCTGCAGTAGGGGTTTTCCATTGGCCTCTTTCAAAAGAGTCTTATTGTTGTCAAGTGCCGTGTCTGAAAATAAAGTCAGAGCCTAACTCTATACACTATAGAGCCACTATGTTATATAATATTTCAAGGCCAATTAGGCAGAAAATGTATTAGTCTATTCAAGTGTATATTCAATACAAGACCATTACAATATGTAAAATAACAAGACCTCTCACTTGAATACATTTATTCTCCTGTGGGTACAGATATAGCTAAACAAAACACAGTGAAGTTGCTAGAGAAAGAGAAAGTATGTGCTCTGATCAACAACTGTGGCGTATGTGTGTGTATATACATAATTTCCTGAGTATATACTTCTTTTAAATAAGTATAGTATAAGTGTAATCAGGACGTTGTACATTAGTCATGTTGGCATTGTCATGTGACCTACAGTCGTTTTTTCTCTACAGATCGCAGAGTTACTAAATACGCAATTTGATACTCAATGAATTGTGTGGTTACTATGTTTGACTTTGTAGATTTTTTTAAATAGTGCACATTTATTAGTTAATTTAAGGTGTGTATGCTTCACATGATTTGTAATTGGCCTGCAAGTGTAAGCAGGAATCTGCACTGGCAGAACTCCACACATTCTCTACGCCTTGAATGTTTGTTTTTGAAATGTTTAGGTTGATTTGATTTTGCTCTTATCTATTGATAGGAGTACAGTAATCTCCAAACACAGAAGTCTTTTTGCTTGTTTTAAAAATGAAGAAAAATCTTGTTGCTTATTGCACCAAAAAACAACCTTGTGCCACAATAAGCTCAGCACTATCTAAAAACCACATTACAATTCACTGTAACGCCTAGCTTCCTGTCCTAGAGCAATTTAATCAGTGAGCAGACGAGGAAGTGGTGGTCACCTTGGTAGCAATGTCATTAAAAAGCCACTATTAATGTTGTTTTTGCACTTATGTAACACCGATAATCTGACACAGGTGAGCCTGAGACTGTAGGTTCAGAAGGGTTCATCTCGCTGGCTGGCGCACATGTTAAAGCCACAGGGAGTCTTAGCACAGAGATAGTCTTTCCTTAAACGCTAATCAACCGTCGCGCTATCTCTAGAATTTTCCCTTGACATTTTGATAATACAGTACTTCCTGATACTTTTACGAATTAGGATCAGGTTGTTGAACGTGCAAATACATTTTCAAATTCATTTAGTTGTCAGTTTTTAGCAGGCAAGGTGTGTAGGTGTGTGCGTACATGTGAGTATGGTGAGTATTCTCCTCATGGTATAGGCAAATGGGTCTTTACCTGGACTTGACAGGCGAGTGCAATTCGGCGAAAGGTAATCCGAGGATCAAAGCTTGTCTAAGTCCAGTCTGTGGTCAGAGCGTTCCTGAAGCTTTGCAAACTGCCATATTGGGTCGTCTTTAGTTTCACCTCAGTTCAAAGCTGGAGTTCTTGTGATTTACTTGATCACAGCTACGTTCAGCATGCATGCAGGATGGAATTTCATGTCTTTTGCCCTCAGGTGTTTGGAGGGTTCACCGTGTGCCCACATTAGACTGGGAGGGACTGCAATACCAAGTTGACTGATTAATCAGCTGTACACAATGCAGTCAAGTATGCATACTGTAATTATGCATGCTAAAAAGTAGAATAGTGTTCAATCAGGGTAAAATCATGTATGTTTTAGCGCATGTGGCTTCTCGTCTATGTAGGAGTGGCTGTCCTTGCATTTGGCCAATTGTGTAAACTTAAACACAGTAATTATAGATTGTGAGAGGTGCAGAAAATAGTGCGGAAAATAAACTGTCTGCCAGCTTTAACTTGCCAGGGCAAAACCATTGAGACATTTCATGGGCCTACCACAACAGCTACTGTCTGTTGGGTTTGCAAGAGACAAACACTGCCAAATCCGATTTTACGACTTGCGAGTTTGATTTAAATTTGTTTTAGCTTGAAATTTCTACAACTACACAAATATTGACAAAAAACAACTTATGAAACTTCTTAAGTGGCTTCAGCTGCTTTATTTTCTCTTTTGTCTAAAATCTTATTGTTTGAAATAATTGTTAATAATTTAATAACATCTGACGGTTGCATCAAAAGCAGCATGAGGCTGAATATATTTACTTTGCAAGTAAATATGCTTTATTTCTATAAATGCTCTTTTTGCAGTATATCAGGCCTATAAATATAATATATATATGGCACTACATTTGCCTTCATCCTGAGTTCATGTCATAAACCCTTTAAACTCAAAGAAGAGGGAGATTAGTCTGTTTGTCGAGTGGCACTTCATAAAGATGATCTTGAGTTTCATTCACAGTCAGTTACCACACAGGTAAATGTTTATGTTGGATCTTGAACTGAAGGTTGATTTCAACACCCAAGTGCTGAGGAATGTCATTCGGCAGCCAGCAAGGCTGAATTTTACATTACCTTGGCACCTCATAGACATTTTTAAGCCCACAGATCAACACTTCTAATACGTATTTGAAGTCATACACTATTTTAGTCATTTCTGGTGCAGATACATCCTGTCCAATAAGTCATTTCTTTTGTTCAGGGTGCCCTTTTTGTCCACAGATGTCTGATAATGCAGCAGATGGTGATAAGTGTGATAAGAAGACCTTGAGCGACAGTAACGACACCAAGATCGATGGACTGAATCCGAGGTTATAGCTGATATTATCAGTGCATGATGCATGGTAAACTGCATCATCATCTTTGTCTTTGTCCTCTTTAATAATCATTAAAGGTCTTTTTAGAAGACACAAAGAAGGCCTTATCCATAATCCTTTCTGGATTTAATGGCTGAAGATGGCCAGTGATTGTTTTTTGTTTATAGGTAAAGGAAGATGCGATGCTTGTTCTCTGTTATAACAAACAACAAATGGAGGAAAGTTCATGAGACTAAATTCTTACACTCAAAAATAATGGTTCCAAACATTTTAAAAAATAAAGGTTTCAAAATATCAAGTTTTAGAATCATTTAAAAAATAGAAACAAATGTTTAGTGGAATGAAAATATATGAAAGAACCTTCAGTGAAAGTTGTTTTTGCTATAAAAAAAAAATGTTGTCTACTAAAGGAACCTTTCAGTTAACAGTCCTTAAAAGAACAATTTTTCGTAGTGTGAAGAGCACTGAATTAATCTGAAAAACTAAAGAAGATTTTTTTACATCCATGGAGTATATAATTGTTTTGATAATAACAGTTTTGAGTGGATCGCTGGACGAATTTCCCGCAGCTGTTAGCAATCAGCTAATCAATCCCCTTGTTACGATCACCCAATCATACCCTTTCCAAAGCACTATAAAACCACAGCTACCCATTCATCCTTATCTTGAGTTTGCAAACTATGCTCCTCCACTTCTGCATCCCTTTAAACACAACTTCCCACTCCGGGGGGCAGCCGGAGTTCGAGCCGGACGCCGAGCCCTTACCCTCGCTAGGGTTCGAGCCCGCCGTTCTCCCGGCCCGCTCTCTGGACAGCACGCCAAACCCGCTTATCAAACTTTATGAGGAAGCATGAACACTTTAAAATGGAATGGTATATGCAAAACAGAGTTGACTGGCTCGAGCCAAACTCTTTTGGCATTTGTTCTTGTGTGTTCCTGGTTCTCTGTAACTGTAAGGAAGAATCTCTCCCTCCCTCTTACATTTTTACTGTTTGAGTACGTTCACATTGATTAATTACAGGTGCACTGTTGTAGATTATGAGGTTGTTGTTTTGGTTTTATAATTCCTTTAAACGTGTTCAACCACATATTGACTCGGTTTTACTCGGTTATTAGCAAAAATGTTCCAGGGTAACCACCAACATACTATATTTAAGACTGTATTCCCACCAGGATAGTCTGCTAGTTTAGTGGTTCTCAAACCTGTCTTGGGGACCCCCAACAGCTACACATTTAAATGACTCCCTCATAGGCCACACCCAGACTCAACTAATGAGATGATTAGTTGAATCAAGTGTGTTACATAAAATGGACATATGAAATATGCAGGATTGAGAACCACTTACTTTGGACCAAATGCGCTGTAGATTTGTTGTTGTTGTTTTGTGTACCAGAAATTGTAAACAAAACCACATGTGTGCCAAAGTCATCCATTCAAGTTGGAACCCTAAAGATGACATCTTTAGATGGGTCTTGGTATGCTTGGTGTGAAAACACAAGAAAATATTACTTAAAAGGAATAATTTCAAAAATAAATTGTCAACAATGAAAATTTGCTTCAAATTTACTCACTTTCAGGACATCTGAGTTATAGATGGGTTCTTCATAGTAAAAAAAATTTGGGAGATGTATATATTATTGACATCCTCACCAAATGCAGGGAATGGATCGTCAGTATGGTCGAATCAGCTAATTAAAAAAGCCACAATATTTCACAAGTAATCCACACCAAGCTAACCCAACATCTTGTGCAGCAAACAGGTGTGTTTGTAAGTAACAAATCCATTATGCATTTATAACTTAAACCATAGTGAATGGATTTTCAGCAGGTTTTCTTTTTTATTTTAATGATTTTTTATTACTTTTCAACTTAACTTTACATTTAATGAACTTTACCTTATTTAACTTCTGACATGACTTTAGTACACCGCCCTGCATGCTGAATGTGCTGCAGGCTGTAAATGCACTGCATTCTTTCCTGTGGACGAAGACAGACGAATGTGAGGAAAAACACAGAGGGTTTCAGATCTGCCCAATGAGTTTTTCTGGTCTCCTCTAAACAGCTCCTCGGGCAGTAACAGCAGTATCAGTTACAGCAGGGTGGTACTTTGTCTGACGTCATTTCATTTGCTGTGATTTCAGCACTTAATTTTACTGACTCTTATTTAACCTAATCCTCCTAATTAACATCGTCTAAGGACTGAATTACTTTTTACATTTGATCTTGATTTTTCAGATTGTCTCGTGCCAATTAAAGTAAATGTATGAGTAATTAATTGAGTGATTAATAACATGCACTTATTACGTGGCTAGAGTTAGGATTAGTGTTTGACTTACTTGTACATGTAATTATGCATAATTTATGGTTATTACAATTGATAACAAAAATAGGCTATTTTAGTGTTGTTGTTTTTATTTGTCATTTCTATGCAATTATTTGTGAAATTGACTTAATCTATGCTTTATAAAACATATTTACATTAAAATGTACTGATTTTTATACAACCTCTTTCACAGGGACTCACCCATTGTTTAATTTGGAGCTCTTGCAGTTGATGAATGACACATGTAGGAATATCTTCAGTACTGATCTCATAACTAAACAGCTTTGAGCATATTGCGAAATTAAATGTCAGGATTAATTTACAGGTTTAAAATTTATATCGTTTTTGGGCATGCACCTTTTTTCTTTTTCTTTCGAAAAGTCTCCAATAATAAAAATGATATTTCCAAAAAAGATATTACAGTACATATTAGATTTCTGAGTTTTCATCTTTTCCACAGAAATACTTGGCCACTGAATTCATTTGTTTTTCACACCTCAACTCTCGGAGATCCCCGTAACCCTTCAGATGTATGGGCTCAGGTCTCACATCAACAGGCGATGTCACACGTTAGACACCTCTGGCTGCATGTGATTTAGCGTTTATCCAGACTGCATGTGTGTGCATGTGTAAATGCGTGCGCATATTTGTGCTTTAGCAGCATGTTCGCTCTTCTGTTCCAGCTGTCAATACTAAATACGTAAGAGTAATTTAGCCTAGTAAAGGATCACCGTACAAGTTCTGAGGAATGCTATAGAGTTAATTTCCAACTAAACTGAAGGCCGAAAAGCTCCATTCTGTACACCGAACCATTTACTTTGAAGCGCTCTTAAGTGTGCAGTACTGTATTTTATCTGAATTATTGGGCTGTAGCTTAATGCATCCTATGAAGCAATTATACAGAATTTACAAGAGAGGAATGTACATGTACCATGAGCATATCCTTCAATATCGTATGTGGGACTAACAAGGCCTCTGAAAGCTTGTTAAGTCAAATCCCCCATTATTTCTGCGTTTCGCCGTTTTGTCTGTAATCCAGCTTATCGGCTGGTAATATTATGTTAGTATTTATTGCATTAACGGATTTGTCATGGGGTCAGTGCGTCACCACAAATTAATTCTCCATATTACATCATGACTTCCTGTGTTTTTATTTGATTGGCTATCATAATGGACCATCCTCAGGAAACTCGGGTGCCATTTATACCAGAAAAATATAATTGTTAAAGTGATAATTCACCCAAAAATGATTATCTTTAATTTGATGCTTATCCCCAGGGCATCCAAGATGTAGGTGACTTTGTTTCTTCAGTAGAACACGCTCACGCTCAGACGCTGACATATAGATATACACAGATGCCTCATTGGTGACTGTGGGCCACGATACATAATGATCTGTGTATACCTCTATAAGTATATATCTATGTGCCAGAGCATGTTGACGCATCATGCGCTGGATGCTGAGGAGAGTTGGAGCTTATATAAGTTATATACATACTCTTCAGGTTTTTGCACAGACTGATCATTCTGTATCTTGACAAATCAATCCATTGTCATGAGCCATAGGGTTTCAGTTTTTTTTTTTTCATTCTCTGAGTTTGGAAATTTTGGTACCCATTGACTTCCGTTAAATGACTGACAGATTGCAACAGTTTGAGTTAAAAATCTTTGTTTGTGTTCTACTGAAGAAACTAAGTCACCTACATCTAAATGCCCTGGGGGTAAACAGATAAACATCAAATTTCAACTTTTGGGTGAACTATCCCTTTAAATCTTTTTTTTTCTTTCTATCCTGTCATTTAATATGTATTATATTGAAATTATTAATAGTGCACAAATAGTTAAGGTCAGATTGCATACACAGAAGCAATAATGTAATATTACAATATTTTATATATTAATGTTGCTTTTAAAATAAATTGAACAGCTAAATAAAAAGAGACAAAATGTGTGTATACTATAAATGTAAATGTAAACAATAAAATACATCAAATAATTGGGTCTCTGTTATTACAGTCTATGTTGATCATTCTAATACCAAATGTGCTATTGTATCCTCCTGCTTTCAATTTAGCCTCATTTAATCTCCATTAAAACGCAGCCATTGAGCGTTTGTCCACCTCCACATCTGTGAGTCTGAATAAAGGCCGGTGGAAACTCACTCCCGCAGTTCTGCTCCGTATTACTTACATTATTTGCATTTGATTATGGAAGATTCTCAGAGCAGCTCAATGAGCGGGTCACTGATGTGTACCTGACCGACCGAAGAGCAGGAACCCGAAGAACGGACGTCATTGTTCACCCTCTCACTCGTTCTCCTACAGTATGTGTGTGTGTGTGAGTAGATATCGGGATGTATTTCCCGCCTCCCTCTGTTGCTTTCTTCTCTTCAGAGGAGACGTGGTTACCTGGTGCGTATGGTTTCCTCTGAGGACATCTAAAGGTGAAAGCTGAGAGCTACAAAGACAGATGCAAATTTGTGAGGTTGTGATGTCTAGGCAACGGAAAGTATGTGAAAACAGACTTGTTGTGTAACCGCGCATCAGAACAGGAATTTTGGAGGCAGTTTAATTTGGCCTGCGGTCATGTTAAAGTCAATATGGTGCATGCTAAAGAAATAGTTCACCTAAATATGAACATTTGCTGTTAATTTACTCACCCTCAGGCAATGCAGGGGACATTTATAACATAATTGCATAAATGTCACATCATTGCATGATTACATAAATGAATTTAACCAGTTCGTTGAAACGAACTAGAACCAGTCTGTGGAAAAGAATCATTTGATTGTTTGCCTGCGCTCTAGATTACAGTTAATAGGCTGTAGAATTTCCTGCACATACCTCTACTTTCACTTCATAAGACCTCAATATATCACCAGGAACCACAGGTATTCATTTTGTGTTGCCTGTAAATTCTTCTTTTTGACTCTCGAGTGACGGTAGCCATTGACTTCCATTGTATGACTCACCAAATCATCTTTACTCTTCTGCTAAAGAAAAAAATATCACCAGCATGACCTAAATTTGCAGCGAATATTCATTTTTGAGTATGACCTGTCATTTAGTGACGGTCATACTGTCAAAAAGACGACCTCTCAGAAGCAAGAAAAATAAATAAATACTTGGTCTATGTATAGAGATGTCGTTGGTCAACTAGCAGCAGGAGCATTGAGTCTCAATGCCAAGATTCCTCTGTCTTTCAGTGTCCCTCAATAATATCTCAGGGGTCTGTGCTGCGTCCTCATCCCATCAGTGAACTGCTCTCTTCGTCTTTTCCACTCGTTCTGCCTTACTAAAAGCAGAGGGAGAGTGGGAATTGTCCTTTTAAATTGTCTGACTTTTGACAGCTCTGTGCAGTTCAGGGCAGCTTCTGTGAGATGGAGAAACTAGAAAGTTATTTATAAATGCATGTCCACCGTGAAAACGAAGAGAGGTTTTGTTGTTTTTTTTCTCAGGTGCAGTGTTTAATTTCTCCACTTTCAGCCCGTTTGGGGCATAGAGAGAGGATATTTATATGAAGGAAGCACTCATATGTTTGGTTGGCAGAATGTTTGCAAAGGCTGTGGGAAATTGCCTTCGGCTTTGTTCTTTGTGATTCAAAACATACTTTAATGTGTCAATCTTTTGGCAAGTGCAGGGATTCCTATAACCTTCTTTGCCCCGCTAAATGCAAACCATGTCTCTTATACAATTCTAAGTAATGCTAAGCTTTTAACAAATATTTCTTTTTTAATTGTGCATATTTGTATGATTTTATTTATTTCAAATATTTTATTTTTCAAAAGTTAATTTAGTCAAACAAATTGTGCATTGGTGTAATTAACTTGCTTTTTTGTGTGTTTTGCTTTTTAAAATGGAAATAAGGCATGTACTGCATACACATTATTCACTTTGTTGTGATTCATGAAGAAACAAAAAGATTTTATGTAATATTACAAATTTGTGTGTTAGTCCTTTCTTCTCTCTTCACTGAACTGGAATAATCCTTTACATGGACAATTTAAATGTGAAATAAACAATATATAGGCTATATATATATATAATAAAGGTAAATAAATAATACATATAATTAATTAAAAATAAATTATATGTAATAATTATTAAATGATACATAATACATATTAATTATATATATATATAAACACTTATTTTTTTCATTATTTTGTCTTAATAAATTATTTATTTAAACCAGAATCCAGTCAAATACAGTGAGTTATATGGATGCAACTGTTTATTATATACTGATCTAATGATTGTCTATACTAATTGTTCTAATTAAAAAAATATGATTTGGACAATATACAGTTCCTGGTTACCATATTCTGCTTTCAACAGACTCCTATACAAAACGTTTCTTTCACTGCTGACAATAACATTATTCTTTTCCTCCTGCTTTACAATAAATGAGCAGGGGCAACGTCTATAAGTGTATTTGTAGTTACATGCTTGTGCTAACTTGCAGGTATTGGCACAAAATGAGACCAACCACCCGCACGTATACTTTCACTGTTAGGATGTGGCTGATTACTTCCAATATTCGTCTTATTTGTCTCTCTATGTTTATGTCTGGCGTCATATCCACATCTTATTTAACTCTGTGAGTCGTTGCACCCATTTTAAGAGCAGGGCATTGTTTCCATGAGGAGGGCTGGAACCTCCCTTATGAGCTTATGATTTTTATGTGCTTTGTGTCGCTAAGCACACAGGACAAAATTTACAATGAAACCATTAATCAAATACATCGTCTGCATTAGTTCCCATGCTCTGTTTATGAGCCTGTGGGGACGAAAAGTCAAAGCGTATGTATACAAGTGCTAACGTAAGAACTATTTTAGCTACAGAAAAAAAGAAAAATCACTCTGCAGGTCACAAACCAACTGACCTTTTAATAACTGATTTTTATCAGACTATTAAATTTCCATTTGCTGAATGCATGGGTGAAGCTCTTAATGTGTATATGACCTTTCCTGTAGATGAGTCAGTGAGTGGGCACGTCCGCTTGATTATAGTTATTATTACCCCAGAGAACAGCCTTGTCTGCACTTGTCTGCTCTTTACGTTGACATGTTATGATTGTGTTTGTGTCGCTGAATGACACATAACTTTTGGTATACAAAGAGAAAATTAATGAATGAGAAACTGAGTGAGTGAAAGCGAGAACAGCAGACCAACATCACTGTTCGATCAACACGCAGACCAGACGTCTTCTGTCTGCTCCATATAACATATGGTGAATTTTAATGTATTTTCAGAATTGACTTGACTTGAAATAACAAAATCAGACTTCTTCAGAATTGATAGATATGAATTTGCATGAAAAAATCTTGGTTTTTGTAAGATATTCCGAAAATTTTGTGATGTCAACTTAGAAGTTTGAATTGCAAATCTAATAAGAAAATTCAGAAGACATTAATTCAATTCTTAGTGGGGGAAAAAAATCACAATTGTGAAATAAAAAGTTAGAATTCTAAATTTTTAAGAATTGGATGTGTAATTCTGAAAAGAAAAGTCATAATTGTTAGAAATAGAATCAGAATTCAGTCTTTTTTCCACAATTCTAAAAACTAAAAAGTAAGATTTGCACGTTGGAATCAAAAAGTTACTGTATTATTTTTTTTACAGTCAAAAATTATTTTACTTTTTTTATTATTATTATTATTCTGTAGCAAAAACAAACTTCCATACTCCAACAATCTTAGTTTAATTTACAAGCTCAAAGACATTTTTAAAAATGTAGCAGATACCGTACAGTATAACATTTCATGTTCAGAAAAATGACAAGGACTTTCATATGATCCTCCCCAAATTTCCAGTATCAGTTGGCTCTTTGAATTTTAATATGA
This sequence comes from Enteromius fasciolatus, assembly GCA_032361145.1. Taxonomy (NCBI): domain Eukaryota; kingdom Metazoa; phylum Chordata; class Actinopteri; order Cypriniformes; family Cyprinidae; genus Enteromius; species Enteromius fasciolatus. The sequence goes on along the minus strand of JAUMHR010000047.1, from coordinate 2,603,869 downwards.
AAGTCTCACCCATACAGCACACAC
>JAUMHR010000047.1:2545602-2582794 GCA_032361145.1 Enteromius fasciolatus | reverse complement strand
GTCAGTAAATGTTATTTCATTCATTGTGAAATGTTTTGTTATGCACTGAATACATTTAGAATGTATGTATGAAGCTTTTTTGAAAAAGAAAAAACAGTTGCCAAAATCGCAATCGCAATATTCGTTCAAAAAATCGCAATATGTTTATTTTGTCCATATTGCACAGCCCTAATACAGGATTGAGATAGAAACCTGAAGTGAATGCTCACCAGGACTTCACCGGTCTGCTGCTCCTTCAGGACGAAGCTGAGCACATCTGTACAGGGTCCCGCCACCAGACGCAGGAAGAGAGGGTGTTCTTCCTCTGAGAGCTTACAGGTGTACACTGAACACACACACACACACACACACACACACCATTAGCATCAATATTAAATAACAAAAGGCCAGTTCATACCAACTATAACAGTTTAAAAGAAATGTTCATTTTTTGAGAATAGGGAAGTCTACAGTACAAGAATAAAAGTAATGACAGACGAATAATATTAAAATCACAAACTGATAAATGATAAAAACAATGACATCACAATCCACTTTTAAAAATACAAAATTAAAAGTATCAAAAATAAACATGTTTTTTTCTTTTTAAATAGTCTTTTAGGAGCTATAAACATTTAAAGAGGATGAATTTAGAAACATAACATCTCCGAGAGGGTTTCAGCATAAAAAAATACCTTAACTCATCTCTGAAAGGTAAAAAACACCTAAACTTTACATTTAGCATTCAGTTTCTCTTTAATAAAGGCCTGACACACCTCAAAGAGGAAGACATGCTAAATAACACCGCCGCTGAATGTTGACCTAAGGCCAAAATTCACAGCAAAAACAAACTTTAAGCATGAAAAAGGAAGCGCACCACCTCATATCAGAAACAAAGGGTAATTCACTAGAACTTTTGCGTTTACTCTAGCATTATGGGAGATTTTCTTCCACCTATAGAGTGCAAACGGGCGCAGACCGGCATTTCTTCATTCTTGAGGAATCTCTCATTACTTCATCTCACTTCCTGTTTAATGGGGGCTTCCTTTAGCCTCTGGTGGCGGTTAATCAGAACAAGCAGGACTGTTATTATGTCTACACTAATGCGGTCGATTCACGGTCTTTTATATGCCATACTGCTGTGATATCACACATGAGGGTCTGTCTGTTTAGGAGTTTGCTTCTTTCTGTTAATGAGTGTATCAGCGTCTAACTGTAGCCTTTCTTGAAGTCGTCTAGACCGGCTGTGTAAGAGCTAGACGGCCCCATTACATGCATTAAAACCAGCTGTAAAATCCAACCCAAACACAAAGTGTCACATATCTGTCTCCTAGCCTGTGCTGGAGATCTCTCACGGTTGTGAGACCTCATAAAAAATGCTCTGTCTTGACAAAAAAAAATCATCCCAGACAGTCTCCTAAGCAAATATTCCCCAATTGGCGGCAGCACTTATTGGCTCCCACACACACTCCTACAAAACAATTAAAGATGAGCGTTATTGCTCCCCAAAGTCCTACGATGCTCAGTTCATCCAATAAATTAAGCAGAAGTGCTATTCAGTGCATCTGAATCGACTGCGCCATGGCATGTAGTTTTACCTGAGTTTGCGGTCTTATTTCTGTATTTGGATCATACAATGCAGTACATTAAAAATACATTAGACAGTAGTCTAGAGAATATATCCAAGAAAAAAGTGAAATATTGAAAAAATAAAACATAATTAAATAAAAATAGCATTAATAAATAAATTATTTCCTTAAGATTATTATTTCCTTTTTTCAATAATGAACTCAAGTTGAAGCAATTTTGTTTTACATTTGCAGTCTGAACTGAATGAGACTCTGAAGTCATATTTTTAGTATTTGAAGTGCATTACATTAAAATATTACATATTTTATTTATCATCTGCATTTAAAAAAGTGCAGTATATTAAAACAAGTGCATTATACAGCACTGTAAAAAATGGTTCATTATTTTATTATTTATTTAAGGTAATATCCAGACTTTTTCCTATGATAAATGCAAAACAAATGCAGACCAGTGAAGTGTGATTCATGAATTAATGACTCTTATGAATCAGTTCATGTAATGATTCGGTTTCTTCATATAAACCAGAGCACATTCCAGCACGGCACACAGATTATGAAAGCAGGTACTTAAAATCTCAGAGTCATATGCGTGTCTGGTTTCCTGCTGTGTGTGTGACGTCAACGGGCTCAGACAGTGGCTGGGGTCTGTCAAAGCAGTGAGATGGATTAGAAACACTGACTTTCCTACAGCAAAACCAACGCTGAGCTTCTCAGGAATCCAGCGTTTGATGTATAAAGCCAAAAAAACTATTCAAAATCAACTAGTCACTACTTTTTAACTCAGTAGAAGGCCATCCTGACCCTTCCCCAGCTCAGAATATCCCTGTATGGCATTGAAATGCAGGGAAAGAGGGAGGTTAGTATTTGCCAAAGAGCATTCAACAGGTCTCCACAGACATCAGCTGTTGTGCGTGTGTGTGTGTGTGTTTACTACGCTGACATGGTGTATTCTTGGCACATACATGCACAGAGTAACAGGCCTGTCCTGAATGTGTGAGTGTGTCCATAAATACACACGGGTTCCTCAGACTGACCTATTTCAGGAATGCATCCGTTCCTGCCAAAACACATACTGTATACACTAGGGGACCTGAGTCATTACTGTACACAAACACACACAGATGCATTTTCCACATTTGTGTTCGGCCTCTCACCTTGGTCTTCTCTGCTGAAGCGCTTGAACAAGGCGAACTTGGCGGGGTTGTCGGCTACGGTGAACTTTCTCAGCAGGGCTTCGATCACCTGTCGCACTGTGTTGGTGCTGCTGATGTGCAGGGTGTTTATGGAGCCGCGCGGAAGGTAAAACGCCTCCTGACCTTTGACCCCTCCTGCCCCACCGCTTCTCACCGTGATGGGCCTCCGCAGGTCCAGCTGCACCTTGATGAAGCCTGTGTACATGCCGTTAGTATTCTGCGGAAAGACAAAGACATTAGATTACAACAGCAAAGACATGATCAGTTGTAGCTACATAAGTGTTTTTCTCAGGTGCGCAGCTGTTTAGTTTGAGAAAATGCTACATTGCTGTTTTTAGAATGCATTTCTAAACAATCATGAAATGTTTCTTTTTTTCTTTTGTGAAGATTTCCACTGTCTTGTAACTTTTAGAACGTCCGATGCATTTTAATTAACCGTTTGATTAATTAAAAAACTGATAAGAAAATAACAGTATAATATTGCAAAGCTCCTGAATTACATATTAAATATATGAATCAAAATCGATAAATAAATAAAATACATAAGTATCCTTTCTGTTTGTGTGGCAAATAAATACTGTTTTGGTTTTATAGGAATTAAAATACTGCAGAATTATAGTTAAACTGTTCAATATGATGAGTAGCTTCTAGCTTGACAAGCTTTAGTTTCAAACATCTTTCTCAAAGCTGGTGAGCACATCTTGCTGTGGTATCTGACTGTGTCCAGATGGAGCTCAGATTTGAGCTTCTTCTGTCTGTAAGCTCATTAGTTCAAATGGCAGCCGTGACTGCAGGCTACAGGCGAGACACTCGGGGGGTGTAATTACAGCTCACAAACTCCTCTGAAACTCCACCACACTGACACACAACCCTACTGAAACACAGGCCTGAAACTTAATGATCCAAGACACTGTGGACGCTTAATGAGTAAAAGCTCACATGTACTAATACAAAGTGTTTGTGCCACCATTGCTCAGACGACACATTTCTCTTGAAACACATCCTGTTAGAGATCAGTATTTGCAAAGAGCTGGTTTTATCCAGACAGAAACAGTCCTGCGATAAGCAGCTGGGCTCTGTACAAAGGTACAGTGGTAAAGTCTGATGTTGACATCACAATCCTTATGGCTGTCACATGGTCTTTTATTTAAGCAACAGTGATAATTAACTTACAAAAAAAAAATAAAAATTTGTTTTTGTTTTTTTAAATGACGCTGTTAAAGCTCTTTACTAAAGGGACAATAATATGAGACAAATGGGACAAAAAATGAGACAAAAATGTATAAAACTTTAAAGAAAAAAGGTTGTGTGTGTGTTAAGTTAATCAATTTGACCACCTCAAGTAGTTTTGGGGTAACAGGGGTGTTTTTAGGGTCTGTAATATAACAATATGACTTTTTATTGCATGTCAAAACATTTTTCAAAATATTAATATTATGAAAGAAATGTAATCCATAATTATTATACACAATCCAATTTTATTTCTGGAGGACCTTGTGTGATAACAAACACTTATGTTCATGTGGATGGACTTTTGAATTCTGAAAATTATTAGCGATTAGTTTTTATTGGTCTATCAGTGGATGATGGAGGTTCACTATTAACTCACCAGTGTCATTTTAAAGTGGTCACGTGACTCTGTGTTGTACTTCTCGACCTTCTGTCTGATCTCCTCATAAGTGAAATGAGTGCGCAGCTCTTTCTCTTTCTCCACATCCTGAAACGCAGAAACACAGACAGTGAATACAAGCATTAGCAAGCAGAAAGGTCAGCACAGGTCAGCCTCGCAGCTCATTGTGACAGCAGCAGAGGTATGACTCCAGTACTGCTGAATAATGAAACCATTTAAATCAAAGGTTTCATTGTCATGAGCCTGTTGATGTGGGAGCCCAAAACACCCACATATACACCTCCTAACTAGTGACATCCACGTGATAATCACTATAATTCTCAAACAGGATATCCTGCAATAAACAGCATCAGGTACATAAATAATTGCTTGTTCAATGTATGTAATTTAAAAGATTAAATGCATATTGTTCCTTGACATTCAATGACATAACCAAGATGCAAACCCTTAAATTGTTTATAGCACTTCACTCTCCTGGAACAATATTGCCTTTAAAAGCTACGAATAGCAGAATATTGTATGAAACATGTGCAGTGCACTCTGCTCTTACATGGTCATATCACTGAGAAGCTGATCTGCTTTCATGAGCGCTCCAAGCTCAAAACAAAGGCAAAGAGCCCCTTATAAGGGAACAGTCCTGGGATGAAGTGACAACACGTTGACGGACAAGGGCCGTCTCAGCTAACAGAGTACAGAGGCTGCAAACTGTTAAAGACAATCGTAATTCCCCTCCTGCACGTGCCAAGACTGCCTGAAGTATTTGCAATAACAGGTGCTTTTGTGTTTCGAGCATTGTTAATAATCTTTGCAGTGCATGACTGACTCATGCCCAAAAAACATCCACTTAAAGGCTAAACACTTTTTGAATTCTTAAGTTCGTAATAAAGCCCTTAAGCTATGAGAATACACGTTTCCGCTATTTGCTGCTGTAGTATTAGTTACAAAACTACAGTAATACACATTTTCAAAAAGTCTATATAATAATTGTATTATTCTTTCTACTCTAGGTTCAACGTTTCATCAGGAAAACCAACAACATAAGTAAATACCTGTAACTAATTAACTAACCAGATTTAGGTTTATAATTCTCAGAGAGGGTTTTCCCATGGCAACATTAAAACGCTCTCCAGCCTATAAACTGATTATTAAAGTAAAATAAAATCTAGTTAAAACTCACTAGTGAGACTAGTCAACTATCCTGAACCATCTCAAGTTAATATAGAACTGTCTAGTTCTCATGAATTAATTCCGGGTGCTACGTTTCTTTAGTAATGGTTAGTTACAACCTTAACCTCACCTTGGCACCCTCATAGCTCTGAATGGGGGAACGCTTAACAGATTAACCCAGTGACAGCTGCTTAACTAGTGCATCAATCAGACATCTTATGGTTAAGACTGCTTAGACAGGTGGCTTGTGATATATGAGAAAAAGAAAGTTTGAGCAAATCTACAGTGTTCTCACAACCAACCATCCTGTACATATGAGACCTTACAAATCTTCAATGAAAGAGTTTAGTCTTTCCAGTACTTTGGACGTGCCAACTGAAACGCCAAGAGGGTCATTAGCCTAAGCCCTTCACCATCCTGACAAGCACAAATGCAAGTTTAAAAACAATACTTCACAGACATTCCTATTAAAAGGATTCAGTCACGTATTCAGATCAGACCAATTAACTCAACCAAACACTCTTTGATTAAGTCACGACTACAAGCCCGAGAGCCCATTAAATCCCTCCTCGCCACAATAAAAGCTATGTGCTTTGTAAACGAGGGGCAGAGAGCGTCTCAGTGGGGCTCGTTGAGCTGTTGAATGCATGTAAGGGATTGCAGCTCACCACATCAGCTTGTGCCGCCAATGGGTTCAGTGAGGTGGTCTCCATCAGCCTCTCTGAGGGTTGTTCATTAGCCAAGCTGAACAGTGCATGTGACTCATATAAACTTTAGCATGGTGCCCACAAAGTGTTAGTGGGTCTTAATGCCCCAACAAGGCCTTTCAACAGTCTAGTACAACCAGAGTTGGCATTATCATTATCAATGTACGGTTGATGAAAGGCTTGGAAAAGCAGACACCAGAAATGTGTAAACCAGGAAAGACAGGGTTAACACGGATGCCTCTGCACAGTGGAGCGTGACAAAGGCAAAATAAACACTAACCCGATGAGGTAATGCGACAGAAAAAGCAGCTCTACCTCCCTTGCTGTGAGGGATTGTGTGTCCTCGCTCTCAAGTAGAGCAACACATTGAAAGACTACAGTGAACAAGAAGAACAGGTTAAAGGTATCCTTGATGTCCGACTGGTCCGTCTTTACATGTCGAGATTTCAATCAAGGCTATTTTAAAGGAAAATTAGTCAAAACAAAAAAGGGAGAAAGTAAACTTCACTCTGTAGGCCCCACAGGGTCCTTGGTGAGCTGATAAGCAAGACCGGAGAGTGTGGTAATGTTAGGGTTTTTGTTCCTCTTTTCTAGCCTTGTTCACACTTGCTGGTCATGGCATACCCAACTCAAAGCGAGCAGGTCACATGAGGTGTGACTTGACTGGTTTTTCAGGGGCACTCCTATCTGAAAAACTCTTGACTTGTGCAGATAAAACATGTGATATGCGTGATATCATCTGCACGACTGAGAGAGAAGTTAGACAAGCGTGATAATCAGAAAGACAACCTGCTTTTTATTTGTAGCCAAACTTTTGCAGGGGATTTCTGGGCACGCCTATAATGACGGCACGCATCGTGCTTGCCAATGTGCACTGATGTGCGAGCTGCAATAAAACACCCCCTCTTCTCATTCCCCCACCCGACAGGAAGTCACTGGCCACCACACCTTTCCTCCCCAAAACATTCCTCAACTAACAGAGTTGCTGAAGCGAGCAGTAGACCAACGGTCAATATCCTTTTGCAAACCAAAGGCTGGACTCACTGGGCGACTGTCTGACAATCAAAGGCATAAAAATGACCATTCTGTGTGGCTTCCTACTCAGCAGGAACGTGGGCAGACTAAACTGCATGATGTGATTCTAGAATAGTCAGAACTGCAGGGAGGCTTTACAGAGTACTGGAAACCATGGCAAACAGGAATAGAGGAATGAAAACCACGAAGGAACTTGTTGCAAGTTTGGTGAACACTCATGCCAAAGCTCTTCAACTACACACATTTATGAAAACACTTCCTTCATTTTGTGAAAAACTAAAATATTGAGTCATATCCTGGAATCTTCAGGTTTAACCATTGGAGTTACAAGTTAAATGACACAAATATAATTAATATCAACCAGTATTTAAGTGCTTTCGCAACCATATTCATGAGGTTATCTATCCAAGCTGTACTATGACTCATGGCATCTTTCATTATGAGTACTATAACATCACCTCACAAGGGAACGCACACATATACCTCATTACGCCCATCAGACATTGTACTTTAACCCCCAATGTTCTCCTAAAGTTGTCCTCTTACAAGTTGCAGTTTCATAACTCTGTTTATGTCTGTACGGAATGCCAAGGGAACAAGTACCGCAATGTATATTACGCAAGCCAGGCGTGCTTAAACAGTACCTGAAAAAGATCTTTCATCTCCACTAGTGCCCTCCCGTACAGAAAAAGCTGCAAGCTGCTTTTACAAGCTGCTTTGATTGGAAAGCTTGACCGATGGCTTCCAGCAATTTCCATTCTGACATCATAAAGCTCTGCCTGGATATTAACTGACAGCTTGGTTTGAAAAAGAATTAGGGTCCTTCTAGACCATATTTGTAGGTACTTCACAATATTCCCAAGAGGACATCTCTGTCTGACTTAGGATTTATGGGTAAGCTTCAAAGATTACCGATAACATAAGACAAGCGTTCAACCATAAAAACAAGGGTGTGGTTTGTTTCGCTTGCAACTACAGAAAACTCTATACTGTAAAAAAAAAAAAAAAAAATGTGTTGCTTTTTCTCTGAAAGACGACTCCTTAAGAAAGTAAGGAACTTGAGCCCTTCACAAACCAAAGGGACTTCCTGCACACTACAAGCTGAAAATGATCCAGGGTTGATTCATACAGAGAGGAAGTGGAGGTGTCTGACTAACTGTGATGATCCGACTGAACATAACAAACAAAGGTTATTATTCTTTGGAAACCTGCCCACTCACCACAGCTATAGGGAACTATGGGAAACAAAATTTCATCTGTAGTTTTTGATTGATGAAATGCCACACAAAGCTGAAATATGAAATCACCAACCCCAAAAATAATTCAGTGACAAATCTGCTATCTGTAATAAATGTAGGCCAAAGGGGGAAATAAATGACGTCAAATAGGCCTCTGTTAGCCCTTAAGAGTCGTGTCCAAATGTCCAAGTGTTTTCAAATGTATCATTAACGGGATTGCTTGTGATAAAAATTAACCCAGTATGGAGGGTTTTAACAAAGAGTGTACAAGATTTGGCACAGTCATCTTATCATACCCTAGCAATCTAACACAAAAAGATTCTGGAATAGCTGGGAGGATAAGAAGACCTTTGTTCAAAGGGATATAGGATACATTTACCGCAGTGTTCAGCGATGATGTCATTCCAGAGAAGCGATGGCTTAGGAATGATTTCAAAGAAAGACGCAGAATGAAAGCGTATGAGATCAGTTGTGACCCATGCCAGGTGCAGCCATGTGACCTGTGCACTTGGAGAACTTATCCGGTTTCAAACTCGCATTCGCCGAATTTTGTGCCTTATCTCTGTATGGGTGTGTGATGTGGGTGTTTTTTCTAGAGAATGATTTCATTCAAACAACTGAACTAACATGAAAGATATATTTACAAACTGATGTCAACAGTGATGAAAGGACAATTCCATTTTAGGTTTTAAAACGACAGAGATAATGGAAGCTGCCACAAATATTTAACTAGATTAAGGTGATTGAATATAACTGCCAAGGGTTAGAGCTAATGAAATCCAGGAAGCGACAACCCTCAAGGAAAACTCTGGAGTCTAAGCTCGTTTCCTGATGAATCCATATCTCTAACTGAAAACAAACAAACAAATAAATAAACACAGCAGATGTTTCATTTCGCTTAGATTTCACAATTAATTCCCAAACCATAACATGTGCTCCCAATGTCAGTTGGAAAGTTTACCTGCTGACTAGGCTGAGGTTTTGCGTGACATTCTGCCAATGGACCGTAACAGCGAGACCAAGAATCAACCCCCTTCATCTGGTCTTATCTTTCCCTTTACTGTAATTACAGCTCTTCTCCAAGAAACTGCAACCAGATGCACTACATGTGGATCAACATGAGTCTAACAGAGCCGTGACCACAAACAATAAGAGGGAGAGAGTGGGATGTGCATGTCCGTAAAAGTCAACTTTTGACCCATTTTCAAAGCTTGAGGTAAATCAAAGGCCTCTCTGACACTTAAAAGCCATCAGATTGACAGGGATCTTGAGGCTTTCATTTCTGCAATGACATGGTATGCAACGTCTTATGTTAGAGAAGGTGTAGACTGTGGGTAGGAGCTGTTGGATGTTTGTCATCAAAAGGCAACTGGAGACAGACACCTGGATGATAATCAAATACTCCATGACGCACAATGCTACTTTGTGGACTAATCAGATTAAGTGGCAATGCTCTCTTTAACGGAGCTTGATGCCTGGTGAAAACAAACATAGTGGCCTACTGGAGCCTTGTAATTTGATGCTTCTCAGAACAGTCCCAAAATAGTCCAGATTATTGCTTCAGACCTCTGCAATAGTTTTGATTTCTTAATAATTGAGGTTTGTGTAAAGCAGGATGTGAAATCACTCCACCCGGCCGATCTTTTCATGTAACAGTGACTTTATTCAGCGATGACAGTTGAACAAACACAGTGAAATTCTTTCCATTCTGTGATGCAAGGACACAACACAAAACATGAACTCAGACAAAACAGAAGCACAAAAAGAGAGCTTGCATGGTATGAATGGAACAACATTTGGCTCAGAGTACACTGTCTGGGCAATTTTTTGCAGAATAAACAGCATGTACGCTTCACAACACCTTCTCTAAACAGTTTTCCCTCATGTGAAGGTCTGACACTGTAGCACTACACTACTGTTTTTATTTTAGCATAAAGGGAGTACAACATACTATGTTGAGGTGTTCTCCATTTTGAGGAGAAACTGTGCTTAACTATTATAAAACCTAAAAACGGGCTATTTTATTAGTTTGTTTTATTGCAACAGCATAATTTTAATAAGAGAGCTTTAGAGTGAAATGGCATCTTTTTGCAAAATTTACAAAGCCAGGCTTTACTCAAATCTGGTTAAATCAAAATATCCACTATAAATGGTAAGATTATTATAAACGGTCAATCTTTCCCACAAGAACTTTGCAATGCACACTATTAATCCTTCTTTTAAATGCTAAAGCTTTTGGTGGTCCGTTCAAGAATTTTACATAACTGTGGAAACGTTTTACCAGTCTATAAACGTCTATCCTGGTTTGTTTGAGGAGATATGGGTAGTGTGAAATAAACATTTAACTCCAGTCCTGTGAATATTATGGTCTCTAGCACACATATTCTTCTCTTGGCTGCTGGATTTACAGCAGCAGGCGTCTATGCAGGATTCGTGTAAACTCAGACTGGAGTCAGCAAAGGTTTGCCTTAACATCCTCAAGATTTAGATTTATCTTTCTGAGTGTGGCTGACATGAAAGTCTTTCTCTAAAGCTCAGTGAGTGCATGAACTCCTGCAGCTACCAGACAAATTTCACATCATCAACGTGATAAACGATGCACAGAATTTGACCGATCACCTGATGATCCCTAATGATGATGAATTGACGTAATGATTCAGAACACTTTGATCAGTATCTGACAGCTGAAACATGCCGAGCGGAAATCTCGGGATAAACCTGGAAAAGCGTTAAACAATGGACGAGAAACTTTCACAAGAGTTCAGAGCTAGATGCCTTTGTGCATTCAGCGCCTGTGTTGGCAAAGCATGTGAATATTCAAGGCCAATGACGTCAAGCACAAACCATTCAATGCCAAATGGTGCAAAGCTGCCACAAACACTGACAAAAAAGTTACTGTAAACACGCACATGACTGCAATGATCCACTGGTACAGTAGTGACTGGAGTCCTTTCACCTGGAGTAAGCTCTTTTGAGTTTTTTTCTTTGAGTGTACATTCGCTAATTTAATTTCCGCTCAATCAGGTTCTGAGTTATAAAAACAGCCTGCGGACTACAGATAACGTCTGTCTTTCTTCAGCACTGTCAGGCTTTTTTCCCCCTACACTGTCCAAAAAAGCAAAGCTCTCTGAAAGCCAGGAAAACACCAATTCACAACTCTCTCAGTGTAAAGATAAATGACTGCTTAAAAGGATTATTTACCCCAATATGAAAATTCACTTTAAAATTAAAAAGCACTTTTGCCTTTACTTTGAAAGTCAAAAGCTACCACTTTTTGATTACTTTAAAATATCTTCTTTTGTGTTTAACAGATTTAAAAAAAAAAAACTCATGCAAGTTTGGAATGGCTTTTAAGAAAGTCTAAATGTTTGAACTGCCCCTGTACTGCATTCTGAACTTAAACCTAACTAAATGAAATGATGCCACCAAAAATAAACCATTAATTTCACTCAAACGAAGTTTTTCAGTATGCACGGAGCGTTGTGTCCCACACAAACCCCCATGATCCTGCTGTTTTGCATGCCTGCCCCAGCAGCTGTTTCCCAGGGTCAGTGCATCTGTGGCATGCAAGAGGTGACAAAACAGATGAAGTACAGTGCATATCTGCTTAAATGTTGAACACGTATTTCGTAGATACTAAGCATCTATTTGTATCTTGCACATACTTTGAAGTGAGAAAAGCCAGATTTTAGGATAGCTTTGCTGATGATGAAATCGTTTGGAGGGGGGCTTTTTTTTATCAGAATGAAGTAACAGGAAGTGAGCTATAGGCTGTTTAAGGAACTGACTCATCCCTTTTTGAGCAATTCCTTCTACAGCTGCAACTTTACACGACGGATAGTCATTACACACCGCATTTGTAGCCTGCACATTCTAAAAACCTGGAATTTAATACATCAAGACTTTATAAATGGCTACAGACTCAAATCAAGCCAGCTCTCTTGCTTTTATCTAGAGAATAAAACTTAACATAAAGTATAAAGGACTGAGCTTGCTGTGCATTCTCAATAAAGGCAGCTTATCTTTGGCAGCAAGCATATGATGCCTAAAATGCTGCCTATGTAGGCAACTCACTAGGTTTTCAACAAACCCACTAAGAATCTGCAACAGTTTGGAAAATGGAAGTCACATGACAACAACTTTTTGAACACTTCTCTCCACTGACATTTTTCTCACAATCGGGTAATTGACAGAATTGTGGGGGTGATACTGTGAATGTTTTCTCTTTAAGCCCCCTTACTGTCACACATGACTGTGTAGAGGCCATATTCAAATCACATGTGGTCAGTCAGACTGGTTAGCTGTACCAGCGACTGAGACAGGCAATAAAACTGTGAAATTATGAGTAGTTGTCTTTAAAACGGCATGTGGATGTCAGCCCGTTGAGAAGCATGAAAAAGTTATTGAACAAAACAGCTTTCATGAGCTGTGAATGGCCTACTTCAACATAACTTCCAAGCCATGATGGCATGACGTAATGCTTTTACACAAACCAGAAGTCACATACAATCAAATAGCACCCTAAATAAAGATAATACGCATAATAAAACAAAATAAACAAGTGTACGTGTTCACTGCTGTGCTAAATCCATCCCACATCATCTAATGTCCATTTACTGTTTAAAACAGTACTTCCTTGATAAAGTCTGACACAAAAGAGGCATTATCTAAAGGTCATAAATATCAAGGCTGCCTGATGGTATAGCTGCCTCATACTGTGCCATTCTTGTATGCAACAGGTTAAGATATGCAGTATGTCATGAATGTGGTTCAACTCTGTTAATGATTATTCAAAACACTATTTATGAAACATCAGCTCTAAAGATCCCACCTGAACACCAATAAAGACTATACAGTTAATAGCTTTCATATTTATACATATTCACACACAGATTTTGAATCTAAAACAGAAACACATGGTTGTGTGACGTAGCAGTATGACACAAATGCATCAATAAATAAACACATTTAAATAAGTTAGATAAGTAAGCATGTATGTATATAATGTAAATCACCTTGAGGTTCGTGGGTTTAACCGAAGGCTTTTTGAAAAGGGAAGTTCTGGCAGTGAAAAAATATTCCTCTGTATCCTCTTCCAAACTACTGTATCCACTACTCATGGTGCTCGTCCACGACATTTGAAGAGAAACTCTGACACATCCAAAAACAGGTTTTATATGCGCGCAAAAGCAGTACTGTTTGATAAAGTCAGGCGGATTCGTGAACCAACTGTACGAAACGTGAACGCGAGTCACTGACGCTCCTTAACCATCGACTTTATTGCTACGTTAAAGACGAAACAGACAATACCAATAAACGTATGAAGTGTTAAAGCACTACAAATATGTTAAAACCCACGGTAAACGCGCCCGGTCGAGTCCTTCCTAACACTTTCAAACTGAGTGAGTTCAGTAAATGAACCGGAGCGGCTCGCTGGAGTTAGAACACACCCACAAACACACACACAATGAGAAACACTTCCTCCTGTTGCGTCCCCTACCTGCGTACCTGATTAATGTTAATTTTAAATAAAGTATATTAAAATAAACGGAGGGAGTGATGTGATAAAATAAACCAATGCTCAATAATAATCAAAAAATATTAGTAGTAGTAATAATCAGCACAAACAATTCTTCCGCTGTGTTAAATAGTTCATTAATCTGCCAGTACACACTCTTGCCGCACAACGCTTGGCGTATTAATACAGAATTCAAATTAAGTGCGGCGGCAATTTTATAACGGCTTCGAGCGCTTTTCATTCAGTAGGTTGACATTAAAAGTTTGAACTTTTTGCTGTAATAACGTAATTACTGGAGAGTAATGCTGCTGGAAAAGTTGTCAAATGTAAGTTTACTTACCTCTATAAGTATGCAACATACAGAAGCAAGCTTTCTTATTTTCCTTCTTTGAAACATAGCATAGACTACTTCTCAAGTTGCTGCAGGCCTACCATCTGAGCTAAAAATATAGTTTTGGGGCATTTAATACAAGGCAGTACGCCCATGTGAAAGGGTGTAGCTGTGGACCAAACATGAGGACCAACCGTATAAATCTGGAATACAGTTGTGATGACAGACTTCTGTAAAAGATGTGTGCGTATCTTAGCAAGGTAGAACTTGGTCAGGTGACCTAAACTGGCACGAGAAGGACAACTTAAACATTGCGATTGTTAATTAACATGTTTGGACAAGAACCTGCAACCATGGTCACAGAGGAAATGGGTTCCAACCACTTTTACAACTTCTCACATTTCAGGTCATGTAATCAAGAGTTAAGTTATCTGATCAGTCGGTCATGAAGAGCAAACTTCCATGTGGAAGCAGCTAACCAGTAAAAAAAAAATAACCCACCCAACCAATGACAAATTACAAGCCTCATTTTTATGACTTTGTGTTGGACATAAGGTCTGGTTTTGGCTCTGCTCCACAAGCAAACCCACAATTTCTGGGGTTACGCACTCTTTGTAATTTATCCAAAGATGCACTTTTCACTAGATCACAGATATCTAGAGAATTAGAAAGATAGCACATGTAGCCTACTCTAACAAAAAAAAGCAAACTATTGTTCTATTATATATTAAGAGCACCGAATTTATGATATAAGCAAATTTTCCACTAAACCCATGACAGCGCCTCAGCTTTGGCTAGCATTATCTGTCAGGTGAAATTCATTACTGCGACCACCACCAAACGGTTTTTATGTCAACTTCTAAGAGCGCCAATCCAAAAGAGCACAGACATCTTCACTGTGTGAACAGCTGCTTTGAGGTTTTAGCATATTATGTTTCCAAACAATTTTCCACTTTATACATGTATATTTTGTATTTTACAGCACGTCACATATGATAACAGCCCACCCAGTCAAGAGAAAAACGTCTGATTCCAAAGAGTGAAATCCAAGCAACATCTGCAGTAGATCAAGGGCAGGGTAACCACGCCCCACAAACTGCAGCTTTCAAGAAGTTTGTGGAAGGGCAGTGCTTAATTTAAACCCAAGAACATGGAGAAGACCTAAAAATACCCTGTCAGTAAAGGAATGGCCAAATCATGCAAACCAAAGGCATCAGTGGTAGGTCAGTACCAACACGATTGCACTACAGTTATATTGAACTATAACTGTAATGTTTTAATAATCATTCTAATTCTGTGAGAATAGGAAATTTAACACTACAATTAAAACAATAAAGACACAGATGATCAATATTGTTGGAGTCCATGTGACAACAATTGACAGCCAATTAGAATCCACCCAGCTTTAAGATGCGTTCAAATGGCACAATTTTCAGATAAGAATATAACATTTAATGCATTTTGGCTGTTAATTTACACAAAAAGGGCATTTTGAGAGCGTGAAAATGCAAGCTTTTGAAAATTGTAACATTATCGTCTGCAAAAATACTGAATTGTGAAATTGGCGATATGCATCTGACATGTTCAGTCTACACAAATGCGTACAGTATGTGTGCAAATGGGTAGCGTCTCTTTACCAGGTGACTTTGCCAACTGCTGGCCTAGCATGCATTACACAGCATCTATCCATTATTGAGGGGATCATTTTGACAACATAGTAGTCCTCACATGATGTTTTTTTTAAAAACATGAAGGACATATTCATTATTATAAGCACTGTTGTGTAAACATATCCTTTGCACATCAAAAAAAGCAGACAACATGTTACTGGCTGCTGGTGTGGATGCTAAACTTTATAGTTATCTTTATAGTCCTTGGTGTGAATGGGCCTTAAACTGTGATGTTCATATGATTCTATTCATTTACAATGGTTAACTTTAGATGTAGGGCTTTATGGTTAAGTTTTCATACAAATAAGACTGCACAAATGTGGTTGATGGTGTGATATACTGTACAAGTGTAATATAAAAGTATCATATTTATTGTTTTGCCATTTTTCATGCAAATCACATCTCAGAAAATTGTTTTACGATCAGTTTTAATTAGTTCTCACTCAAAAACAACAATTCTAAAATGCTAAAATATGTAACGTTTGCTGATGCAGCACAAACTACTTAAAATTCATATTCATAAATAACAGTGGAAGTAACTTCCATAAATCAGTGTTTCCAAGGAGCGTGTGAAAATGTCTCAGTTCGTAAGGAAACTCATTCCTAAGCCCACTTCTCTCTGCTACAGAACAATAGGGTCTGGCAGGAGGGACACAGAGGTGACCTGTGACTGCAACCTGTAGTTTTTCCTGCTGTGGACCGTAGCCTTCATGACACTATACCCACATTCCTGTGCTAAGGAGGCATGGCTCATGTTCCCAGCACACAGGCTCTGTTTATGTGCCAGTATTTACATGAGGGCGTGTGGAATGTCTCGTAAATCAACTTTCAACAATTTCTTATACTTGAACAAAGAGTTTTCTGTGGATGTGTAGATGACCTCAGGAAGCACACACCTTACTACAGTCATTAATGATTTCATCTGGGAGGGTGTGGTTTGGGAGGCCATTTCAGTCCTCTAATTGTCCTAAATTATAAGCCTAAACCTGTAATGCAAATTTCTACATGTATAGTGTTTGCCCTTTAATTGTACTTGAAGGGACCACTGAATCAAGGTATCTTTAAGAATTACTTTGCAAAGATCTTATGATTTTAGCCTCTGGCACTTTAATCTATTTTTACCAAGTCATGTGTAACTAATACTGTAAAGCACAATAGCACCCAAAGCCACAGTAACTCTACAGTGCAGACACATGACTACTATAAACACCCAAAAGGCACATTCAGCATAAGTTTGTAGCATTTAAAAGTTATTATTTTGGGACTATCAAGATACGAGAGGTAAACTCAAAAAGACAAGAACCTGAGGGAAGCTGAAGCAGACAGTGACCTCAGCTTCTCAGTCTAAACGTTAGCGAGATCCAAGCCGAGATCAGGGTTTTCTACACAAACAATCAGTGTTCACTATCCCTAGATGGAAATCATAGTCTTTTCTCCAGCCAAACCTCACATATCCAGACAGTAAAGAAAGACTAAATAAAATGTAATTTGGTACCAGAATCCACACAAAGGAGGTCCACAGTTCACGGTTTGACTTTAGGACAGGTTCTGTCTTGTCTTGTGGTGGGTTTCAGAAGATCACTTGAAGTTTTAAAGACTCTTTGTATGTAATTCTGGTGTCTACAGTACATACAGGCATAAATGTCTGTGCTATCTCACAATCTTTTAAATTCAGCAGACTAAACCCCCAGAAAAAGCATCTACTTTGGTTAAAATAGTTTTATCTAAGCATAAACATTTGGCTTAGGTGGACCTGACCTCCATAAACAACAGCTTGATTCAACTCTCTAGACTGAACACACAATGGCTGTATGATTGAATGAAAAGCGAGTGGAAGGATGAGGATAAAGCCTAATGAATTGTGAGAACAACTTAGACCTGCATAGTGCATTCAACTGGCATGCTTTTACAGCAGTACGTTTACTGTAATTTTGACATTTTAAAGCCTGGCTCATCCAAATTTTGGAGTCTGAATAATCCCCAACAAGTTTTAGGGAACAGGTTTGTTATCAGACCCAAAGGTTTGTAAATACCGCAATATGCAATTCGACCCATTGCTGAGCTTTCCACTTGTATATCAAGCTAATCCTGTCGGCTAACCCAGGCCTTGTGAATGTGGTGATGGCTGGGAGCAATTAGCAAGCACTCATTCACATGCAGACAGGCTGGGTGTGCTTTTCCATGGAAAGGCTTTATTACTGTTTGATATAGAAGTAGCCACAGCAACCGCACTCTGGTGTTCTGTCGAAGGGTCTTCAGTTTTAGCCGCTCCATGGTTTCATTTACAAAAGTAGGCTAGTTTAATTAAAAACACTCTTTAGGACCTGAGAGCTTGTGTATCCTCGCATTTATGCACTGTGATTACGTAGCACCGTTTGCAAGCCAGCAGATAAAGTATACGTTCCAGAAAAGGTTTTGGATCAAAATTATGCAAAGGGTTTACTGGATAGTTAGCTCTGACCTAGCAATGAAGATCTGAAGAAAGAGAAGGGATTAGCTCTTAAACCAGACAGCGTTTAATCTCAGACCTGAGGGAAGAAGACCATTAAAGTTGTGTGAACTAAAAGTTAATTATAGTCACAGAATGTGGTCCTCAATTAGGTCAAAAGGCCTGACCTACATAGAAGGGTATTTATAGGTTCCTTTAGGTCATCATGTGACAGTTAAAAGCCAAAGTGAATTCTTTTAGCATTCCAATCCAGCCAAGAATGACATTTTCCCATTATTGGAGCAATAATAGCCAAATTCTTCTAGCAAACTCCTTCTAAGCCTACACATGCAATACTCGAGGTTTGATAAACAAATCACTCATTAAATCTAACAGGCCTAACTGAATTTTAGCACTCAAAGGTCAGCTGGACTCCAACCCTTTTACCTAAATGTACAAAAGTGCACAAGCAAAAAGAAACCAGAACATGCTGTGCTTCATTATTATCAAATGACAGCAAGTCTCAACAAAAACGTTTTACATCGAAACTTTGAAAGTAGAAACGTTGAACATAGCTCATTACATCATTGCTTTAATATTTTCATTGTTTCTATGTTCATTATTTTCCCATGAAGCTGCTTTAAAATCATATGTATTGTGAAAAGTGTCGCAGATAACATCATGTTATCTGTGACATTTGACATCAGTTGCAGGCAGAAATATGATGCAGGCATAAACTGTAGACCCAACGTGACGCACTGCCAAATCAAATCAACCAATCAGCCAGTTGATTTACAATCTCTTCACATGACCTGATACTGTACTGCAGACGTGAACTTTGACTAAAACATCTGTCCTTCTCTACTGACAGTTACTGAACAAAAATCGATGCTAAGCGCGTAATAATTTTGACCAGTATAGACCAGATTGTGTAATATGTATCTTCATATCTTGGTTAGGAGTCACATGGGTTAGTGGTTAGTGCGGTGGAGTTCAAGCTTCGCCTCTTGTATTTTGGACCAGCTTCACCACCCAAAGAGTTCCTAGCATTTGGTTCTCGTCTGCCAACAAACTGCTGCCTCACAGGAAAAATGAACGACCCACATTATTATGAAACATACTTCTGCTGAATCTGAACTTTAACCTGTTTTTCTTTGGAAAAACCAAACTGAGAAACGAATTTTGTCCTGCTGCAAAAATTATATTCTTGTCCTTTACACAAACGGACTGGTGCTTATTAGTTATTATTGTGGTCAATGCACCTGTGAGTTTGTGGTTTTATCTGTGATTGAGTCTAATGAGGTACAAGTACGTAAACAGACGTGTGTGTGTGTGAGTGTGTGCTGACTTGGTTATGTCGCAGGCATCCTGTAACTGTTTCCTGACGGGAAGCACTCTCTTTCCTACATCTGTCTGTTTGTTCCTTTTTTATTTGGATCATATTTGCACCTCTGTTTCTTTCTCAGGCTATGCACACAATATTGCAGATCTAACAGTACAGTCATAATACAGCAGTGTTTTTAAGGGTAAAACACATTTACTTTACAGTAATCATGTAAAACATTAGATATGAATTTGAACACTACACACAGACATAAACGTAGGTTTATAAAGCTACCTTTCATAAAAATTTTAAAAACTGAAATAATAATTTATTAATATTAAAATACAGGGGAAAAACGAATAAAAATGACAAAAGCTCATTACAATTATAAACTTGAATTGAAATTAAATTTTTAAAATATACATAAACATTAAAAAAGAAAAATTAGACAAAATATTACATACATGCTATAAAAGATTATCAATATTTTAAAAATAATTTTTATCTATAAAATATTATCTTAAAACACATTTGCTCAACAAACTAGATGCTATGTCTGAATGTTTTGATGTACTTCTCCCCCAGTATTTTCTCAGTGGTTTCTGCATTGTTAAGTGGGTGTTGCATGTAGAGACACCCAGCCCTCCCTCAACAGTCAGCGGTTTGTATGACCTTGTCTGGCCCTGAGTAACGTGGCTGACTAAACTAGCGGGAGGAGGGCTTCTGGAATGTAGGGTCTATATGAATGTAGAGTCAGACAGACGTTAGACTGAAACAGACAGCTGGTTTCTCTCTGTCCTGTGAGAATGTACACGGCCGTGTTTAATCCCAAATTACTAATGAACCAATTTCAGACCTCACACACCATACAGCGACATCTAACAGTGTACTACGTACTGAACATTCATAAGACAAAAAAGCAAACCACATAACTTGAATAGTACTGTAGCAACAGTGCACATTCATGTACATATTTCTTTGTATGCATGTGATTATAGGTCACATTTGAAGCCATACGTACAGCAAAACTAAAGGACAGCTGACATTTTGTTACAAAGCTTATTATGACATATATGATTCACAGCTTTGCTATGTGGGTCAGAGTCATATTTTACCCCCCAATTAAAAGGAGGAAAAGCTATAGTTCTATTTTGCACAAAGAAAAAACCTTTTTAAGGACTATTAGATGACAGTTAAGCACATTATCCTTTTAAGTTTTCACTAATATAATGCAAACACCTTTCTTATTAATGTACTGTTTGTGCCCACATCATTTTTAATTACATTTAAATTATATTTTTATGTTATATCATACATTTAATTACACAACAAAACAGATTACAAATACCATGCATCTTCGGTTTTCAACGCTATACAGTGATGAGAATTATTTTAGTCTGGATTAGGCTACAAATAATTTGGGGGAATAAATGTGGCCATTTTGGATCATGGAGTGTATCTGATATGTTCTTGACAGTTTTCATGAAATTAACTCATTTAGTAACTCATTGTATTTCGACCAGTCACAATACAGTTCTGGCTCTGTAGCCACAGTAACGCAGCATATTCCAGTATCGCTTCCTGCTCCACACTAAACTAACAGATCTGTACTAGTGTGAATAGTACACATACCACACTAACCTGTCTGTTGACCCCGTGCAGTCACACACTCACACACACTGCTCAGCTTTTATTCGAAGTGCAAAGTTTACAGAGCTTTGAGGGTAATAGTCTTTACAGCACAGATGCATGAGAACAAAACTGGACACTATAGTGACCGGAGGAATTCTGCTGAAGAGTAATATCCTGCTATTGTTATCTCCATACCAAGTGCAATGGGACTGATCGCATGAGTTTAAACTCACATGGTGCTAAATAACAGTGCATAAATGACTGCTATCATTATCATTTTTCTCTTTAGCTAAATAACAGCATTGCTTCTAAGTAAAGACTAAAGGAAAGCAATAATTACTAAGAGCAACCTATGACCATCACACCCTTCAAACTTCCACACAATGGCTGTACTAAATGACTTTTAATCTTTTATCTGCTAATGAAGATTAAAATAACATGGACAAGGCTGAGAATTAATATCTAAATGCTCATGCTGCTTTTTTTTAGCAATTCTGAGACTAGTTTAGTTTATTTGCAACTGATCTCCCCCTTGTGGTCATACCTAACCATCACTATCAGAGTGTGATTGTTGTTATTCTGTGAAGGTTTAACTTGTGTATTTCAGATGATGTTAAATTAAATGTGTATGTAAACATGAAACAAGGCACAAATTAACTCTGTACTCACGCTGTGTGATGACTGATTGTTGTTAAGATGGTCCTGAGTAAGAGGGCTGAGCTGGCAGCCATTAAAGGATCCATTCTGATGACAGTCTAGCGCCACCTGGTCACGACACTGAGCATGACACGTGTATTTACAACCTGCAGGAGAGAAAACAAGGACAGCTCTGTTACTCCACAGCATGAGTTAAGAAAATCGTAAGTCAAAAACATGGTACAGAATATTTGTAGGCTGTTGCTTAGTAGTTTCTAGAGTCTGGAGTGGTTTTATCACCACAAGCTTAGAATACTTCGTAATCGCACAACTCTCGTAAACAAGCTGCATCATATTTGTTTTGGTGCGTAGGAGATTTAGTGAAATATGGTGGTTTTTCTGGCAGGCTAAATGGAAAGCGAAATATCGGTTTGCAAATAAGATGCAAAATCTTAACATAGAAAAGATTAGACGTGTTTAAGGAAAGTGGAAGAAAACTCCATTCACGTCGTTTGAGCATAAAATACAATGCTTCTATGTATTTTGCACACATTTATTATTTTATGCATTTCAATGCATTGCGTGCTTTCTAATGCTAAAATGAGAAACTGCACAGAAATGCACTGGGTGGAAAATGAATGAACATGGATAGGCAATAAGCTGAGCATCCTTTGCTTTGCAGTTCTTACCAGTGTTGACACACAGACACTTTGACTACTTATCTAATGTAGATTACTTAAGTCCATCTGATGTTTTTTCCCCTAGTTTCCATCACTGTTATGACCTACCTGAAGATTGATGCTTCACTTGCTGGGTAATTTTGCCATAAAGTTTACAGAATGCTGCTCCCATCCCACACATGCACACGAGTGATGACACTCTCTCGAACACTTAACTCACGACATCCCAGCTCAACCTCTGCAGTACAATCTCAGAACAGGACAGGACAGACTCATCTGACTCTCGCCCATGCAATCTCCACGGAAACTCATTTGTGAGTATCTCTCTCTCTCTCTCTCTCTCTCTCTCTCTCTCTCTCCCCCCCCCCTCTCATTGTGCGGAGTCGGGTGATTTGACTTTCAAATGATGGAGCTCCGGTCAGGAAATGACGGACACATACATGACAGGAGATGTGGGAAGCACTTTGTGTTTACTGTAGATGTGGCTTTTTTCATCAACCTATACTTTTACACCTGTTATGTAACTGCATCTTTTCATCACACGATTCTGAACTTTTTTCTCACAGCTTATATTTTGCAACTCTTGTTATTTACAGTTCAGGTTTAAAGTTCAGGTTATTACACATATTTAATAACAAATCTTTATAATGGCAGTGAATGGGGGTTCCCATTTTGAATTCCAAAAGTGCACCCATTCATTATAAAAAATGCTCCACAAGGTTCCAGAGGGTTATTAAAAGCCTTCTAAAGTGAAGCGATGTATTTAGTCTAAGAAAAATATCCATATGTAAAACTTTCAAAAGTGGCTTGACCAGCTCCACTAATTTATCAGTCTCAGCAACTTTCAGATCTGTACTGACAGCCGTATCTATACCCAATTTCAGTTTCACCTTCTTAAACAAACAAGGAAATTACAAATAAGATCTTGTTATTAACATAAATATAAACTCTACCTTCTTAGGAAAGAAATCCTAAACTGTTAACATTAGAAAAACACAATAAGCAGTCAGAGATGTCTAACGTATCTTGTTGAAGAGTAAAACATGTGACCACATTCACTTCATAACTTTACTGTATGACAGCACTTATCAGTCTCATATACGTCTTTGTATATTTCCCCTTTAGAATGTTAGACATGTTAGGAGCAAGCTGATGCTGAAATGTAATGTGCCAGAGATGACATCAAATCAAAGTAAAACGCTGCTCCTTTAAAAGATCAGCAGAGAGCAGAATGACACAGAGGATGAGAAATGATATGAAAGTGGATCTTTTATACTGGGGCATGATGGGTAATGGTTGCATAAAGTGCCATTCTTTGCACAGAGCTGCGGTCTTGACAGGGTAGGAACTTAGCTAATGTATGCCAACACACACACACACACACACACAATCTTTTCTGGTCTCTGGGGTGGGTGAGAAGTGCAGGCCTGTCTCTTCCTTAATTGCACTTCCCGTAATGAAGGATGGCACTATCGATCAGGACCTGCCCGAGGAGCAAACTTTACACACACACAGTCACACCGTATTTAGACTGTGATGTGACGGTGCAATATCTGGGACTCTGTTTCTAAAACTTTGCATGTTGACAGAGAACAAGTCATTCAAGTTCTTAAACACTTCCCACACAAACACATTATCGACAGCTCAGATAACACAAACGTGCCATTCCCACAGCAGCAGCGTCTCACTTTCTAAATATTTACCACCCTCACACAAAGCACTATTAAGCTTTATTTAAGTGTAAAATCATTGCATTTACTTTCGCTAAAGCTACAAAAGAAAATGCTTAAGCAAGAAAATATGCACAGCTAACAGATCAACATCAACAATCCATTATAAATAATATGTGAGAATTATATAGTCATTATACCTCAAAGAAAATAAATGATTATGGCATCATTTGGGCATGTGCCAATGCGGGCTTAATCAAAAGTACTTTTCCATTAGCATTAAAGTACACTATCATTTAAAGCTTTTATTTTTTATCAAGGCTGCATTTATTTGAAAAACCTGATCCAATTTATAGTCAATCACCACTTATGGTCCTATCCCAGTTTGCATACTATACTAAGCAGTGTAAAACAGTTGCAGCCCTTTATGCATGTTGATAAAACACATCCTTCAGACTTTGCTTGTTTTTGACAGTGCTATTTCCTCCTCAGATATCTCTCTCATATGAGACTGCATTTGTTTGCTGTAAATATTGCAATTTAAAGTAACTGTTTTAATGTGAATGTATTGTAAAATCTAATTTATTTCTGTGATTCAAAGATGAATTTTCAGCATCATTACTCCAGTCCCCAGAAATCATACTAATATACAGCGAAAGATACATGTCTTATTATAAATACGTCTTTACTTTCACTTTAGACTGATTTATTGGATCCTGGCAGAATAAAGTTGTTGTTTTGGGGTTTTTTGAAACAAGTGTACATACTTTAAGCAAAGTATACAAACTGGGATGCAGCCATAAACTGTGATTGACCGACAACCAGGAAGAAGGAACACATGCCGAATTATGACTCCCCTCGTTGAAATCAATACTAATCCTAACCTACCAATACTAGAGGAGTCATAATCTGGCAGGGGTCAAAATTCTGTAATTTAATCCCACGGGTGGAATGCAGACCTCTACTGCAGTGTTCATCATTTTAATTAGACCTTTTATTTATTGTATAAATTAATAAAAAAATCTTGGAGCCGCCACTGAACACATGTGTAACTAAAGAGAAATGCAGCTTCTGACGGCAGTTTGTGAGCTTGAACCAGGTGGTCTCTCTCTCATTTAACAGATCTGTGCAAAGGACAGGTGGAAGTGTCAGTCTTTCACGGTTTTTACTACTTTTCAATGTTTATTCCATTGTCTCAATAAACACAACATGAGACAGCTAATTTTGAACCCTAAAACGTTTATAAACCCTATATATAACTAACATATGTCCTCCAGATTGACAATCTGACATCTGTTGCTATAGTCGTGATGTTTTTGACAGTGCTGTTTCCTCGTCAAATATCTCTCTCGTATCAGATCTCCAAAAACAATGGAGTCTGACGACTAAACAAGTAGCTGAGCCTGTCCTTGCTCAGCTGATCACAGATAACTATTTTTTTCTGTCTGTGCTCACGGCAGTCTCCATTCCAGATCGTCTCCGCGCCGGGATTAGATCGGACCACTGAAACAACACACGCACACATAACCATCCTTGACTCAACAGCACCTGCCTCTGACAAAGCGTTAGGAAGACGCTCCATTCTTTTGCATGACTTCAGTCACTCAGTCAGTGGACGTTAAACCTGTTACTATTCAGCATGTTATCGTGAACCTCTTCCCACATTAGTGTTGGCTGTTTAGACTCGGCTGTGTAATTCAGCAGATGTCTTTACTGCTCGGTGGGAGTCTGTAGCTGTTGGCATTGCGATACTTAGCACTGTGCCTGAAAAGCGTGAGGTATACATTACATCACCTGAGACGCCATGGCCCCCAGCAACACAACATACACCACACAGACAGACCAGCACTTAATCACTGTCTGTAGATGATGATTGTTTAGTCAAACCTCTGAGCAACAGGCGTCAAGGCCGAAGAAAATGAGCCCCATCTTAACTTATTCATTCAGATGTGCTGAATAATAGACAGGACGTCCCAATTGCTCTGTGTTTCGTCCTTGATTCTCAGCAATCTCAGTCCACATTAACAGCATTACTCAACATTACACTTTACATTCAATTTAATTATTACTTTAATTAAGGTACGGCACTACATTCTCATAGTAGCTGCTGTACTGTTAGAATGCTGTATTTATTGTGTTTATTTATTTATCATTTTACACTTTAACATCAATTCTTTATTAAGTAAAGTACTTATTTACTTAAATAATTATTTATTTCCATATTATTTTAATAATAAATTATAAAAAATGTATTATATATTTAATATTTTAACAATAAAACTATACAAATAAGTAACAAATCCTTTTTAAATTCTTCCACCATGACCTAGCAACCACATGCAACATTTAGCAGTGACTTTTTCCACATGCAACCACTAACAATATGCTTCAGAAAATCGAAATCGACTATCAATACCGATTCTGTATTATCAAGAATTAAACTGTCAATAGTTGACCAAACACATGCTATTAATAAAAATTAACAATTAAAACCTAAAAAGGTCCGTAATGTTTGTACAAGAAATGACACTAATGTCTGTCCTCATTGTTCCACAGACTTTGTGCCACTCAGTATGAAGTGGACATCTTGCCTGAATGCCTGAAAGGTAAAACGACATAGATCTGGACCCACCGGAGGACTTCCACAGCAGATTAACTTCCAGTCGCCCGGACCGCCGCATGGCTTTTGGGAAGCGGGAGAGGATTCCTGTTAGTCTTCTCAAAGTTCTTGCAAAGCCTTTCCCCAGACCCATGACCAGAACAACATCGGACCTCACTTCAACCCAGTCTTCCCTGCATCACAGCTTCTGACTACTAACTGCTTGTGGTCTCCTGTCATTGTGTGTGTGCAGTTGTTCTTAGGCCCCCGTGGTCCCCCTACGACTGCGTCAGGTGGTTAAGGGGAAGCCCATTGTGCTCTGGTTGTGCTGTGGCAGGACGGTGTGCCTTCTCTAGACACACTGTCACTGGCGTTACACAAACAGACAGATGGACACTGGGGAGCCGACAGGTGGGTGTCAAATAGCAGCACACAATACAGTCTCGCTGAGAGGGCCAAAGGAACGTGGCCCACAAAGCTGGGAAAAAGGTATCTTTGTTCATTTTACCACTGTACGTGCAGACTATTATTTAAAACAAAGTGAAGAGAAATAGCGAAAACAGAGATACTACAGTGGAAGCCAGTTAACAGGCTTTCACTGCATTAAAGATTTATGAAGTCATTAAGGCCATTAGCAAACTCAACTGCAACCAAATCTGATATTACAGGTGGCAAAAAACACAAGATACACACTATCAGAGACAATGTTTCATGCATACTTTACCATTTAGAAAAAGAACAAAAAAATATACTGTAAAGTATACTGTACAGTACATGTAATCAGCATATTTTGAAAAAACATATGGAGGAATGTTCATTTTACTATTTTTCATAACACTTTTGTTTATGATACGCAAATGAACAGTGTATATAATTTTAGTCATATTATATAAGAAAAATATTTTTAAATATTAAATGTATTTATATGTAATATAAGAATATAAATATACTAATGCATGTAAATATTTCTATTAAATGTGTGAGTGTGTCTATATATACATAATAAATATACACAGTAGATACGTATATGTTATGTAAACAAAAACTTGAATTTGAATGCAATTAATAGTTTGACAGCAAATACATACGTGTGTGTGTGTGTGTGATTTAAAACATGAATATAAAATACTACATTTATTTTGAAATTACAAATAATTTTCTTAAAATATAATAATAATTAATAATTGAATCAATAAAATGTCACTGTTACATCCCATACAATATCAATATTCTTGCTGTCTTCTTTAGATTGAAATATGACAGACTTTGGTAAATAATTATGTGCATGTAAACACGGTCACTGACCCACACCAAACCACCCACATTACACAACCCTAACCACCACTAAACCACTGCAAGCACCATCATCACAGACACTGCTCTCACATCATACATGAGTTACTTGATGTTTCTCTGCCCACATATTCCAGGATCTATAAGTGGCCCATTTAAATGTACTAATAAGGAAACTACAGACCATTGCACATGGAAATTGGATGGCCGCTCTAAAAACAAGCTTTCAGGCTAATCAGCCGACCCAATGACTTTCTCGCTCTCAATTACCTGATCACAGAAGCAGTGCAGCCAGAAGACTCAGAGTAAGTTACCTTTGTCCAGTTGTTCCATTTGAGTTAACTCTTGTGAATGGACAACTTCTGCAACTTCTTCGGAGAGAAACAAACTGGGGACTTTGGTAACATCCATACGAGGGTCTAATTCAATCACAAACCCAAAGAAATACCCCTGCATCTCACTGCTAGCCATAATCATGATCGTGCTTTTTTAGGATGACTAAATTTACAATACAAATTTGGCTGCAGGTCGAAGCAGGTCAATGCTTTGCATTTGATTTTTAGGAATGTTTTCACTGTAGTGGAAACAATGCAGAGCATTCAGTCAGGAATGATAATGTTAACCGTCACTGCCAGTGACCATTTCAGCTACAAATGTTCAGTTTGTGTAGAACCTGAGACCTGGATTTAATAAAAACGAATGATGATTACACTTAGCTATCTGCATTTTCAAGTATAATTGTAAGGCATATTTGTAACATAAGTAAATGTGGGTGACCAAGGCCCAAGACAATGGATTTACAAGCCTAAACCAGTCTGTCAACATGCCTGTAGACGAGTGTGTGATGTGTGAGTTATCTCAAGAACATGCAAAGAGTTTATGATGTGTTTATGAAATAGTTTAATGTAATCAATTCCATTTACCTGCCGCTTTTTTACTACAGGATCAACATTAAATGTACAGCATAATAAAACATGTCTAGACTAATAATATAATAGAATAAAAAAAATACAATAATAATAAAGTTCTCACCTGTGCATGTCAAGCCACCTTGAAAGATATACGAGCAACACACATCGCACCAAGCGTACTTCGCGTCCTCACAAAACGTGTGCCCTTCTCCCTTCTCCTCTTTGACGCGCGGGTCTTTGGCTGAAGGTTCGAATATCGTCCTCACATCCGGGGGTTTGAAGCCCCTCTTTCTAGACCGCTGCCCGGCGTTCTCTGCCGCTTTGGGCATCGCGTCGCTTTGCGCGGGGTTTGGAGAGACGCGCGGTCTCTGGGGAGACTTCACCTTCACCTTGGCGTTGCGCATTCTGGATTTGGCTTTGGGTGAGTTCTTCTCCATCGGCTCACCTTCTTCCACCCAAAAGGTGGGTAATCGGTTGAGCTGAGGCAGGTCTAGCGGCGAGCCGACGGCGCAGTAGCGCGGAGGTGAGTACTTCCTGTGATGCATCATGACTGCGTTACCGAGCGCGCCGGAGGAAACACACAAACAAACACATGTAGGTCCGAGAAGCCTGTTCGTGGCCGTTTGCGATAAGACATTTCTCAGGCTTCCAGAGGATTTCACCGAGCTTTTTCTAAGACGTAGGAGTAGCGCTCGAGCAGGTAAGACAGGTGCGCACAGCACGTGTCATGTTTCACCTGAGCAGAGCTGCGCGCGAGGTGCGGGAGACACCCACAGTCCCTTCTGGTTATTAGATCTAATCAATTAGACTACTAGAAGCAGGGTTGTTGCAGTTAGCAAAAACTATAACCACGTGGTTAATAATAATTAGCTATGGCTTTATTGATGCATGTAATGTTGTTCAGTAAACTAAGGAGCGTACCTTATAGCATACAAAGCATTTTAACGCATCAAAGCATGCAGATAAAGAAGCAATTGTGTTTTTAATTTATTTGGAGTAATGGAGGGCGCAAAAGAAGTCTACATTCACCAGCACTTTTCGATGAATTCTGAATGAATTTCCAGAAGTAGTAAGTGACTGGATTTATTCTTGGTAATTAATCACTGCGATTTTTGATACCATACTGACCATCTCGTTTTTACCACGAGAAATGTGGATTTTAACAGTTGCTTAATGTATGTTCTGATCATGGGAATAGATATGATGTGCAGTATAATACAAAAAAAGTGTTGCCATAATGTGCAGAACTAAAGAAATGAGTGGTGATGAGATGATGAGAAGATATGCTTTATTTTATGTATTCTGATAAACCTTTTTAAAACATATTTGACTTATTTTTTTATATATTATATATCCTTTGTGGGTTACATTTAAGGAAAAGAGCCTATCAGTAGTCCAAGTGATTCATTCTGTAATGCAAGAGTACAATCCCACTCTGCTTTAATGAGAAGCTTGAGATATACATTTGGACAATTTACATTATAATATTGTCAAATCCCAGGCTTACTGAAGTGTGATACCAGCCGCCTATAAGGACATACTAGTACAAGTCTTTTTTTAATGTACTGTTTGTATTGTGCATTTCTTTCTAATGGACCTTGAGTATGGAAATAAAGTTATAACTAATAATAAACGTTAACTGAATATATAATATATATACACATATACACCTACTGCATTAAAAATTGTAATATTTAGGTCATAATTTAACTAAAATAATATAACCTAGACAAGACTGATGTTATTATAAATTATATTGGTATCTTGATTCTTCTAGAAATTACTGAATGATGATTCGGGCTAGAAATTATTGTATTTAAACCAAAAGAGTAATCGATTAGCTTTAAATGGATAAAAGCACGCTCTTCTAATGAACATGTTTGTCTATTCCAGTCATTTCTGTGGTAGTGAGATTTACACTGATTAATTAGAATTTGATCCACATACTTCTATAATACCTCAATAATATAATAATAGTAGTTAAGATATAAAAGAAAATGCAAACAAAATGACTGCAATTTTCACAGTTATTTTAATGTTATAACATTAAAGCACAAAATTCATTAAGACCTTTTTTGTATTATAAAATAAATATGTAAATTTTGAAAAAAAAGGCAAAAGGCCAAATAACACAAACAATTTGTCTCTCATTAAATTACAAAAATAGTTGAGCTAAACATGTATAATGCTGGTTTTCATTGCACATGCACCTCTGGTGCATTGTTTGGAGGCAGTATCCGTTGCTCTTACAGTGAGGTACGTGTACACATGCTTGGCACTAGGAACTACCTCTTTTTCCCTCTTAGATGTTATGAGGATGTAGTGGAGGACATAACCAAGCTATATCCCTTCTGGGTTAATGAAAATCACTTTTCCAGGTTAATAAAGTGCCTGTGCCCCTGAGAAAGATGTTTGTAATGTGAGGAGAGCATCTCTTCTGCTCACTGGACTTCCTCTTCGGATTCGTCACTAACGTCTCCCTGCGAACGGGAAAAGGTTTGTATTGTTATTAGACCAGATGTCATTTCCGTGAATAAGTATGTTGTCATTGTGACACTTACATCGTCTACTTGTACATTTCTCCTAATCCACGTGGAGTATTTTTCCTGTAGATACTGAGCACCTAAATCCAGCATGTAGGTCATTGGATGGTAGTGGATGCCAACGAGCTGACTGGTGGCTTCACAGACCAGAGCCACACTGACTTTCTTGTCTTTCTGCTCTGGAGGAACATCTGGAGAGACACTTCCACAGAAAGTATCCATCACTCTCCTGAAGAAGCCGTATGTGAGGGAGGACTGCAGCTTCTCTTGTAACACCTTGTCTTCCTTAATCTGCAGCAGAGGTTCAAAGACAGGACTGAATGCATGTTTACAGTATATATAGCATGTTTCACTCTTTGTGACTGCAACTGTCTATTTTTTTTTAGGTCTAATATGTGCTAATTCTGTTTTTGAATACCCACAAATTTGGTTTGAAGCATAGTCAACAATATATTTTTTTACTATAAAAACATAAAAGGAGTATTTAATAATTTTAAGATATCATAAGAATATATAGGAGTATAATTCGCAATAGGGAAAATCCTATTAAACCGCACAACAGATGTATTTTCATTCGTAACAGACTTATAATATATGGAATATTCAGTATATTTATTATATAATTTAAAGTTTGTTAGAAATGAACATTATCTCCGTTACATATTATATCATTATATATATATATATATATTATTATATAGTGCCAACAAGAAAGCATTAAAAATACGAATACTCAAAAACGTTACAAAAATTATAATATTTAAACAAAAAGTATATAATATAAATAACACACACATATTATAAGCGTTTATACATAACTGAGTGTTGTAATGAATAAGTGTATTAAAAACAATGCATATTTAAATGTAAAGTTTATTACATAAATGCAAAACACGTTATATTATGCAGTTCATTACAAATTTAGTTTACATTTTTTGTATTAATGTGGTGTCAGACTTTTGTTTATTCTTGTCGAAAAAGTAATAAACAGTATACAGCACTATAATCGAGATGAACGCTATTCAAGGGCAGGTAACTATGTTTGTAGAGACACCTGGTGGTCAGAATTGATAGCTCATCTTTCAAGAGAGCTCATTTGATTTCACTCACCTTTTTGTCCAGTTTATCGCCGTGTTCTCTGAGAAGCTCAACCAGTCTTTCCACAACATCTGCAGAAATGTGAAGTTTAATTTTTTCTTCTCTCAATAAAGCAACTACAATTTCAGAAATCAAAAGAGAAGATCGAGCTTGTACTCACCGTCAGAGTCTGGTTCTATGTCACACGGAGTGAAGTGCACAGAGTCTGATATCTCTGTCAGTTCGCTGACCATGTTCTCCATCTCATCCACTTTCCCATCATCTGAACCTGACGGAAGCAAATCAGATGCTGGAATCTCCACAATAGGGACTTTTTTTTTTCAATACTTTAGCAGCCACACATTCAGATGATTATAATATCTCATACTCACTCTCTAGTGTGGCTGGCTGATGTACAGATGATTCATTTGTCTGTGGTTTAAAACACTTTAAGAAGAAATTCCATCTCTTCCTTCTTTTTATTCCCTTTGGTTTCCTGTGATCTTCAGCCGGCTGTGGTGAAGACGGGACGTCCAGCGGCTGGGGGGTGTCGGTGACTCGTCTCTTACGAGTGTATGCCATCAAGAGTTTATACTCCAGACTGTCCGCCGCGGATGTCCTGACATCACCGTTAGCATGCTTTTGATCCCTGCTCAGATATGCAAATACACTTCATTAAAACACTTCACCAAAACACAATAAACAGGCTATTTGTAAAGTTTATTTATATTATATTTAGCGCCGAGTAATCATGATTAATCGCATACGAAATAAGTTTGTTTACATAATACTGTTCTGTTTATGCATTTGAAAAATATTCACATGTATTTAGAATATATTTAATATACAAACAACCTATTTTTCTATAATATATACATGCATGTATGTTTATATATACATAATAAATGTACACAGCATACGCACTTATAGTCCGTAAACAAAAACGTTTATTTTGGATATGATTAATTGTTTGGCAGCATTAATTATATTTTAGCATTTATGTTATACACAATAACTTAAGAAAATAACCAGGATGTATATATGTGTGTGTGTAAACAGTAGATATGGATTTCATTTAAACTGCACTAGATTTGTTCAGCTTAATTTAGGCTATTTATATTCTGCTGTACCTTGATTTTAATTCAACTGATTAGTATGATGCATTTTAACACAGTTTTATAAATAATATTGGCTTTTGTATATAATATATATCCTGAAAATTAACTACTTCTACTAAAACCAATAAATGAATGAAAATCCATAAGGGATACATCACTGGAAAGTTTTTCAAACCCTCTTCATATATTAGCCTTATATTTTATAATATAATACACATTTAAATTACCCTAAATTTGTCAAGCTTATTCTATAGTACTCCATGCAATACACTAGCAAGAAATGTCTAGTTTGAGCGTGTTTAACACGGAATTCTTTATCAACGTACAATTATTTTATCAGGAGAAGTTTAATAAGGAAGTGATATAACTTACAGTACGTTTATTGACGAAGGTAACAGATTTAGTTATCTGACTGTAACGTTACGCTAAAGAAGTCACGGGTTAAGAAGTGAATGTGTCTGGGCATGTTCCCTGGCTCACTAAAAAACTTTTGTTTTTTTAATTTTTTTTATTTAATCTCAGACACTTCCATACGTTGAGACACAAATCACACGCATGACTTGTCGTTCAGTAAATTCTCGACATATTTTCACATATTAAAACATGCCTATCCGAAGTCGCGGAACTGTGAACAAAACCAAAACCGACCTGGTCATCTTTAAGAAGCAAAATATAACAGAGACAGTGACTGAAAACATTTTGTCTTGGTTAATAATTATAACGAAAGTTGACACACTTACATAACCCTCTGTCTTCAATGTCTGATGTCTCGGAGCAGAGCAAAGTTTCAGTAGTTTTTATGCTCGCTGGGCGGAGCTGAACGTCATCACTGTGCGGCAGTGACTCATAGTCAAGTGATTCTACAGAAACGTAGAATTGATTCAGTGGTTTTCACCTGAAATGAACATCTAAAACAACCTAAATGGCTGAATTAAAAGGATTTATTTGAGCTGTGTCTGTTACTACAAAGGTCACTACTTATAAATACATTAGTATGCTTTTATTGTATAGAATGGGCTACTGGGCGTTATGACCTTTGTTATGCTAAACTTTTTTGTGCTCTTTGGTTTCGCTTTAATTTACCACACTTTAATTTTTGTGTGAAAAATCACTTTAAAACACTAAACAAACCCTTAAAAGTGTAATTAAGAAAAAAGTAAACCGTAAAAGAGATGTGAATGTTCATGTTTGCATGATGCATTACTGTATTTCAAGGGAAAAAGAAAGTAAATGTACATGCTTTGAGTCAAGAATGGAATATCTGCATGTATTTTCTCTTAACTATAATTTTAGGGTGATCTATGACTGTTCAGAAAACACACACACACACACACACACACACACACACCCCACTGGTGCTTTCCATCCAACTCCCCTTTAATGAGAAACATTCCCAGTTTAGGGCTTGTGCATTGTACACACATATTCCCCATGTCCACTCACCCCCTGACCTCACCCACACCTAAAATAGATATTTAGAAATTAGAAAAAACTAAAACATTCAAGTAGTCCCGTCTTTTAAAAGATAAAAAAAAATATTTAAAATACAACCACTGAACAATTTCATATTTTTCATATAACTTAAAATAATAAAAAAAGAGAGAGAAATAATGCCATTTCATTACATAATCACTGAAGGGTAGAAACATCCAGAGAGGTAACAAAATGTCCATGCACAATAATGCTTTAAAATGATACAAGATAACACAGTAGATCACTCGTATGTAAATGGATCTCACAAAGGCTCAGCGTGATCCGGTTTCTCATGCAGACACATCGCTGGGCATTTCCCCGTCATGAGTGATGTGACATGGACTGAGCATATGTTCGAAATACCACACTTAACTCTTACCAGCATTCATTTGGTTTAGTCATTCATCAGTCAAATGCAACCAACTTGGCATTTCACAAACCAATCAGCTGCCATCAATGGGAAAAAACACATCCTGTTCCTTTGCTCGTCTCGAAACATTAATGTAATGTAATATTAAATAGATAAATGCACAAATGTCATCCATTCATATTGCATTGAATATGGCTCAGATCTTGTCTTGTCGTCGTTGTAAGATAATTTCACAATCACGCCACTGTAACGGCACACAAAGAAAACGTGAAAAGTCAGTAGTTTTGAGTTTCAAATCTCCGCCATGATTCTGTCCAGTCGTGAAAAACTCTTCCTCTTAGTTGATGTTTTTCCTCTCTGTGTGTCTTTGGCACACAACACTGATGCATGACAGCTTCCATCTCTGCCATGTTTAACGTCTCTAAAACTAACCTGCGATGCAACCGAACCCAATCCGTCTTTGAATAAATACTTATAATAAATAAGAGCAATAAATAAATGCTAAAACCCCACAGCGACATCAGTGGAAAAACAACAGCTAGATACGATCCCGAGGACTCTCTGAACCCGAGGTGCTCTCGATTCCCTTCTCTCTTCTCTAACGCTCTCTCGTTCCTTCTCTGCAAGTGCGAGCGGGCGCTTGGAGCAGTGCCGACAGCCACTTTCTGTGGGTAAAAATCTTCCCGACTCTAAACACATAAGCCCGTTCATACAGCCGTCTCCAGATCCTCGTGCGCCGCTGGCTCCTCCACCGCCTGGCTCTCCATGAGAGACGCCAGCTCCGAGTTCCCAGCATCCAGGGCGCAATCCTTGGGGGTTTTTCCCTGAGGGGGACAATGTGACACCAAGCTGACTGCCGGGCCTCACACCATGCATCAAAACAAAGAGGATAAACAAAGAGATTCTCACTAGTAAGTTAGTTTTGCTGAGGGAAGCCCCGGCCTCCAGCAGATGTCTGCACACTTCCACATGCTGCTGAGACGCTGCTTTGTGCAATGCGGTATCTCCTCTGGAAAAAAGGAAATGAAAGAAAATCAAATGCTGTTTACATCAGTAATACACAAATAAACAAATCAGACCACAGCTACGTACGTGTCTCTGTCCATTAAATCCAACATCAGCTTTGAGCCTGAAAGAAGCAGAATCATGATTTCACAATGCTGCATGTGAGCGACAAGAGATTACACTTTGATATACATATATACATTTTATAAACAGAATTCTAAAATTATTTTTAATGTATTTATAGTAACAAACACACACTATATATATATATATATAGAGAGAGATAGATAGATAGATAGATACACTATATTACCAAAAGTTTTCGCTCACCCATTCAAATGATCAGAATCAGGTGTGCTAATCACTTGGCCTGGCC
>JAUMHR010000047.1:2507307-2529111 GCA_032361145.1 Enteromius fasciolatus | reverse complement strand
TGTATTCTTTATATATATATATATATATATATATATTTATTTATTTATTTTTATTTTTTTTCACTCTTGAAATTTAAGTTTATATCTTACAATTCTCAGCTTACATTTTGCAAAAATTGGCAGAATCTTAGTAGTAGAAGCGAAAGAAGAAAATTATTATATGCTTAGAAATTGTAAGAAAATTGTTGCAATTATATATTTTTTTAATCCCACGGTGGAAGCAATCTTATATATTTTTCAGTCCAAATATCTAAACATCTTTAAAACAAGACACATTTACCGAAGAACCAAGATTGCTCAAGATAAACTTTAAGTGTGCTTTCTAAAAAAACATCATCAAAATGAAGTACAATTTTGCTTACTACAAGAAAAATCTGCCAAAGTGGTAAAAAAAAAAATCTGAATTCAATTTATTTATTTTTTAGCTTGCTTACTTTTATATATAATTATTATTATTAATATTATTATGAAGAAAACAAGTCATTCTGGTTTTCATGTAAGTGTTTCTTAATTTCAGAATATTTCGATATTTCTACTGCAAAACAAGACAAAAGTACTGAGTAAGAATCATTTTTGCAATGTATGAAACAATGAAAGAAGCTCCATATAAAATATGTAGACGAGTTTTATGAAACACACTGCTACTGATATCAGATCTCGCAGCATCAAAGCGTATTTGAAGCTGATCAGCTTAACTGAGTGCAGAAGACAAGATCATACAGCCCAGCTTCAAAACACAGTCCTGTGTCACCTTGCATTAGCATCTCCTGCAGGACTCTACATAAACCTCAGGCTCAGGTCAAGCGCTGATAAAACTCTGGAAAAGTGAACGTACCTGTGGTTTTCTGACTTTGATGATCCAGGAAGGAGGTACGATGACCCCGGCGTGAGCTCCTAGAGAACAGGGCTCCTCGATCTGATGCAGCATGAAGCATGTGACCTTGTTATGGAACTGACGGACGGAGAGATAAACAGAGAAAGAGATGAAACAAGTTTGCGTTAAATAAAGCAGCGAGTTAAACGCAGACGTGACACTCACTGCCTGTTTGCACCAGGAGCAGCTGATGGCCACGATCTCCTTGCTGTGGAAGAACTTCTGCGGGAAACTCTGCAATCAACGTCAAAGATAGCATAAACACACTAGACGTTTGCATATGAGTTCTTCCATAAACGCTGAAGGTGTGACGTACTTTCCCACACTGACGACACTTCCCCTCTTGTCTCCGGCGATGGACCCAGTGATGCCTCAGAATGTTCTGCTGTCGCAAACAGACACAACGGGTCACATGTAAACGTGCCAACAAGGGTTCATTCTGCCATAGCACACAGAGTACAATGAGTATACGACAAACTGCTGCATGATTTATAGTCGTGCGACGATGAGGTGGACTCACATCTCTAAGGCATCGAGAGCCACCCTCTCTGAAGGTGGGTTTGCAGCGGAAGTTGATCTGTGAGGGGACAATGAAAGTACATTTATAATACAATGAGAGGATTGTGTTTTTATATTATATGATAGTATACTATACAGTTGATAAAACGCAATAAATAAAATTAAATACAGACACAGATTTATTGCTACAATACGTTAATTAAAAAAATTCTAATAAAATAATTTCTAAACTATCAACATTTTTTTATATTTATATTATCAAAAAACAGATGTAATAAATATATATATATATAAATAAAACACAATTGATAAAATACAATTTAAATGTCAACTACAGACACAATTTCTTATTACTATAAGTTAATTGTTTTAACATTTTTTAATAAAATAAAATAATTTCTCATTTATCAAATAACTAAATAATTTCTAATATTTATGCTTTATAAAACTATGGCAGCGTTTTAGTGCCATCTTTAAAAAAAATAAATAAATAAGAGATTAAAGTTAAAATATTTCGAGAATAAAGTAGAAATTACAAGAATAAAGTCTAAATACTATGAGATTAAAGTCAAAATATTACGAGAATAAAATTTAAATGTTATTAAAATAAAGTCGAAATACTACGAAATACTACTTTACTGTATTATAGGCTGCCATACTATTCTCAAAATATTACTTTAATCTCAGTTTTTGATTGTTATTTTTTTCTTTTTGTGTCACAAAAACACTATCGCAAAAACAGATATAACCATATTGCTATTAAAATATAAGCACATTTATTCCATTACATTTCTATCAAGAAAATATACGGTTTAATATACACTGTTTTTATAATTTCTGTATCATTTATATTCAAGCATTATATAGAACAATAAATATATAATGTTTACAACGTGCAATTCATATTTTTAAAAACTAAAATAATAATAAAAATAGTGATCTCTAAAGTATTAAACCATTCTAAATAATTTACAAAATATTTATTATAAATCAATAACTGAATCAACTAAATCAATAAAATTCAAAAACCAGCATTACCACTGAGTAAATTATTCAGTGCATTTCCAGCAAAGTAAAATCTATTGTGCTCTGTACTGTTAGCCTTACACATCCATTCATGCAATTTCACTGACAAATATATCTGAACACTGCAACAGCTGGGACCAACAACTCCTGATCCTAAAAACCATAATGGCAATGCCTAGATTATACCCTCTCATCCCATTTCATCATCCTCCTGATGTCTGTTTGAAGAGACAAACGTCAGTGTTCATCTGTGGAGTGCGTAGCAATGACGTTCACAAGAATTAGAGAGATATTTCTGCCTCCACTCACCTTGTCCAGCTCCTCGATGCACGCCGTGTGGACCACGATCTTACAGGCTGCACACTTCCTCCGGGGAGCCGACTTCTTAAAGAGAACCGAACAGCACAAAACACACAGCAATTTGTCACAGAGCAAACGCACACATCTACGAGCCATCTCATTGTAAGAGGAATACACTCTCCTCTTCAGCGGTAAAAAGCTTCCTCCGAGGTAAGGAAGGATTTTGTCAACCGCTTGAAGTGGCAATAAAAGAGTTTCCACGGCTCTTGAAAACATCAGAGCGTGGCGCAGCGCTTTAACAAAAGCCTAACAAAATCCTTTTACCTGCTGTACATTCTCAGACTAATAGCTGCCTCTTCCTTTCAGCACACACCAGCCTCGCATTATCTCATGAAAGAAAATGTCACTGCTAAAGCGCTCTAATGACACTCTCTTCTTTGCCTTCAGCTCGCCCTGCAAATACAGCAAGCGTCTGACTTCTCTCGGCCGTTTATACTCACTGCAATCTTGACCACGCATGTCTCCTCGCCCAGGTAGCAGAGATCGCCGGAGCAATTCGTCTCCAGCCACAAGTGGTCACCGTTCACTGCGTTCTCCTGTAGATAAGGAGATCAAATTAAAGGTTTGGGGATTTTAGTCACATGTTTGTGTTTTATTTCCTTTGGAGGTTGCTTACATCTCATGATGTATCCATTATAAAACTTGTTATTCCTATAAAATATTGTCATTTCTTTCTGTCTTTGGACTCTAAAAAGGTAACAGTGCTCTATAGTTGTCATATTTAATGGTCATGAAAGTTTTTGAAGTTAATCCTCAATGCTAATGCACTCTTAACCCTGTTGAAAAAAACAGCATATATGCTAGTTTTGAAACAAATTATCAAATGCTCTCTAGAATAACAATAAAAAAACACTTAATGCTACTGTTTAGCATGTAGCAAATGATGGCTATTATGACATGTCTACTGTTAAACATATGCTTTCTTACTTTGTACTATAAGGTTTACTTTCCTGTCACAGAAAAAT
Organism: Enteromius fasciolatus; assembly: GCA_032361145.1. NCBI lineage: Eukaryota > Metazoa > Chordata > Actinopteri > Cypriniformes > Cyprinidae > Enteromius > Enteromius fasciolatus. The sequence goes on along the minus strand of JAUMHR010000047.1, from coordinate 2,525,367 downwards.
GTGGCTTGAGGGTTTTTGCAATGAGCTAATGCACTCATAATCATGTATGCTGATTTAAAATAGTTAATTTTATGGTTTTAAGAAAACAAACCAAAAGCATTGATCAAATTCTCTCTAGAAAGAAAACTCTCCTCATGCTAACTGATTAGCATGTAGCAAATCAAGGTTTACGGTTATTATAATGATCTTCACACATGCATTTGAAGCGGTAAATTGAATATTACATCTTGACAAAGTAGAAAGACAGACATTTACTTGCAAAAACTTCTCTTCTTTTAAAAGCCTAGATATGAGTTTCATGCATTCTCATAACTCATGAACTTTGCAACCTTTACTCTGTAATTAAACTTTACTGAACTCAACAGAACTCAATAATACAGTAGCTTTAATGCAACTGTTTTAATTTCATAATTTAAGAAATTGCACTTTTAATACAGTTTTTTCTTGTTTATTACTGTGAAGCTGCTTTGAAACAATCTGTATTGTATAAAGCTAAACTTGTGCAAAGTAAATGAGCATTTAAGCACAAAATCATTGAGGTAATGCACAATGAAATCACATATAGACATGCACATGGCAGCAACGACACTGTTATGTGAGGCTTCAATTAGCACTGACTCGCACACACACTTAGCAGCTTTAGGAAGGCACATTAATGTTTGATGGCTGCGCTGGTCACGTCGGGAACTAGAGGGGAAGGAAAGGCCAGCAAAGACGCACAGGAAGCGCCCCGCTGGGCTCCGCCCCCTCAGCAGTCTCCATCTGTACACACAGCACCTGGATTAACCAGTCTCTCTTTTGCCATGCCAACAGTCTTTGCCTGACACACCCACAATGAGCCGCGCCCACCCATCCGAATGTGCTGATATGTGCAAAAATAATGGGACTTTTAGTAGCAAAACAAAATTACTATTGGAAAAAATGATGCATAACAAAACTACTAAAACTGAAAAAAAATAATAATATTGTTGCTTAATAAAATTAAATCAAATTTGTAACTGAAAATCTAAAATCTCAAATTGCTAAAAGTTATTGTACAAACAAAAAATAAAGATAAAGTATTTTTTTTAAAAAACTAATAAAAAAATTACTAAAATTAAAATGAAAAACAAAATAATTGTTTTATTATTGTTTAATTGCTAATTAAAAACTAAAATAAATTATAAATGTATCTCTCAACTCTCAAAGAAAAATATAATAATAAAAGCTAATCAACATCTAATTCAAAACTGAAATGAATGAATAATGCTGAAAAATGTAATACAAGTAACTTAAATAAAATATGACTTAAAAAAATAAAACTAAACTAAAACTGAAATATTAATAATAAAGGGTGAAAGTCAAAGTCAAATTAATAATATTAATAATAATAATAATAATAATAATACAATATAAGTAAACTATATATAAATAATACTAAAATAACGCTGGTTCTGGGCAGTTGTTAGGTGGTTGGGTGTTCTGGGTGGTTGCAAGGCTCATGTCTATATAGAAGTAGCATATGATACCATCACAGCACTGCCAGTGCCATTTTTTGAAAGCTGATAAGACAACGTTAAAGACAGATGAAGAACACTTACGCTCCAGTCCACTGTGCTGCGAAGCTCCTTGGTCGGTCCGTTGCTCAGTGCAGGGAAGGGACTGTGGGCCGGACCCAAATGCTGGAGGCCTGACCGTGAGATGGCTTTCCTGCGGAGCAAAACGACCACAAATAGCTTCAGCCCAAGAGTCAACCCATTCAAGAGAAAATAATGAGACCTTGCTGGACTGAAGGTTTTGACATCTGGGCTAAAGCTCCTTGCTGTTGCACATAAAAGGACTAGTCATCGTGGAGCTAAAACGGGGACACTCTACAAACACACAACAGGAGACGGCCGTCTACCTTGTGCCAGTATCAAAATGATCCAGACCAATCTGTTAACCAGTCTGCTTGGCCAGGAAGTTCCCATAATTCCCTGCATGCAAAGAGAGCTTCTGCCTCATATGGTATGAAATCAGCAGAGACTGTTCTTAGACACAATGTGTGTGTGCTTGTGTCCCAGCAAGGGACTTGAATGAGTCAGCATTGTGTAATCACTTCCTCTGTCTGTCATTCTTCTATAGAATTAGCCATCATCCCATGCCAGTATCACAGACAGATCTACTCAAACTTATATTTATTCAAAGACACCCCTCAAAAAAGACCACAAACACAAATAAGTTTAAAGGCGTCATGACCTGAGAAACCAAAATTCCCTTCATCTTTTGACATATAATAGGTCATAGTAAGTTAATCAGAACTCTTTGTCATTATGGCTTTTGTTTTTCATCGATGGCTTCAAAGTGGACCTCAGAGGAAGTTCAAGACCCCTTTAAGGAAGTTAATAGTATACTATGGCCAAAACATATCTCAAATACCTTAACACATGCATAAAAACCTAAAGCTACTGAGTCATATCTCCGGCTGTCCAGGTGCATATTAAATTGTGTAACTAAACTTGAGAAAACTCCAAGCTCCTTCCTCAAAAGCTGCTGCCACCTGATCCTCCTCCAGTACTTAACATAGTAAACACACAGTGCCATATGGCCGTCCCTTTTGATGCAAAGGTTGAAAGTGACCCAATGCTTGGTGTATAATTTTACACACACACACACGACACAAGCAACAGAGGCAGGGGGTGAAGAGAACAACAGACGAGGAAATGGTGGGCCGTACACCTGACACCCTGCTGAAAGTTTCAAATCCTCATCTAAAATTATCCCGTTCAGAAAGAACACAAGCGAGAGTCCAGTTACGAGCTCTTTTGTAAAGCGAGCTGGGGCCACGAGATCACGCACCTTTACCCTCCGAGCTAAAAATAGAGCCACCGACGGATGACATGTGCGTTGGAAACATGCCACTGTGGAGAATGCCAGGAACAAGACAACAAATATAGATAAGCAAATATGTCACACATAAAAAACTCTTGCCTTAAACATCTCAATTTGGAGACAAAGACTTGAGATTTGTCATGTCTTCTCAAGGATTTCAGAATAGATCTCAATATCCTTCTCCTTAGACAAAGTCTTAAGTAAAACATATAGTGGTGGCCATTTGTAGATACTAATATTTTCTCTTGAAGCATCTTAAAGACATTGCCCCACAGTTCTTCTGGATTTGGTCTCCGATTCATCTTCTTGGTGAAAATACTATTGTTTTAAACATTTTGGCCACCACTATAAATGAGTGACATGTGAGCAACAACGTGTGAAATCTGAAGACACATGCATCAGAAAAAGGACATTCATGACAAAAGGAAACAACATGATGAGCTGAAAACATCCTAACCATTAGCGTCACATGTCTCTGTGGACATGACTGCACTAAACTGATCAAATCCACAGGCTGATAAACAGAGGTTGAGACCTCCGTGTCCACTTTCCCATTGCATTCAGGTAAATGAGTAACGCATTTCTGTTTAATATTATTCCATGGCATTAAGCAAATCAATCAACGATCTCGATGCCATACATTAGGCTGTATAATCAGTCCTGGGTAAACACAGTTCCACGTCACAGACAGCAGAGCATTTCACTAGAAAGTAATCAACTGAGTGCACACCGCACAGGTCGAATGGAACACAATTTGAGATAAAGGATACGCCACATGCCGTCCAGAGCCGGTGGAAACAGACTGGAAGAGCAATCACCGAGACTGCCATAATGGAATTAGTTCTACTAAAACCAGCTTTGACAGAGGTCTGGCTTCAGAAGGATGATGTGCATGTGTGTGACATTTATCATCGGCTGGTATTAATTTGCCATGCGGGTTCCTGTTTATCCAACATGAAGGGATGGACAGAGGGTTTGCCCTGGGGATGTGTGTTCATTCTAGCGGCCGCTCCCTCCCACGACAGCCTGCGGTAATATCATACCTCCTGTGTAGGCATGGCAACAGTCCAACACACGCCACCGTTGGTGTATTTAAGTCTTAAATCTTGTTGTCAGCATCATAATCTCTGTCCTCGCTCCCATTGTCTTGGCCAATTAGGTTTTGTAGTCGTGTGTGGGATGCAAACTCCCTTCACGCTTTAAGTCAGGTGTCAACCCACGTACACAGCCATGATATCATCTCTCTGTGCAGCCCACTCTCGAACTCAGAGAGAAAAGATGCAAAAGAGTTGAGTTCTGCTGCTTAAGAGACATGCCAGACCGTCACTAACCTGTAGCCGAGAAGCCTGTGGTACCAGGTCACCTTCCGCTTCCGCCCTTTCCCACATATTCGCTTCTCCTCTACTGTCTTCCGGGCCCTGATCATCCTTCCATTTCTCCTTCTCAGCCTATATCCTCCTTTCCTAACTTCCGGGGTGCTTCCTACCTCTTCTCCAGCAGCATCCGAAGCTGTGCAAGCGGCTCCGGTGCAAGGTAGGCTGACATCACTGTTACACATGGCTGCCCGATAGAGCCGGAGCACGCCTAACACACCCTCCCGCTGCCCATGTAGCGCTGAGATCATCAGGCCGTCAGATAGCCGAGACCTGATGGAGGACACCTGAGAACCCGGAGGCGTGTACGGGTGTCAGATCCTGTCCTGTCACCAGAGACAGACAAGAATCTCTCTCAATCATCACGGCCATCGTTACCCCCAGAGAACTGAACCACAAGGTCAGCCCCACGTCTAGCACTTGGAGCTATTTTAAGGCCCATTATGTAACCCAAGTTGACCTTATGCAAGACAATCTATGGGCAACCTGTTACAAAGGGACACTTTATCCTGGGATCCGGCAGTATGCATGGCTCTCTGCTCTAGCCAGGCTGAGCGAGTTGCAATCTAGTGACTCTACAGGATGTGACTTAATTCGATGACCTCGCACTCGGATGATGCAAAGCTTTTTGTGAGCAGTCTGATTATACAAAATCTAATAGTCATGGATATGGGTTGTTCAGGTAGTGGCTGGTGCATGACGTACGTCAGCAAGTTCTTTCTTAAAAATGAGTGAAAGGGAATGGTTCTTCTACATAAGCGATGTAAAACAAGTAATGAGAAGACAAATGAAATGTACACCTACCATGTGTGTTCTTCATAGGTGGGGGTTATGCTAATTGTGAATGAGCATGCACGAGCACCCTATTTACAAATTATCTGCATTTATTAACATACACGAGGGTAACTATCACACCAGAAGTTTACAAAGCGTTTTGTAGAATCAGTTTTATGTGCAATTTAATCATCTATTTACGTAACCGATCAATCTGGACGCGATCTGTTGGAATTGCTTGCAGGAAGAGTCTCTGAACTTGTCACTCTCTCTTTTTTCTCTCCACTTCTGCTTCGCTCAATCCCTCCTTGTAGCTCTCTAACTGGGTCAGTGTGCTCGCTGTGATTCTTCCCGCCCGCGGGGCCCTGGCGAACATGCTCTTGAAGGACAGCTTCTCTGAGCCTTACCATTACCGACTTCCTCAAGGCTACTGGCGGTCCGCAGCACAATCCTCCTTCCTCTCCTCGTTCTCATCAGAGAAGAAAGTCCTTGACAAAGACCTTTTTCTCATGCCTCCCTCTCACTCCAGAGATTAAGATCTAAGACTCAGCACTGTGGGGTGAAGAAACACAAGCGAGAGAAAGATATGCCAAAGGTAATAAGTGTAACAAAATCAACGCGCACGCAGAGCTCCCGCGAGACCCCGAGCTTGAGAGAAATCTCGGGCAGATCGGTGATTAGCGCTAATTCAATCTTCGAGCTTTTATCTGAAGCCAGCAGCGTCCTGATAACCGCGTGACGAACAGAACAACACAAGAGTATATCAAGAGGCAATACAGGGCGTTCTAGATAAGAACATCACAAAACATATTATCAGCACTTCATTTTTAGCACACGGCTTGTTATCGGTTTATCAAATTACAGCAAGCAGGCGTCCTCGTATGCACGTGTCAGATTTGGGACATAAATTACATATCCCTAGAGGAATTGTGGAACTTGTTTCTTGGTGAGTCTATTCCCACTAAGTGGAAAATAGCATCCATAAAATGATCACAACCAGAAACAAATTATCACCATTGTGCTCTTAAAGACTCTCTACTTGAAACAGTGTGTCACTTTAAACAAAAGCATCAGTTTCCCCCTCCTGTGACCCCAAAGGTTCCCATCGTTCTCAAAACGTTTTCAGATAAAGCAAAGGGCTGATTGTTAATTTAGGAGGTAATTAAACATTTTCAGACCTTGCAAGCTACGAATGCTGTGGCTGTTTGCTCTGTCCCAAGGCAAGGATGCAGTTTCTAAACTATTGCACTAATGTTTTCTGAATAAAGGTGCTCGCAGTATTAGTCACTCAGTTTAAACGTGTCTAAGCTCAATTCCCTCCGGTTGCCTTTTCGTAAGTGTGTGTCCGTGATGTTGTTGTTGTGACTATGTGTTCATGTGTGTGCCGGATGGAGACACATTTCTCTCATTTGCCCCTGAGCTCTGTCACTGCAGCCTGACACACAGCCGCTGACAATGGCAGGAAAACTACACACAAACACACATACGCAAACTCAGCACATACATCACACTTGTGACCGGATCATGGGGAAGAAATGGAAGTAAGAGGTAGGTGGACATATCCGTGGGCAGATCCAGTTATATATACACACACACACACACATATATATATATGGGTGTTTCTATGGAGCAAGTGAAAATAAACTCTTTTTTGCATATCTACATTTTTCTTTAAATTTTCTCTTGAGCTCTCCGCTGGCACCCTTTCCTACAATAATCCCACTGATTCAGCACTGGGTACTTCACATGACATGTTCTCACATACAGAACAAACTTTACTGCCATTCTTCTCGGGATGTCGCCTTCGCTCTCGAAAACCGGGATAACATCTGCGTTGGAGCTGATGATGGAAAAGCTCAGCCAGCCTGATTCACTGACTGATAAATGATGATCGCATCTTTAGTGATTTGCTATTATTTCAGCTAAATTAACTCTGCGCCTTCTGATAGGAAATGCATGATGCAAAGCCAGACTAACTGTTCACTGGCAGCAGGGGCTTGTACAGTATCTGTGTGTATTTGTCCAGCAGTTTGACTGATCTAAGAGTGTTTATGTAAGTGTGCACTAGTGCCATTCACAGAAGGAGTAGCTTTCTAGCCTCTTGAATCTTTAAAGTGCTCCTATTATGGATTTTTAATGCAGTGTGTAACACAGCTCTAAGTGAATGAAAACATCCTGCAAAGTTTTATATCTGAAAGTGCAGCATGTATAAAGTCCTCTGAATCATTGAAACTAGTCATTTTTAAAACAAATCCCAAGCTGTTTCATGCAGACATCAATATGAAACATTGGCATATTGCCGTCCACTTGTTGGTTTTTTCGCTTTGGTCTGAATGAAAATGTAAATTCATTCTTTGCCACTAAGTGCCACTTTACGCCACTTTTGTAGCATAAAAATAGCAGTAACGCTGTACATAAAGCAGCACTGGACTCACAAACGCTGCTTTATCAGGCACTACAGGCATGATGGAAGGAAAATTAGACCAATTGCACCAATCACCACAGATTAGTGTCATGCAAAGGAGAGGTTTAGAAAATACAATCATTGAGTGAATCGTCTGGGAGTCGTTAAGCAAGTAAAGTAGAACTAAATGCATATTATAAGACAATGTTTTTTGACCTTGCATGCAGTCAACCTGTTCATGAGTCATAATAGGGGCACTTTAAATCCATTAGCTTGCAAATGCATGCATTGTGTGGTACAATATTCATGTAAAGCGATTAAATAAATGCACTGAAAGTCAGCATGCATTATGAGCTTATAAGCGTGCAACAAAACTCCCATCCTGCTGGTATAGCGGTCAGACAGGAAGCCTGGGCTTTTCCCGCTCGAACTCCCCAAACAACAGTGCTCAGATATTTATATCCATCACCACCCTGCCTCACACTGCGACACACACTTTCCCTCCACAGTCCACTAATGACTGTCATCCCTCACATGCCGTTCTGTCCGTCCTTTCTCTGCTCTGCCTTCCTTCATGTGTGCGTCCTGTCCTAATGGCGATGTGACAATCTGTTCCTCAATCCTTCTCTAGCTCCCTCTTTTGTTCCCTCTGCTAAATACACAGGGCACGTTATCAAAGAACAGTCCCAGTTTATCTTTCTCAAGATGATCTCAGGTCTACAGCCTCTCACCTTCCTCCTTAACTCTCACTTCATCTTTGTCTCTTCTTTCTCTCTCCTTCCCTTTCTTTCCGTACCCTTCTCCCGTTCCTTCTCCGTCAGGGTCAAACTTCAGCAGACCAGCTGCTGTGGGCCACACGCACCTCGTCCTTCACCACAGGAGCAAAGACACTCTCCCCCTCCATCCCTCTGTCCTACATTCCCCCCCCCTCCCGCTCGTCTCTTCTCCTTGTGTCTGATTATCTTATGCAATTTTGCTTCTCAAGTATTTTTAAGAACGTTTGGATAAAACAAGACAAAAATACTGATTAAGAGTGATTTTTTTTTTTTTTTTGCAGAGCAGCGGGTGCAGGGGCCGTGGGCGGTCTGGCTTTGGCGAGCGCCGTTCACGCGTATCCAAGTGCTCCTGGGTAATCGCCTCTTGCTCTATTCATTTCAGCCTCTCCTGCGTTCTGACACTTTCTCCTGTTAAAGATCCTCATGCGTAGCGACACCAGCTTCCTGCCACACATATTACATTCCTTCAGCTCACTGAATGACTCAAGAAGGCAAAAGAAAAAGGTGATCTCTTAAAAAAATAAGGACTGAAGCAATTAAGTCGCTAAATTGAAACTAGATATTTGTACATTTTCTGAAATTAAATTTACTGCCTGTTTTTTATTTTGTACTGTTCTCTGAGCTCCCTTATAAAGATATTTTACATGAAAAACATGCTATTTATTTATGTCCTTTTTTTACCCCCTCATCGAAACACTCAATATGAATAAGCATGGCAGATTGTAGTCTCAGAGGTTAACGCCCACTGCTACGATTGGATAATAGTTGTGCATGTTTGACAAACTATGTTCTTCACAGATGGAGACTGCTGTCATTTAGGTTAAAGCTGCATTAATACTCATATCAAATGATCTGCTTAACAGACAAAGCAACAGTGATCATGTAATAAACAGTTACTTATACTTGTGTGTTTTGCGCCATTGTTGTAGTATTAAATCCCATGTTCAATTAATGACGCGGTCTGGATCGTCATTAAAAATAAACTTCATCCACTCTTTCCTAATGTTAGGATCGGTTACTCAGTGCATGACCACTTTAAGTGGTGCTTGTTGCGCGAAACTCAATGACACTATGCGAAGGTGTCTGAATGTTCTGGTACCAAGTTGCACGGAGCAAGTGTTTTTCATTCTCCTGCTATAGGGGTCTGGGTGGGTTTTCTCATTGGTATGCAGTTGCTAGTGTGTTTGGAGAGGGTTTTATTGTGGTTGTTACAGCGTCGAGTTTTATTTATTGAGTTGCTCTGTCGTTCTGAGTGGTTTTATCTGGTTGCTTTGCAGTTGCTAGGGTGTTCTGGGTGGTTGCTTACTGGGTCAGTACCCACAAGTCTGTTCTCTAGATACACCGAAGGAGGGAATCAAGCCAGTAATTCAATGGGACTTTTTATGGGTCTGATCAGTTATAAAACTAACAGCACAACTTGAGGTATCATCCATGTCTGCAGCATAAACAGTGCACCAAATGTCTAATTCTCAGGGTTCGTAGTTTGTTCAAATCACACGTGAGCAATAGCATTAGCGACGCTTGTCTTAAACGCAAATAGTTTCTGCTGATAAACGGTTTCATTATCTCTTAAAGCATAACATCTTATATCAAAGTAAATCCTTCTGGGTAAACCGTGCGGATGGCAGAACTTTATTAACGCTGTAAATAACAGTGATTTCTCCACTGCTGCCGACATTCAATACAAGATACAATGATACGCCGTTATGGGCACCGTTTGCTCTTGCATGTAAAATGTGTTTTTTCAATTGCTTTGCGGCGCAAAAGAAACAGCTGTGACACATTTCCCGGTGTTTTGAGGGAGAGGTCCAGACCCCCTGCAGTTTCTGTGTCCTTCCCTTGACTGTCTGTGACCTGACAAACACACACACACACACACAGTCTGCATTTTGGCCAACAACAATGACAGGAAACCAAGTCAGATCGGCCCCTAAGAGTTTAGTTACAACACCAACCACCACCAGCAAAAAAAAAATCCAATATTTTGACAATATTCAATACACACCTTTGCATTTCTTTCGCTCAAATAGTATTTTCTTCAAGCAAGACCAATTCATGGGTTCAATTCCCCCAAAATCCATATGAATGCAATGCAAACCGCTCTGAATAAAAACATCAACCAAATGCATAAACCTAAATGTATCTTCTTGATAATTATGAACTTGCTCTGAAATAGTTATTATTGCAGCTGAAAAGTCAGAATTTGATTCTAATTTTAATGCAAGTAAAAACCTAGCTCAAAAATATGCTTTTTAAATTAGCACATTCCATTATTTGCTTTTAAATGCACAAATATAGAATTATTTTCTAATGTAATATTTCTAGAATATTTTTTATTAAAAAAAGGTATAAATGAAAAATGCCACCCAAACAAATAAACTAATTTGCATTAAAAGTGTGAACTGATTCTGAATCAAACACACAAACAATATAATATTTTTAGGATATGTTACAAAAAAGAATAAATGAAAATGCCACAACACTTGCATGAACATTTTTGAGTGACCATCAAAACAGATAATTAAATTAATTAATTTTAACTTATTTCTTAATCCATATATATATATATATATATATATATATATATTTATATACAGGTATACTGTGTATTTATTATGTATATATAAATACAAACACATGCATGTATATATTTATGAAAAATGTTATGTTTATATGTAAAACATATAATATAAAGTATAGGAATATAAATATATACATGGTAATATTTTTTTAATTTATGATGTGTGTATATTTATATATTTTGTAAATGCGATTATTTTAGATGCGATTTGACAGCACAAATACAAGCTTATTTTTACTAATGCGTTCCCCCTAAAAAGTGCATACATATTCATCATATTTGTCATTGTAAATATAATACATTAGCTTGTCGCAATACAAAAAGCACATATATTTTGCTGCTGAAGGAGGTGTTTGAATGCAATGTTCTCTCACGTTATAGATATATGTTAGCGTGACAGCTCTGGGGCTCCGCGAGTGGGAGCGTGTGGGAACGGGCTGTATAATTACATATAACTGTGACGCTGATGCTTTTGTGTGAGTGTGTGTGTGAGATTAAGAGCTTCATTGGGAGAGTATGTGGGAGGGATGGATCCCACTCCTGCCTGTACATAAACCTCCTCTCGCTCTTTCTCTCTGTTCTCCTTCTCTGGCTGCTGACACCTCCATAATTAACCTCGGCGTTATGCGCAGGGTGCGGGGGAGGCATCGGAAGCACGCATCTCTCCCCTATCTGACCCATCCATCTGCTGAAAATAGCCCCACCATCAAGAGCAAAGCTCAGGGCTGAGATGGACTCCGGCAGACCGCACACCTACACCAGTGTGTAGAAACCGCTCGGTCCCAAAAGTACACTTCAGAACCTCTCCAGAAGAACAGGTGTAGTTACTGTCATTTTCAAATGGCAATCCCTAAAGGTGTCTTGAGCTAACTTCTGACTACAATCTGACGATCAGTCTGATGTACTTCTTGTTGTTGTTTTTCTTTTTAAATTAACTGCAATTTTGTTTTTGTTTTTTCGAGCAAAAAATAAATATCACACATTTTCCCGTTTTACTAAATTTACCATCTAAAACGTCATTCAGTGTAACTTATCAGGCATACTTACAACAAAAATCAATTTATGAGAGATTTAAAGCTTAATTACTTTCACCTCAAATACTTTTTTTGTCATTTAATTTTTTTTACATTCGCCGATATTCTAGGTTCAGCCCATTTGTACGATTTTTTACTAATTTAAAACACAATTAAATATAATATACTTCTTTATATATATTCTTTTAGATATTTTAATATGTACAAGTCAGAATAAGCATTGTTTGAATTTTTACATAAATATTTAAACTTTATTATTTTATTTAAAGTTTAACTTTTGACATAAAATCTCCAAAAACTTTAAAAATATCCACTTAACTAACATGTAATGTGCTTTCTATGGACATTAAATCATCTTAATGTCTTTAACCCATATACAAAGTATAAAAAGTGTTATTATTAAAGCAGACTATATATATGTTGCAGGGTGTAAACATATATATACATATACATATATTTATATAAAGCTGTAGGTTTTTTTGGGAGGTGGGGTTAACACCCTAAAATCCCAAAAATGCGACATACACGCATTAAAAACGCTGTCTGTTTTTTAAAAAAACTTTTCACAGGCGTTTTTCATAAAAATGGTTAATGCTGTTAAAAATAAATTAAATAAAAAATAAAAATAAGTAAGAGAATAAGAGAACCCATGTAATTTGTGAACAATTAATCAACTCTCATGATCCGTATCTACTTTTCAAGTGAATATTAACCCTTAAATTAACCCATGATTCACCTCGACTCAACCCCTGACATCTCAAACCACAGTAAATGTATATCAAAATAAACATTCATGACTTGGAAAAATAAAAGCCCAAAAAATAGACTTTGCAGGATGAATTTATTGTTAAGGAACAGGCAGTTCAATTAGAGTTTAAGCTTCAACTTTTAAACTTTTCCAAGAAAGTTTTTAGCATGTAAAGTGTCTACTAGCTAAAGCTCAGAATCACTAATGCTAAACCTAGAGCTAGTGCTAAACCTAAAAAAGATACTTGCCAATCACGGTCGATTGACTGATGTACGACACAGCAAGTTTTGAACTGAAAATTAACCCTTGACATCCTAAACCTTACGAAGTGAATAAACATCTACCATTCATGTCAAATAAAGCCATTCATGACCTGCAGCTCTCTGGGTTTTCTTTAACACAATATGCAGTGGTTATCCTTGGCCTGCCGCTCAAATGCTCCACTCAATCCCTGTGCGTCCCAAAAAGCTGAATGATGCTGGCAGATGGCTCTGCTGGTAATGATCAGGTAAATGTTGTGTTGTGTGTTGAAAACAGCGGTCTGAATGCAACGCTAATGTGTGTCAGGACCCTGAATCCTCCATTAGTGTGGTAAAAGCGGGCCGGATCTCCTCCGTTCCGCCTCTCACAGGGCTTCAGGGACGTGAAGGGCCTCCAGGTTTTTCTTTTCCACCTGAGGTCCTGGCTGCCTAATTGAATTAATCATTTGCTAAATGAGGCCCGGGCTGCTGTAACCCTGTGCTATCAGTGTATAAAGGGCTGAACCCATCCACACACACACAACCTCCCAGACCACAGCTGGAGAGAGATAGAGGCGAGCTATAATTAGTGAGTGCATCACACAGAGAAAGAGACCAGGAGAGAGACAGAACCAGAGAATTGTGCTGAAAAGATAATGTGTCCACAGAGCGAATGCAAATGAGCCGCATGTGTTTACAACCTCATACAACCTCATCCAACTTCAGATCTCTTCTGCATCTTTTCATTTATTGCTTCCATTAGAGGCAGAACTGCATTAACTGCATATAAACTTGAGAACAATAAAAAGAACTGAATACATTAACTGGAATAGCCTGTTTCTGCCTTTATAGTTTTACTTAGTAAAAGGTAAAACATAAAATTTTAAAGAAAGTTGCAATTTTTGAGAAATAAAGTAGCATGTTATGACATAGGTCACAATTGCAAGAAACAAATGTATATATAAATGTATATTTTCCCACTTACGTGGAAACAGCCTTCTGTTAAATAAATAAATAAATTAGGCATTACCACATTTTTGTTTTTATGTAAACTATTTTAGATATACAATTTTTTTATTGTATTTTTTGATCAAACATGCAGCCTTGATGAACACAAGAGACATTTTAAACACAATGAAAAAAATTATATTGTAAAACGATTTTGCAATTAAAAGTTTTCTACAGTAATGTATTGTAAAATGTAATAAATCAAAACTGAATTTTCACCCTCATTACTCCAGTCTTCGGTATCATTTTAATATGCCTACTTGCTGCACAAGAAACATTTATGTTTTTTCAGGAATGTTTGATTAATAATTTTGGGCATACCACTTACTTTATATCAGCTGGGCTGGCAAGCAGCCAGTGGACATTTCCATGCACCTGACTAACAGCAGCAAACCGGAAGGATAAAATCCTCTAATATGCCATTAACATGAATGAATGAAAATGGTTCAGCAGGTAGGATTACGCTCCAGCCATCAGTTAAATTACTCAGCGTCAGGAATCAGATCATGAATAAACTGTCACATCATCGCCTGAAAAAGCCAGTGCAGCCTGTACATATGCAGTACGGAGACACCATGTCCTCTCTACTCCATTTAATGTTTACATTCATTACACTGAGGTCTGGAGTATCCCCTAAAATCAACACAAATGTCTGGTCTTAGATTAAATATAAATATTGATTTCTCTGCTATTTTTGTGCAATGAAACAAACAATGATCGAACAAAAACAGACCTGTGTCCACTTGCAATTTTAACATCTACAGTATGTTTGGGAGCACATTTAGGACAGACAACATGAAATTAAAATTCCCTTAATATACCGCACACAATTGGTTTTATTCATGGCTATAGAATGCTACTTTGTTTGCACATCTAAATGCAATAGCATTTCATGCATCAATATAAATGACATTTTTTGCATCAATATACAATAACATTTTTGGCATCTAAATGCTGTAAAAAAATTATCTATATGAAATAAATAGGGTTAGGTGTAGAGATATAGTCAAGACTATATTTTTGCATTTAAATTTTGTTCTACAACAAAATATGTTGACCTAGGGACACGTAGTACTTGGCAAAATCAGGACATGTGCATATATGTACAGCAGTCAACATTTGAGTGGATCAAAAAAGGTTTTGCTCCACTTCAATATATATATTTATAGACATTATTTGCATGATATTTCAACATTGTTTGTTGCATCTAAATGACAAAAATGCTTCAAAACTTCTAAGAGACACAATTTAATTAACTCAATGGGTAAGTGATGCGACAAACCAAAGCCTGTCCATATGGCAAAATCACGCCTACGACATTTAAAACCACATTTTATTCTCTTGTTTGATGCTCCACCAAAACACATTGTCGGCAGCTGCCGTAGCATGTTTTATAAAAGACCAGCGAGCCTGTTTGAGCCATTAGTGTCAGAGAGAATTAGAGCGGGCGAACGGCACACACGGTGAGACAGTGTGAACTCCCTGCTGAAGTGGAGGAGATGAAGTCTCTCACACCTCCAGTGTACTGACTGTCTGCAGGTGCTCCTCTGCCAGAATTACAGGTGCAGGACTGAGTCACGCAGAGCAATGACAGCAGACGGCAGAGATGGACCACTTGTGTGTCTTGTGCTACAATGTCCTAACAGACCTATAAACATGTACTTGTAAACGGCATAAAACGTCATTCAAGCTTAAATCACTGGAAATGCAGTTTGGGCCTACTACAAAACAAAAGCCTGGCACTAAATTTCTGCTTCGAACCCCGATGAGGTGCAGCTCGGATCAGCCGAGGAAAGAACAGCCGAGGAAAAGCCTCTTACACTCATATACCTAATAAGGAAAAAGCTTCAAAAGTCCAATCCTTTAATGCGTCTCTTCTGACTGCAAAACAAACCCCCGCCAGAGCGGAAAAAAGCAAAAAGACTGGCTTTATCGGTGTTAAGCCGCCCGCTTTACGCACAGCCATCTTCAGGAGAGATTATGACCATTTATGTAAAATCCTTATTCATGTCAGCCATCAGGGTCTACTGAGAGCCCCCGGGTTTTGCAGGAAATGAGACAAGAAGACAAGCCCTGTTTTATACACATACCTCTGCGTGATCAAACTTGTCAGCTGAACTTACAAAAGGGCAACCGCAGGTCCAAAAAAGGCACATTTAGTCACCGACAGAACGACTACACAAACACCTCGTTCTCGATTTCAGCCCACGTACAGTAGTTTCTCTTGCACATCAACGTTTACAGTAGGTGTGGCGGCCATTTTGCATGCTGAATCAATGCCAGCCAGGAATGAGAAATATAAAATATAACAGAGCGTGCTAAACTGACTGTGAAGGGTATGTCCTAATTGGGCGCAGAGTATATGGTCTTCCGCCAAACACGCGAAGCACAGTGCCAAACAGGAGGAGGACTGGCACAGCTTGACAGATGACTAAATGCACCAGGGCCCTTATTAAAGTTTCACCGATAAAACACAACACTTGTAAGCGATCAAATATTAAACCCTTTCCCATCTATTCTGCAGCACCACTGGCGGCACAACACATCACTTCCTGGTAATGTGCTTCTTTGTCGTGTATGTTCTGGATTCAAAATGCATGCACAAATTGACCCTGTAGTCTAATTATGCACAAATGCATTTTTTTTTTAATGCTTCATCAAAATGTGATTGGTTGCTGCTTCTAAAACAAACTTCCTGTTATGATGACATCACAAATCCCTTGCACAGCCCCGCCCCCTCTATCCATCTGCCATATAATCCATTCAAATCCAATTACGAACACATTATTTTCCTTAACGATATACTTTTTCATTACATTTCAGATGTAAATGAATACTCGAAACACTTGATTGTGATTGGTCGATCCATTTAGCATTGTTTATGAAGTCGTTACACAAGCACGGCAAACACGACTAGTTTCTTTGCAGGCCGACTCTCTGATACTGAGCAGACCGCGATAAATATGCATGTTTAACTTTTCAGCAGCCTGGCGGAGTGAAAATGTGTCAAGCATGTATAAATCTACAATCGAGGCTGTGATCGGGACACTTAAAAATGCATGAGTTCTTTTTTATGTTCCACTGTCTGCTGCTGAGCGTCCTGAAAGAGAGAGAGAGAGAGAGAGAGAGCGGGACACAAGAGCCTCTTTATAAGCCGAACATGATTCACTAGATAACAAAAAACTGATATAAGTGCTATATTTCAGGAGAGTATGAAAAAGAACATGGTGGCTCTGTTCCAAAACCTAGTGAGTTGCCTACCTAGGCAGCATTTTGAGATATCAGATACGCTTCTGACAAGAAGACTGTTCCGAAAGGTAGCAGCATGATTACTATGCTGATTGTGCTGCGTTATAAGATCACTTTTTG
Source organism: Enteromius fasciolatus (assembly GCA_032361145.1). Classification (NCBI taxonomy): domain Eukaryota; kingdom Metazoa; phylum Chordata; class Actinopteri; order Cypriniformes; family Cyprinidae; genus Enteromius; species Enteromius fasciolatus. The sequence continues at coordinate 2,508,211 of JAUMHR010000047.1, read as the reverse complement.
GCACGGAACTGTGATGATGGATGAAGTGAGATAAATAATGATGAAAATATGCTAAAAATACGTTTTAAATATGAATCACTCAATTCTAAAGATATATATATATATATAAAGATATAATTTTTTTCAAGATTTATGGTTACTAAAGTAAAAATTTAAAATGGAATGTTTTATGTCTAATATACCATTAGTTCAGCAAAATCACACAAAGTTTTTACTACTACGATATAGTTTTAAAAAATATTTCAAAAGGCAAATACATTTAGTCACTTCCCACCAGACACCGTGACGTCCATATAACGTCAGACAGACGTTGCATTTTGGTTGAAAATGACAGTCAGGTTGACATCAGTCTTTAACGTTGACATTAGACGTTGAATTTGCGTTAACTTTTAGTAACCTGACATCGCAACCAAAATTTAACCAGATATTAGTCTCACATAGCCAGACCTTCAGACTGAATTCATAGCCGCTTTCTTTGGTCAAGGCCCGCCCATAAGGCCGTTTGACCGGCATGTCAAACAACCAATCACATTTCGTTTTGTTCAGCATCACGTTTCGGGGCGTGGAAATATCCCCACAACAACAGAACGGCGCGCAACAGTAAGTCAGATAGAAAATCCCAATGAGACGTTCGCGGTAAACATCTGTTTGAAGCATATCTCTCCACTTTTTAACACAATGCTGGAGAAACTAACACAATACTGAATCGGCCAGATAGGTACTTCACTTGATCTTCTATAATAGATAGAAGGGGACGCACAACTAGTAAAATTGGATCTGCTGGGAATCCTTCTAAATGCTGACAAAGGGTCAGCCAGGCTTGGAAAGGTAACACTTCAGAATAAGGGTCCAAAATAATGCATTAGTTAAGCATTAATTAATGGTTAATTTGTTCACAATTAAG
>JAUMHR010000047.1:2483470-2497805 GCA_032361145.1 Enteromius fasciolatus | reverse complement strand
TACATTATTTAAAAGTAAAATCAATATTTCATACCCTTTTGCAGTGATTATCTAGTCTTCTTAAACAACAAATACATTATTTATATATATATATATATATATATATATATATATACACACACACACACTTTTTTTAATTCAATATTCATATCCATTTATTTTTTCTTCTAAGTGCATCAACATTAAGCGCATTTCTCTTCAAATAACTAAAACAAATTATGATATTATATAATTTGCTTATTAAATTACTGTTTAAATGAAATAATTTAAATTAAAATACTTAAAAAGACATAAAATAAAAGAATTAGTGTAAAATAATGTCATTCTATTCAAAATAGAATTAAAAAGAAAATTAAAACAGCATGTTATTAATTGTAAATAATTTAGCTTAGGTATTTAAGGTGACAAATACTTTTTACACATGTACCTGAAAAAAATAAAGCAATTATTAAACTAAAATGGTTGAAAGTTTGATTTATTTTTTATTTTTTTCAAGTACACATGTAATAAGTAATTTTCTTCTCAAACAACCAAAAAAATATTTTAAACACGAAAGCACTGTTTAATTTTTTTACACAAAAATAATTGTATTATTAAAATGAAATGAATAATACCAAATTAAACTAAAATTAATATTTGCCCGCTTTTCCAGGTAGGGCTCGCTGCATACCACAACATCCCGGGGGCGTTGCTGTATCCACATCTAGGTGGAGGTGGAGAATGGTAGGATTAGGGGTTGAGACGGGTGGGTTTAGGGATTAGGGGTAGGTGTAGGTATATTAAGGAAGGAGTGGTTGGATCTGTATCCGTCCACACCCCCTAGATGTTGCAGTCTGCAGCTAGACGCTCCTCCACTTTTTTAGTACAATTTAGCACAAAAAAAGGCCATAACCCATCCTGGATGATTCAGACGCCATTTATGATAATGACCAGGTGACTGTATGTTATTTACTGTATTCATAAATACACTCCGATATCTTTATTTTTTGGTCAGAGACTGTGTTTTACCTTTGGGTGACAGGTTTAAGAACTGATCCACCTCGTGTGGCTCCAGTTTAATCTGAGGGATGAGACTCTCTCTGACCTCCTTCACCTGCAAACACCAGCAGAAATCAGTACAGTCCCGCTCACTGTGTGCATGAGTGTGTGTGTGGTCATGTGCTCTGACCTGAGGGGCTGGAGGGGTCAGTGAGGAGTCAGTCATGGGCACAGAAGCGGGACCCTCGGGGGTCAGAGTGAGGGTTAGGGTGGGCAGCAGGACGGGCGAAGGGTCACACAGCAGAGGCTCCATCTTCAGCCCTTTATCCTCCTGCTCCATGGGCCAGTCCTCATTGTCCGAGTCACCTAAAATACACATTGCACTGCATTTAGACTTTTATTTTGACTTGTGTTATCAAACTGGAAACAGACAGTGGTGAGTGTTACCGGCGTCGCTGCCGGGCTCCCCGGGCAGATGGGACAGGGGTGACTGTGGGCGTGAGTCTCCACACAGAGAGTAACTGTGCTCAGCTTGAATGTGCGGCGGCACCGGAGACGCAGGGGTCAGATCCTCCTCCATGTCCATAGCATCTCCACGGCCCGACAGGAACGGATCGCTTAACAACTGACCCAGCAAAGCCTCCTGGGACAGATCATCCAGCAGCTCGGTGAAGTGCTAAACAGAAACAACACAAATGTGAGAGTTAGTCATTGATTACGAGATGTAGTGTTATTAAACAGTTAATTGCATCCAAAATAAAAGTTTTTATTTACATAATATGTGTACTTTGTTTATGTATTATGTATATATAAATACACATTCAGTATATATATATATATAATGAAAATATTTACATCGATATACATTTATAATATTATATTTTATATTCTATATAAACATTACATATTTTCCTTAAATATATACATGCATGTGTTTGTATTTACATAATAAATATATACTGTACAAAGTATTTTTAAAAATGTATTATAAATAAATAAATCTAAATATTTCACATCCATTTATTTATGGGCAAGCACACATGCAATTTTCTTCTTAAATAAAAATAAATTAAATAAAATTGTATATTATCAATGTAAATGTGTTTTTATTTATATATATATATATATATATATTTTTTTTTTTTTTTTTTTTATTATTATTTATTTATTTATATATATATACATTAAAAAAATAAGTACAGGGTCATAAAATATATACGTGTACCCTGTACTTATTTTTGGGGTAGATTTTGAAGTGTGATAATGCACTGTAGCTTATTTACTGTACTCAGTAATGCACTCCAATATTTTATCCGTAATTCTTACTTAAAGCTCTCAGTCAAAAGTGAAACACCATTTTAGACTTGCACTTGAAGATCTAGGCTCAAGCTGTGACTGTGGAGCTAAAATGAAATGCTCATTAAACCGCAGCTAAACACCTTAATTGCAGCACATTTTTTGGAGATCAGATCTCATAGCCTGGAGGAACAGACTAAATATGATAGCAAGTGCCCACAGGCTAACCCTCTCTACCAATCAGAGCGCATCACGCTCTCTCTCGTCCAATCAGACAGCTCGTTCCTATCTCAGTGAGGAAGTCTGATTCGAGGCCAAAACCTATAGACAGCCACCTCCCCACTCTTTGGCATTCCTATGAGTGCGTTCCAGCCCCAAGCCCTTCTTAAGAAGGTCTCCTTCTCCTCGAACAGGTTTGTACAGGCCAAGACACTTCCAGTCATTCACCTCATCTCTTCAAGATTAAACGCAGCACCTGTGCAGACTCGGGTCAGCAGCTTTCCTCGGGTGCTGTTTAGAGGAATGTTCTGAATTCAACATGTTAAGCTCAGTCTACAGCATTCTTGACTCATTATCATAAACAGATGCTGCTCTTGAATCATCCTGAAGAGGTTAATTTGTCAATAATGACCATATGACTTGGCTTTAGTTTATAACAGTTATATACAATTATGTAAGTTAATAAAACTATATTATACACACACACACATATATATATATATATATAAAATAAAGCTATATATAATAGAAATATATATTAACCACAATATATAAATGAAATGCTGACCAAGGCTGCATTTTTTTGATTAAAAATACAGTAAAAATGGTCAAATATTTTGAACAAATTAAAAATTACTTTTTATGTATATATATATATATATATATATATATATAAAAACACAATTTAATCATTCACGATTAATCACATCCAAAATAAAGGTCTTTATTTATATAATAAATGTTTGTGTACTATGTATATTTATGTATATATAAATACAAACACATGCATGTATATATTTAAAAGAAATATGTTTATAAATGAAATACATTTATGTACAATATCAAATATTAGAATATAGAAATGTATATACTGTATGTGTGTGTATTATATATACATAATAAATATACACAGTACACATACATTATGTAAACAAAAACTTATTTTTGGATGCAACTTGGAGCTTTGCATCACAGGAAAAAAATTGTTTTTTAAAACATATTTAAATAAAAATGAATATTGGTTTTTACTGTATTTTTAATCAAATAAACGCAGCCTTAGTGAGCATTTAATTTATATAGACATATTTTTTTTTTAATTATATAGTTACTATATAAAATAGAAAATCTACATAAAAATATAATTTTTGATGCGTATAAAAACTGCTCACAACAGACTCGTCTCCATCTGCACAGATGAGTCAGAGACGGCTCATCCAGAAGAAGAGGGTCAATGCAACGCAGACATTCAGATAACTGCGTCTGCTGTGTGTGTATCTGCTCCTCTGATACAGGTCTCTAGGTTCAGCCAAAAAAAACAGATCACAAGATCAAGCACCACTGCTTTGACTAGCACAACCTGACAGAACAGGACATGATGCTTGCTGCTGACTGACAGCAATACAAGAGCAACAACACACCAAGAGCTGTTCATGACCGATGATCTACTGTGAGGCCCTTTTTGGCAACATCTATCAGTAACTGAAATGCATACATGTTAAAGTGCACACTTTACTCTTTCAAGGTCACTTAGCAGTTCAGCTTGGCTCACACTAAATAAAAACAGAGGCTCATGTTCGTAGTGGGAAAAAACAAGACTGAGGCCTGGTCCAAAAAATAAATAAAGAAAATAGAGACCTGCTTACATCCTACCTCTAACTTTAACTGAAGATAGTTCATTACAGATTTTGAATGCAAGCAAAAGTTGGTATAACAAGCATAAAAATGCATATATTTTGGCTTTTTAATTACATATAATTTAGTGCATCCAAAATAAAAGTTTTGTTTGCGTGTGTGTGTACTGTGTATTTTTATTATGTATATATAAAACACACATATACAGTATATATTTAGCAAATATCAAAGAAGGGCAAACTAAGACGAATTTAAGACCTTTTAAGTGTTGGAAAAACCATCTTTTACAATTGCAAATGAATTATGGCACTGCATTATTTTCAATCATTTACTGTTGTTGGCAGCAGGTTTGAAAGAAATAGCATCTAGGTAGGCAGCTCACAAAGTTTCAGAAAAGAGCCGCCAGCAAAGACGTCAGAAAAATGAGTTAAACAAGGCCAAGCTGAGCAAACTAGGGAGGAAAGAGGTGGAGTCTGGGCTGAAAATGGAGAGAAGCCAGCGTATGGGATCAATTACGAACTGACTCAGAGGTTAACCGAGTCAAAAAAACAGAGAGAAAGACAAGAAAACCAAGCTAAACCAATACACAAGACAACAAGGAGAGAGAAAATCATTTGAGAACCCAAGTGACAAAGCCGCTGTGGAATGCCTTTCCCTACATTTTCCACGTTTGTTACTCAACAGCAGCTCCGTCTGCGCTCACCACGGTGAGAAAACGTCTGGAGAGCCAGGAAGCAGGTTGCAGATGTTTCTACAGAGCCTGCCGTCCACCTAAAACACACATTAAGTGTGTCTGCATAAACAGTTCGCTTAAACTTCATATTTGGCAAAGAACCGCTTTTCTGGAATGTTCTTCTTCGGCATAAAACCATAGAATAAAAATAGCAAGCATTTCCAAGGCTACTTCAGGAGAAGGCTTCATGTAACGTGAAGAAGCAAAATTCGCAGCAGTACAGATCAGGTCAGGAGTGAGTGAAGTCCTCGGGTTTGCGACATGAGATGTCATAGTTGTCTTCGTGTTTGGATGCATTTGTACCAGCCACTTCCTTATGAATTTATACGTGGTTATGGCCGTCACTGTATTATTATGTCGTTTCTGCATCAGTCACGGCCGATATGCAATTACATCTGACACTCTTGAGTGTGTGATGAGATGATTATGATGATTGCTGGTAATTGCTGGGTGTCGACTGCTCTCTCTAAGAGGGACAGAAGACAGTGTTCGCTCTGAGGAGGACAGATGTGAGGTTTCCTGTGGTTTGAGGATAGAAATAATTAATTCCAAGTGTCTGGTCTGGGATCAGTTCCTTCACTGCAATTGAATAGAAATGCACAATCTGTATTTCTTCTTGTATCAGTTATCATCTCAGAAACGTGGCTTTTTAGGATATTTTCATGCCGATTTAGATGGTCAGTATTGATTCGTAATTTTATCAGCATTAAAGTATATTTAATTTTATTTTTAACATGTAAAATAAGTGACTTAAAAAAGTAAAATAAATATAATATAAAGAAATATATTTATACAATATTCCTTGGCAAATAAAAAATAAAAATATACATATATTTGTGCATATGCGTATGCTGTCAAACGATTAATCGCTTCTAAAATAAATGTTTTTGTTTACAAAAGATATGTATATTTATTATGCATATATAAACATGCACGCATGCATGATATAAAATATATTAAATATTAAATATATATATTTAAGAGAAAAAAGTGTTAGTGTTTATACATGTAAAAATTTTTATTAATAACAGTCAATAATATCAGTTATATTCATATAAATATATACATGGAAATAGTTTCAAAATATACATATGGTATTTGTGTGTATACATATAAAATATACACAGTATATAAACAAAAACTTATTTTGGACTGAATCAATCACAATGAGTCATTTGACAGCACTAATATATTTTTAACTAAGTTATGTCTCTCTCTCTCTCTATATATATATAACAGTAGTTTAGGAGTATGCTGATTGCTGATGAAGTGCTCAACTCAATGAATACGAGATCCAGCTGGGTTGATTCGGAGAGTGAAGGCTTCTTTGTCTGTAGTTTGGATGGGTGTATAGTACATGTGGTTTCACTGGGGGCAGGATACTGAAATTTGACTCTTTCTGAGTTTTTGCCCAGCTGGAGAATAGTTATTGGAGCTGCAGAGGATCAGAGAGTTGTGATGACAGAGACGCTGGGAGCGGTGTTGGTGGATTCAGACAGTGGCCTGTAATTTTTTATCCTCTCAAGGGGGCCGTGAATGTGTGCGCAGGAAGAGGAAGTTTATAAGCCAAACGTGGACAGATGACGCAACCCTTGAGCAGCAAAACAGATGTGAGGAAAGACCAGCTCACAGGAGACAAAGATCAGCGCTGATGAGGCTGGACCTTGTACTTTACACAAGGGTGGATCTGACTCACTCACATTAGCCACTAAAAATCGATTTATTTTGAACTAGAGCGCTGCAGACTTGAGGAAAACCAGAATGTTTTGTCCTCAGGAACGGCTGAGGGATCTCTTCTAACGCTGCTGTACATGAAACGTCTCATTATTAAGTGGTATTCCAGGACAGGAGCCAATGCTAAGTGACATTAAGCTGGATTACAAGGGTCTCTTTGACCCAAATACAGAGCGAACGTGCCATACAGGACATTTGTTTAGAGTTTAATGTGTGCCTGCAATGCTGTTGTGAATCGAAACAGCTCAAATTCCAGTAACTACGTCAATAAGTAGGTTAAAGTAATAATAATCTGCTCATAAATAATCAACAAGCTAGAGTGAAATTCCATGAATTGTTGTGAGACGCTCAAGATTTGGAAAAAGGAAAGAGCTTGTGGATACTAATCTGAAATAAAAGTCCCATTAAGTGGACAATCTAAACAGAGAATAACATCAGTCTGGGAAAAGTTTTGTATCCTTATCCTGAAGTTCACTTTGAAGATCTCAGTTGTGCTGAGACAAATCCCAGCAGAAGTCCTTCACATTTTCCATGAGTCACTTCTCCAAGTGTTTTGAGTTGGCCTGGTTCCTGCGCAAGCTGCTTGTGGGCAACAGTGAAGCATGAAATGCATAACATCTTCAGCTTAATTCACTGGAAGAGGTCTTAAAGGGATAGTTCCCCCAAAAACGAAAACTTCCTGTTCATTTCCTCACGTTTTCTTCAGTAGAACAGTAAAAGATTTTAGCTGAAAGTCTTGGTTAAAAATGAAATGCAAGTCAGCAGTAGTGCTGACAAACAATTAATCATTTTTATTTATTTATTTTTTTTTTTACATTTTTATTTCTTTATTTTTAATCTAAAATTAAGTTTTTGTTTATACAATATATGTATTTATTGTGTATATATAAATACAGAATATATTTTAAAAATATTTACATGTATTTTTTCATATAAATTTATATAATTTATAAAAGCAACAATACATTAAATATATACATGCATGTGTGTGTATTTACATATTTACATCACAAATTTGATTTTTTTCTGCAAATTGGTTCATTCAGACAGTTTGGTTTTACTAATTAGCTAAAATAACTAATACACCAGTTTGATTTTGTAATCTTGCAATGATGTCACATGTACATAATTATATTAAGACCTCAGTATACAGTCAGGATGCACGGGTATTCATTTTGTGTTGCCTGCTTTTGGCGGTCAAAGCGACAGTAGTCATTGTATGAACCACCAAAGACAAGAATTTGGTCTAAAAATCTTCTTTACTGTTCTACTGAAGGGGGAAAAAGTAATTTTGTATGGCCTGAGGGTGAGTAAACTAACTCTACGACTGACTCTACTGCTAATTCACAACATGACCAAACATGTCCTGCAGATTCGGGGCTGTCCCTTCCTCTCTTCCCCCAGACACTGAGCGTTTAGTGAATCTGAAGCTCCGGGGGTTCAGGAAACGACTCCATTCGAATCAACACCTGGCCAATAGTGACCTTAATGGACGCTGGATGTAATCATGCGGTGACGGTGGATAACAAATAAAATAAAATAATCTGGAAACACTTGATCACTAATCTGTTTGCTCTTTGAGGGGAGGAACAGGAAAACTCTGACTGAATGAAGTGAAAGACACTCTGCATACCCAATACACATGCAGCAATGGTGTAAATGAGGGATGCATACCGTTATAACATGCTACTGATTTGCACAGAAAATAATGTGGTGGCTCTTAAAAGAAAATACAGAGAGAAATCCCAAACAGAGAATATGTCTTACTGTTTTGAGTCAGACTTACTATTTATTTAATATTTGATTGTTTGGTTTCTCAGTCTGTATAATAAAAGTACAAAATTATTATAAAATAACAAAAGTATGACTATTTTAATACAAACTATGCCAAAAAAGTATTTAATTTGCTGTATTTTCCTAAATAAGTTTTCCTTAATTCTACTAAAACTATATTAAACAATTGTTTGTATTTAAACACATTTTTAGTCATTTTTGCTACAAACTTTCAAAAAATAATTAAAATTCAAATTGAATTTAAATAATTGAATTAAATAAGTAGCATATTTAACTAAAAACGTACAGTACTTTCCTTAAAATATATTTCAATGCTACTTTTAAAATAAAAATCTAAATATTATTTACTTATATTATTTACTATAAATTTGTAAACTTAAAAAAAAGTATAGATAAACAAAACATAATTTGTATATTTAATATTTTAAAATGTATACTTAAAAAAGTAAAACATTTATTTATATAAATATATATATACAGTATATACTGTGCTTTCAAAGTCTTAGCTTACTAAAAGAATCAGTGGCTTTGTTATCACAGAAAGGGAAAAAAACCCAGAGTTTCTCATGCAATGTTATACTCCCAAAGCTAATAGCCTTTACTGGATCACAGCACCTCCACTACAACTTCTTCACCAAAAATACATTGTTTGATTTACAGAGAGCTATCAGAATGACTGGGCAGATGAGACCGAGTGAAACCACAAGATGGTGATGAATAAATTGGAAGGCGGTAATGAGTAATGAATGTGTGTATGCTAAACCAAGGTTCAGGCTCAAGTTGCAGCTCACACAAACCATCCTTTCAGATCAAGAGTGCAAGAATGTGTGTCGCAGAATGATGCAGCCTGCAAGAGCGATGGGCGAAAGCCCTGCCCTCTCAGAGAACAGGCTGAGTCTGTGTCCACCCGTCCCACAGAAACCAGAGAGGAGAAGACGGAGCACAGAGGGTCCTCACTACAGACCGACTCGCCCCTCCGTCCCTAAACCTCCAGTCAACAAACACCATGTGATTCCTGAGTGACAAATGTTATCAAAATGTCAGAGAGCTCAGGAACACAAGATCAGGCTGCCCAGCACTGACCACACACATTTTAAAGAGCAGGATGCTGTCGATAATCTGAAATGATCTGTGTCTATTTATATGTAGAAAAACACTTTTTTTCTTTGCTATTGCAACTTCAGTATGCTGCTATACGATTGCTAGTTGTTTTTTTGCTGGCTGCATTTTTTTATAACAATTAATCCTCACAATTTATATCATCATGAAAATGAGAACTTTAGTATCATTATTACTTATAATTAATCAGTTTTTAAAAATTTTCAATTTTAGTAAATACGTTGTGATTTAAACATTTTTGTAATCAAGACAAATAAAATTATTTTTTTTAGCTGAATTTTTTTTTTAAATATATATATATATATATATATTTTCAGATAACATTCATTTTAATTCAAGTAACAAAAAATGTTTTGTGCTTTTAATTTTAGATAAATATACTGCTTTTAAAATGTTTATTTATTTTATGTTTATTAATTTTAGCACTCTAAAGATTTTAATGATAAATGTCCCCTTGGCAACTAGCTCACATCCATACTTTATTTTATTTTATTTTATTTCAGTTAACATTTATTTTTAAATAACTAATATGTTTTTATGCTTAACATTTTTCTTTCCGTCTTAGTTAACTATACAAATGGGTGTTTAAACTATTATTTTAAAATAATTTATTAAAGGAATATATATATATATATATATATATATATAATGTTGTACACGTCCAATAAAATAGCAGAAATAAGTATGTAAAGCTATCCAAAACCTTTCAGGCTTTTCCAGCCCCACAAGACGTTAAAAATACAAAGCTAAAAAAGCGCAAATGTGAAGCCAGACTCCTGCTTTGTGTTTACAGTCACACACGGCCCCTACAGTCAAAATAGACCACTTATTTTCTTAAGATATCCACATCAGTCCAGTGTTTAACATCACTAATTGTGTGTGTGGTCCAGAAGGAATGCTGGCCTACACACACTCACACACATATTATATATATATTATATTATATACCTGATCAGTTTATCTTATGTTAATCACAAATGAAAACTGAATGAAAAGCTGATTAATGTGTTAAGTAGCATTTATAATGTAATGCATAAGCCTGGAATTAACGCAAAAACACTTTCTAAGAAAAATATCAAAAAGCTAGCAGAAAATTCTAAAACAAATGATTATATGAGCTATATTTGAAGGTTATTTGATATATGCCAACCACACCACTTCTATTTTATTGCAGCAAATTTGCCATCACCACAAACAACTAAACTCAGCTTCGTGTTACACCCTTTAATAACAGGCCCTCCCATGCTTTGACTTGTCTGGGACACTTCCCGCTCTGTATTCTGTCTCCGTCATGTGTCAATAATATATAGATGCTGTACAGTGCAGCCGGTAGAACCAACTCTCTAACCGTAGTACAGTACAACCTGATAAAAATCACCCAAACCCAGTTCACTAGAAACCGAATTAATCTAGTTTCTTTAGGAAAAAAAAACTCTGGGTTAAAATGACCCGTACTTAATATGAGTAATAATAATTAAATAGTGTATCACTTCCCTGAACACCGGTCCGGTCACTGACCTGACTGTATTATTATCAGCTGATCAGAACATCAAACCATCAGCTGGGACAAATGAGAGCTACTGATATGCCAATAAGCAATGATCTACTGCAGCTGAATTAAGTATTAACAAACAGGTTAGTGCACTAACTAGTATGCCTTTCCTCATATTTGCTCTGGTTTCTGGATCGGGGCAGGAAAGTACATCTGGTTGCCACAAGGCAAGGTCTGCATGAGATAATGTGCTTTCCAGGCTAATCGTGTCGCTGTGATTATCAGCACTAAGAAATGCTGAGCATGACAGCCTGACTGCTCCCCTCAGCATCTCTTCAACCCCCGTCCTGACGCGCGGAATGAGCCTTGGGTTATTTTTAATATTTCAAACCACCTGAAAAATGACTGATGAGACTTTAGTTCAAGAGTAAGTGACAAAAAAAACCCTGTTTTACAGGAAGGCTTTAACACACACCCTCTATACAAGTTCTTCCCAATAGAAAGCTGACAATGAATAAAGACATAATCACAACGATCGGCTACAGGAGACAATCACTAGGCCTATTAAGTCATAAAAAGGGCATGTTTGCATTCCTTGAATGAGATCGTTCAGCAATAGACATGCATGAAGTCAAGCATTCAGATTTTGCACTGTTTGTTCATAATGTGTTGTTTTAGACTACAGTGGAAAGGAAACATCTCAAATACACTCTATTTTCATGTAATGTATCTATTTGCAATGCAATGCGCAATGACAGCGCAGATGAATTATAATGCAGAAGGAAACAGCCCACATGCAACATGCATAACGATAACAGACATATGCAACAGGCTGAACCCACAAAGCAAGCTCTTTTCTCTCTAACTGAAAACACTTTGCATTGTTGTGTGGAATTCCATGTCAACAAACCCTGGGGAGCGAAAGTAAAAGTGAGGAGAACCGACACATACAGACCCATGAGGTGGGGGAGTGTGTATGTGTTTAGAGAGGGCCGATGGGACCCTTAAACAAAGACCCCGTTCTGTTCTAAAGGTGAAGGAGAATATGAACCCTTCACAACCTTTACAAAGCATATATAGTTCTCCTGGAAGTGTACGTTACCGCCCTGATACCGTTGGGCTATGAAACTGCTGCACCTCCAACGCTGGCTTTCATGCCGTCTGGAAAGGCGTTATGTGGCGTGTCTGCTAATTTAATTGGTATGTCGACTAAGAAACCGCTTGTAATATGCCACACATCTGGAATTAACTTCACTGGATGTGCTGTTCCATAAATGTATACATGCTCTGCAGCTTGACTTTAAATGCTGAATTTTAAAAAGCATTCAGGCCCTAGTATCAAAGCATACAGTTAAATTTCCATCTTTGTAAATGCATCAATTCTAACTCTGAGCAGCATTAAACAGTTGAGTGTAAAGACACAAGCACTTTTACAGTAAAAAACTACAAACATGAGACCAAAATATACTTTCCTTGACACATTCCTGTACATTATAGCCTAAAATCTTCATGTTGAATCAACAAAAAAAGTACATGGATTTTTATGCACCAACTACCCAACTGTGAACCCCCTAATTAGGCAGCAAGTAGAGGCCCCTTTGAGCTGAAGTTGGAACGCAACCCTATTATTACATAACCTGCAGCAACTCTTCAAGGCTTTGAACACTATATTCTGACTTCATACAAATGGGCTAAACTTATCTACATTGCTTTGTGTGGCACTGCTTAAGCAAGATACAGTCACTGGATGACTGCACCATCTGAACTTTATCCCTTGGAGCCAAGTGGAACCCAAAGGCACATAGTTGTCTGACAGACTCATATAGAGCCTCCGTGTCATCTAAAAACTTGTATTATGCCGTTTATATGCATTTTGGATGATCTGACACTAGTTGCAACACATCCAAACATGCTATGTAACGTTAGGTGTAATGTTAAGTGAAGATGGCAATGCTGCCACGGGCGTTATAGGAAGATGTCTACTTACAGTGCTGTATAAAATGTCGTTATCCCCGGGTTCGGACAATTCACTGAGATTTTTGTCCCATTGTAGAAACGTTTCTCCGCTATCCATTATCTCCATACCTCGATCTGCGTCTGTAGTAAACCGTCACGCACGGCGTCGTTTCAACGACTCCACAAACGACTATTTGTCAGCGTATCCGTCAGGTCGCGATTCGGGGTGAATTTTGTGTTGTCAGCGCAAAGTTGAGTATAAAGGTATAAGTTTCGCGTCTGTCGCCAGTGTTGTCTGAACTTTCCTCTCAGCTTCCTTGAGAAATGTCGCCCCTTCACAGGCGAGCAGGAATTTGGGGCGGGGAAATGATGGGAGTTGCAAAATTTGTTTACAAAGGACTGTTTGTGGACTGTGATACTTTCAGAAAACAGTTCGGATGTTTCCAAGCAAATATTATTATATACGCTTATCAGGGAGTTTCTGTTTTCTTACGCTGTTTGTAAACACTACGCATATTCGCCTTAAAAATGCTAAACTGTTCTTTCCAATGCCCCGCCCTTGGAATCCATGTGGCGACCAATCAGATTGTCTGTTACATTTAAAGCTCACTCAGGGAGTACGGAAATTCGCGGAAGATGGACAGCCCGTCTGGCCAATAGGAGAACGCAAATGTATGATTGACGTGAAACTGATTCAATCAGAGGTGACTCCGCATAAATTTCTTAACAAACCGTATAAAGCCAAGAGTACCAAACTCTGTGCACCGCCTCAGGTCCTGCTGTGTTTAAATACCATGAAAAAGTAATCTTGCTCCCATTTTAAAAGTGCATTTAAGATACCTGTAGTACATCCTGCAGCCTAAGCAAAACAGGTAAAACAAAAAGGCAAGTAAACGACTATAACACGATGGGAAAAACGCGCAAACAAATGGGACACGACTGAAAAACAAAAGACAGACATGAAACTGCTGTTTTCTCAGTTTCAGAAGTTAACACTTAAAATTTCTGAAACCACAAGGTGTTTCTTGTACCTTTTACGTCACATCATAAAAGACAAGGACGGCTTAAGTACTCACAACAGATTCTTTACTGACAAACTGTTACATTTATTAATGAACATTAGCATTACAAGTGATTTGGTTAGACATAACTTCAAATATGATGCTTTTATGTTTCAAAAGTCCAAAAAAAATTTAGCATTTCTTATACAAAGAGTCCAGTTCACGGCTCAGGAAAGTATTTATATGTCACCGTGCATCTGTCAGCGCCCTCTGTCGGAAATAAGACAGCATGACACAATCATACAAACAACACGATTTCTTGTCTATTCATGACTTCAGGCCGGTGTTGTGCCGAATTTTGACTCCCTGCCGAATTATGAC
>JAUMHR010000047.1:2446732-2472310 GCA_032361145.1 Enteromius fasciolatus | reverse complement strand
TTCCGTACGGTAAAGACCAGGAAGAGGAGCTTTAAGCAGGTTTTCCTGGCTCCTGCAACACAAACAGACAACTTTTTTAAAAGAAATGTATGCTTGTAGTGTGCAAGGGCACATTAAATTGATCAAAAGTGACCGTAAAGACATTTGGAATGTTACAAAGATTTTTGTATTTTTGTATTTCAAACAAATGATGTTCTTTTGAACATTCAGCATAATAGTTTCCACAAAAATATTAAGCTGTTTACTATGGTAATAATTAAGGTAATTGTATTTTCTTTTTCAACTCAGAATTCTGACTACATCTCAGAATATATCTCACAATTCTCAGCTTGATTTCCCCATAGGGTAAAAAACTGAAAAAAGGTAATTTCTCTTATAATTTCAGTTTTTTTTATATTTCCTAATTCAGATGGATTACGGGAACTGCAGGAAATGAATTTATAATATTACAGTAAAAATGCATAATTGTGAGATATAAATCCACAATTGTACCACATGAAAGGAAAAAGGTAAAATATAAATGTAGAATTGGAAGAAATGCAGAATTGTGAGAAATAAACTCAGATATAAATATCTATACATGTAGTATTGATTTATTAAGATATAAAGAAAAATCAGAATTGTGAGATAATAATAATAATAAATTGCAATTACCCATTTTTCGTGATGGAAACAAAAACAAACAAACAGAAATAGTTTTTTTCCGTGAATAAATCCATAAATTGTTATATTTACCAATGCTCATTTTCTCACCTCTGATACCCGCGGTTATCGTAACCAGCCAGTCCCCCCAAATAAACCGGGCTCTCAGGGGTCAGATGGGGGTCAAGATGCTGGGAAAGGTTGTAAATTTTAGGTGGTGGAAAAGCTTCCCAGTCTCCTTCGTCTCTCTCCAGCCAGCACTCGCTTCTCCAGGACGATTTGTGCTTGTCTCTCGTCCTGGAAAGTCAGAGAAATCATTAGCATCCTCTTTGCCTATTTTAAGCTCCCTTGTCTCTTCCTCCCCAGATGTGCATACCTGCCCCGTCCGTCTGTCCGTTCTTCCCTGTCTTTGCTCATGCGCTCCTGCAGACAGCAGATGATAAAGGACACGGACATGGCGAGGATGACGATGCTGCTCACTACCGATGCCAGCACGGCCACTCTCAGCCCGCGGTCCTCCGGTTTAGGAATGGCTACCATATTTACACAATAGCGCACATTGAAAATCTGGGATTTACTTAGAAGGACTGCATTTGTTAGGAGTTTTTATCTCTTAAAACAGAAGTGATGGCAGTGAACACAGACCCTCGCAGTCGGGCGGATAGTTGCTCCACTTTGCATTGTCGCTACGCAGGACACAGGTGATCTTCTCGCTGCCCACCAGCTGGTACCCCTCGAGGCACCAGAACGCCAGAACAGTTCCCACGGACATCCCACTGCCCTTCTCTACATAGTACGAACCTCGCCGGGGGGGAAGCAGAGACGTGCAGTTCAGGCCTGCAAACACAAAACACAGATGGTTAGAAACCACTTTAAATGTTCAAGACAGCAAAAATACTTATAGAATAGAACAGAACTTGTTACTATTTTTTCATGATTGGACTAAATCACACACACACACACACACACAGACTAGAGTAAAGTAGAGTTGAGTGGAATAGAATAAAATAGAATGCAACTTGTTTCTATCACATTTCAATGATTTGACAGAATAGAATAGAATAGAATAGAAATAGAACTTTTTGCTACCATGATTGGACTTAATCAAATACACAACAGAACATGTTATTATCACTTTTTGTATAAAAATAAATATTTGTTGCTATTACTTTTACATAAATCAAACTCAGAATAGAATAGAATTTTAATAATTTGACACACACACACACACACACACTAGAATAGAATAGAATAGAATAGATATACATCTTGCTGCTATACATTTTTCATGACTGGATTAAATGGAATAGAATAAATACCATAGAATGTAACTTGTTGCTATCACTTTTTCATAACTTGACTAAATCATGACAGAATAGAATAGAATAGAACTTTTTACTTTCGCTTTTTCATCAAATATTTTTATTACTGACACTTTTTCATTTTTTACTATAACTGGACTAAATCAAACATAGAATAGAACAGAATAGAATAGAAGTAAAAAATAATGTCAGTCATCACAATATCAAGACAGTACGTGCATACGTCCATGATTAAGTGTGTCTGTGTGTAAGAAGGTTTTTCCGGGGACTTAAGTTATCCTCAAGGGTTAAGATGAAAGTATTTCCCTTCGCTCTTTCCATCAGTACCCACAGGGTGTTTTCTCTCTCACTCTATCCCATAATCCACCTCTTGTCTCTCTACATTCCCACAGAGGATTCAGCATTTTCTGTGTTCTCCTGTCGAGTTTTCATCACTGCACTGTCCATCTCCACTGTCAATATACAGTCAAACGGAGCTCGTATTGACTGTGCTGGAGTCAGTGTGATTAAGCTGGCAGGGTCACTGGATGGTGTTTATTGTTCACACCAGTTCCAGTCCTGTGCTGGTCTCATTAAGCCCGGCTTAACTGGCATGGCAATGCTGCTAGCGTTAAGCAATCCGACTCCATGGCAAAATAAATAAATAACTCAACTGTCAGTTTCTTTTTCTCCCCTCCGTCCCGTCTCACATACTCCCCACGGGTCACACCAGAGAGTTTCTCTTAGAATAGAACACGATTAAATAAAGCATGGGGCTGTGCATTAAAAATTGATTACCCACAAGTCCCTGCAGCTGAGGAGGCCGGGATGATGCAGCCTGACCACAAACTGCACTGAGTCATTCTCCAGCGGGACAGTTTGAGTGGATCAGTTTGTCAATGCATGATCGTGTAACTTCAGCAAGGGATGCTGCGGTACGACTTTGGATCTGTAACTTGTAGCTCATGTGCTGACCTCACCAGCTATTCCTGTGTACTCCGGCTTTCTCTATTTAACACTGACAGTTAAGTAATCCCTTTAAAGAAGTGACGTGAAAGCCTCTGTATTTGTGTCGCAGGTAAATGAGTGACTTGAGTAAATGGAACAACTTTACAGGGGTCCACATTATGTAAGAAAATGCATTATACCAGTGTTATTTTAGCATCAGTGAGATGCAATTACAGTTTTGATTAATATTTTGCATTTTTATTTTTATATTTTCATTTATATTTTAGTTTTTGATGCATTTTAAAATATTTTGAATAATTATTAATTTCCTATTACTATAATTTTTTTATCAAGATAAATTAAAAGCATTAAGACGTAGTTTATAAATAATTTATAGTATAAAGTGTTTTTTTTCATACGAGAATTAGATTTTTACCATAATATTTATGTAAAAATATATATATTTTTTTTATTCTTAAAAAAAAAAGTCAAATTAAATCATATATGTTTTTATTTTACAGTAATGACTTTTTTGCATTATGTCAGTAAGAATTTTGGGGGTAAATTTGCTAAATTATCATGCCACAGTGCAAAAATCTTTATGTCCCTAAAGAAACTATTTATCAAATATATTTATTGTTTTTAATGCAAAATAGAATTTCGTGTCCCCTTCTTTTGCTTTCACGATGGAATCTGACCGGTGCATGTTCTTATCCAAGACAGATCCACTTTAGACTCGGTTAGGTTTGCAGTGCACTGAAAGCTGAAAGCAAGGCAAATTCTGTCATGGCCACGGTGGCGATAAAACCCCCTCTATTTCAGTTCCAAAGCTGGCAACCCTGTAACGGAACTGACAAACTGCCAACTATCCCACTGCCCGCCATTGCCACGTGGCAAAAAGCATCCTTTGTTTCACCTGAGCAATAAACCTCAAGGTAACTGACACCTGAGGATGCACAGATACATTACACTCCAATCAAACTCATATATTACCTCGATGAGATACCTCAGAGATCCACAAATCTCTGTCATGCATATTGACTTTGGCTCAGGAAACATCAATAAACTATTTGCAAAGTACAGCTAAAGTATGCACGGCTGGGATATTTTATATGTTCTCCAATGACAATAAAATCTCAGTTCTGTGCAGCTCAGGCTGATCTGATTCACACTGGTGATTTTAACAGAGCTGTTATGAAAGCTCTGTTTGTATGTAAACCCTTAAGAAGATTTTACATTTTAAAGCCAAGTTAGCCAACACGTGACTTTCACAATAAGTGCATGTGTTTTAACATATTTTCTGAAAAAGTTATGCAAAACATGCTGTTAGGAGTTTAGAAGTATGCACTACAACACATGTAAGAACTTTTTGAGTGCATTTGATAATGATTGCATATGCGTTCATTATATCATTATAACAGAATGCTGTTATTGTACAGACCGGTATAGTTGCTCGTAGGGGCCTCGGTGCTGTTCATCCCCGTCTCGGTGGCAGGTGGAGTGGTGCGATGAAGTATGGGACTGACCGAGGACCCTTCATGTGGCGTAAAAGTCCGAGCCGAGCTCCACGTCACAGACCACAACAGGAAGCCCCAGGTGAGGCGGCTCTCCTTGGAAGCCATCGAGGTCTGAGCTTAAAAATGAGATGAGAAGTGTGAATGTCAGTCGCTCATGTCCGCTGATCCTTGGCGACTCCAGAAACTCTCGTGCGCTTCAGCAGCCAAACGCAGGCTTGTTCGCTCAGGGACAGAAAGACAGAGAGAGAAAGAGAGAAAGAGAGAGGCTGCTGTGTGTTTGTCCTCGCTCACTGCTGAGTATGAGCTGCTTGCGTAACGCAACACACGGCAGAGCTGCGGTCGTTTCTGCAGTCACTCACACATCCTCATGTACATGTGCGCTCTCTCTCTCTCTCTCTGTCAAACCCAAGAGATTACAAGACTGGTGGCATATTTAGTACATTATAGTAACAGTTATTAACCCTAACCATCCAAATTAAAATTCCAGTTGCATCATTTTTTTTTTTTAATGCATGAATATTTATATTTAAATTATTTATGTTAGCCTATATAAAAATATATTTTAGATAGAAATGTAACATATTTTTCTTATGTATATATATATATATATATATATATATAAACATGCATGCGTGTGTGTTTATATATAAATATGAATGAAAATACACACACATATATTATGTAAACAACTTTTATTTTGGATGCGTTTAATTGCAATTAATTGTTTGACAGCACTAATTAAAGGAAACTTTATGCAGCAAGTATGGAAGTAGGAAGTATGGAATAATATACTTAACATAATTCTCTTCTGCTCACCAAATCTGCATTTGATCAAAGATACAGTAAAAATGGTCAAATACGATTAAAAATTAAAGTAAAAAGCTGTTTTCTATTTGAATATATTGTAAAATGTAATTTATTTCTGTGATGCAAGCTATATTTTCCACATCATTACTCCAGTCTCGGGTGAGTAATTATTAATGTCTATTATTACCAATGTTGAAAACAGTTGTGTCACTCCCTATTTATGTGAAATGTGCAATATTGTATAATAAATTCCATATATAACAGATATTACAATATCTAATATGTTATTGTAGTGCTTTAGACAATGACGCAACAGGCTGGATGCTTTAAGAAGGTAATATTTATTAACATAACTAAATATTGCAGCAGGTATGCAGAAAGGTAAATTAAACTCAAAGCAGTCCTTCTTGAACTAAATCTCAGACATCCGGCGATCTCCTGATCGCTAATAACTAGGCAGAAAAGCTGGCTCAGATAAGTAAACAGGTGAGTGTCTTACAGGTTCGAGCTTCTGATGATCTAGTGCTCGGTGCAGGTGAGTGAGGAGGTAAAGTTCTCATCCAACAGAGACTTGGAACGATCCATGAGTTCAGCGATTCATAAACAAGCAGACATTGGTGAGGATAATCTGGGGGACTGGAATCGAGAACGGCTCTCCTGGCCGTAATTCAGGGACTGGAATCGGGGTTGGCTGTCCGGGCCGTGGATCAGGAACTGGGATCGGCACTTCCGGCTGTAAACTATGAACTGGATTTGAGATCGGCTCTACTGGTCGTAACTCAGGAACTGGATCTGGGATCGGCTCTACTGGCTGCCATTCTGGATGCAACAGGCTGGATGCTTTAAGAAGGTAATATTTATTAACATAACTAAATGTTGCAGCAGGTATGCAGAAAGGTAAATCAAACTCAAAGCAGTCCTTCTTGAACTAAATCTCAGACATCCGGTGATCCTGATTGCTAATAACTAGGCAGAGAAACAGGTAAGTGTCTAGTGCTCGGTGCAGGTGAGTGAGGAGGTAAAGTTCTCATCCAACAGAGACTTAAACGATCCATAAGTTCAAAGCCTTTGTCCTATAGTCACCTCACATGAGTCATTTAATAACTGTATCGATTGATTGAAAGTGAGCTCAGGGCAGGCCAAAGAATCTGTCAAAAAGCATCCATTCATCTCCTTTATTTAACGATGGGTTCTTGTTATTGATCATTTCATCCTGATGTTTGTAGTTACTATGAGTGGCTGACAGCAGCTAATAATATCCCGTTGAGAGCTGACAGCGACGTCTCTGTTCAGTGATGCTGGTGACAGACGCCGTGACCCTGCTGAGCCGAAAACAATCAGGCTCTCATTTCATCCTGATGTCCCACACTCTGTTCTTCAGCTCGAATAAGGGATCGTTCCGTTGATTAATCAAACACCTCAGCCCGTCTTTTAAGTCTCTGTAATGCTTTGAGATCCTCGGCCATGCACATAGTGCCATATAAACCTGATCTTAATGGCTCCTCTCACCCCCATCAAACCCTTTTAACGCTGTCCAAGAGGAGGACAGCACTTAATCTTCACCATTGTGTCATGGAGAACACGGTCTTTTCACAGCCTCACACAGGAGCAGCCGTTCTCCTGACATTCATCCCCTGCTAAAACCTTAAAGAGCTTTACAGGTAACTTAGGCAACATTGATTAGGTTATGCAACCGTTTACTGACTGTATGGAGAGCAGAGCGATGATTTAGACGTGTGTCAAACATGTAACGTGATTACACTCCAGAATAAAAGTCAATCACAAGCACACAAACAGCTCTGTCCCCCGGCGTGAGCAAACAAAGCTTTGCTTTAGCACAGCATTTTCTCAGATTACGTTTTCTCGCTCAGAAAGAAATTACACAGACTTAAAGCACATTACACAACCGAAAAGCAGCAAATAGACATTTTTATTCCTTGTTGGCTGCATTAGGTTGAGGATATTTTCTTGTAACAGCACTTCAAGGCACAATTCTACCTGAAAAGTGCCAATTCGGTTACAGTGATGGCTTTGTTCTCCACTAGGTGGCGTGTTATGCACATTATGCTCCAATGTACTGGCCTGATTGAAGATTCAGACTAATGGTGTAATTCAGTTGAGTTTTAATTGTATATATATATATATATACAATACAATTTAGAAAACATTATGTTGTTTATATTTATAATAAGCAATCAAAACTTAATAATAAATGTTGTGCAATTTATTATATATACATTTATTTTATATTGTAATTAGTGTTTAATATACTTGTATTATAAATTATTAATAGTAATTTTCATTTATTTAATTAAAATATTATAATATTTTTTTTAATAATAATTAAATAGAATTTAAAAATGATAATACAATTTATAAATTATACATGGATACTAATTAAATATAAATAACTAAAAATAATAATATTATAAATAGTATATTGATTAGATATTATACATTATTTACATAATTACATTTTTTATTAGGCACCTTACTGGATTTATATACATAATTAGTATACATACATTTACATTTCACACCGGCATTTTCAGAAATGTTTAATGGATGTCTTATCTTTCTTTCTGAATCAGTTGGAGAAGCACACGCGTGAGCTCCAATACTGTTTATAAATCATGCCAGGACACACATCATAAAGATTTGCGTAACATTTGTTGTACTAACTTGATACAATGAAGCCAGCTATTATGCTAAACTGTGGAACACAGCCGTAATAAAGATTACGATTAGGTACTGACTGATAGCGCTCACGTGAATTGCGCGCTACGTTCTGCGTACTAATATAGGCTGTGGGTTTAATGTGATCTCTTGAGGTGCTCCTGCCCTTTGTTTCCTGACAGTCTCAGCAGCGTCCTCTGTGATCTCTGCTGGGCTTATTCTGAGAAACCGACGCTGTTGCATCTAAACGGTTCAATTTGGCTCGTGAGGATCTCAACCCCGTGACCCCACGTCCATTCATAAACTCCACTCATTCACCTCTGATTGGTCCGGCCGTAAATTGGGAGGAGATATGGCTAGATTAAAGTAAAATTAGCTTTATAGCGTACTCATACATTCCATCTTCATCCTAGGAAAGGGTTTTTATAACGCACACGGAAAATAAGTTAATCAAGAGGACGGATCGTGCATGCCTACGCGCAATTGGTGACATTTTGAAGTGTAAAAAATCAGTAGCCTAAATAAGAAAGCATGGCGAATCAGAGATAGACGCATTTACAGGTGGAGACACAAAAGAGCCATCAGCGTGCTTTTCATCAATACACCCTGAAATCCTATAAGAGGGCCTGCGGTCACTCCTGGAAGGACTAGAAGGACTACAGCCTCATTCAAACAGGACCCAAAGAGAAAATCTGCGCTCTCAATCCATGCAAACTCGTCTGAGGAGACGCGCAGCACGTAAAACGCACGAAAAGGGAAACGAGACAAGAAGTTCATAAAAAGTGGGAGTAAAGCAAACTTCTCGAAGACAACTTCTTGGACTTCTCAGAGCTGAATTGAACAAAGCGTTCTCCCATGAGGCTAGAAGGTGCCAGAATGGACTTGATCAAAAAAATATGGACGGCTCGGAAACTCATTCTCGTGGTGATGATTCCTTTATCGCTGCTGCCTCTGCCTCTCATCCACCCGTGCAGTGTAAGTAGATCCTCAGTCATTTCCACGAGCGCACGCTGCGCGTTCTCCGCGCGCTTTTACGCGCTGCTTGCTTTTGGGCATGTGCGCTACATCGTGCGTTTAAAGGCATTTCATTTAAACTTCTTAGTGGCTTTAAGTAGATTTTGATTAGTTTATTCCACAAGGAATCTTTATATACGTGGAAAATGTGTGCAGACATAAATAAAATATTGTTTTAGAGGGAAAAAGATAGGTTAAATTATATAATGTCTCAAACATGATAATTGTGATATGGCTAATTATGTACTGATTGTGGCATCCAGACGGGGGTTACTCGAGCAGCCGCCGCGACCTCTCACCTGATTGGTCGTGTTCCAGGTGCACTTTCGGAGCAAGTCGCGCGGCAGTGTAGTGACGGTTCACGCGCGCTGATGTTCCGACGGGAATTGTTTGTTTGAAACATCTGCAGGTTTCACAGATGTTGTTTGCTTGTCTAGCAATTGGGATCTTACATTCAGTCCAACATCAGCAAAGCCTGCAGAGAGACGCCATCTTGAATCCTACTAAAAAATTATTTAACTTTTTTTTTATGCATGTGCATCCCATTCTTACGCAATGTGAGCAAACAGCTGAAAGACTATTTTTTTTTTTATTGAATTCAGAGTGTCGTTTATTTGTAGCGAAATGAACTAGTTCTGTAACTAAAACACATCATTTATTTTGTCGGTGTGTAGTAAAATAACACATACCCAAAAAGATTTGAAGAGACAAATACCGAAAAAAATCAAATGTGCAGAATATTGCTGAAGTGAGTTTATAGCCTATTTCATATATTTACTCGTATTTCTCTCTAAAAACAATAATAAAATGAAAATGTAATCATATAGATATAGTTTTACTAAAAACTATCAAGTAATCACAATACATTTATGCATTTAGCAGATTTTTTTCTGTAGTGTCCTGTTCACACAGTTCACCTCGCTGTCATGACATTACTATATGATAGCCTATAGTAATATTATTATCACATCTTATACTATTTTATACTATTATACTCTTTATATAAAACATTTTTTCGTATATGTGCAGCCTAATGAGGTAGTTATTGCATGGATTGTTTGCACTTATAATTTATTTTCACATTTCAAATAAACTGTAAAGGCAAATATTTGAACTAAATGAATGAATGAATGAATAGGTGATGGCAGGATCCTCAAACCCCCAAATAGGTTGAAAATTAAAAACAATAAATAAATCACCACATATATTATAATGTAATCAGACACGTTCAAATTGGTCTAAACAGCAGAAATCAATACAGGCAAATGTGGAAACAGCTCACAGATCAGGAAACGTGGTTATCTTCTGCCTTGACAGCTTTTTTGCAATTTCAAAACATGTTTAAAAGATTAGATCACTTGCACAGGTCTGCTTATCTCTCTGATAGCACGTTTCATCAAGAGTCAGAAATAAAGGAGTTAGTTCACAACAGTTGACTAATCCCATCTCACCACCGACTGAAAGCTCATTATTCACACAAAACCATTATGTAATGAAAGTCCTGCGGGGACTATAATGCCTTTCAAAAACAAAGTCACTTGATGGGTATCATCAATGATCGCTCAGAGGAAATCATCAGTTTCCTTTATTATCAATGCCCCATCTAACAGAAATCAGCTGGATCTGATGGACTAATTTCTTGAGCAATGACGAGATTAGAGCAGAAAAAAACAATGTGCCAACGGAGGCTTAATCTGCGGTGCGCCACATAACTGATGGCCTTTGGGCGGTAATGAGAAAGCAGAAAGCTGCTGGCCTGAGTTCATGAACACAGAAGCATGCTGAGGGATAATCAGCTTTCGCAGGAGTGCTGAGAGACAGAAGAAAGGCCAAAAAACAGACCATTGCTAGTTCAAGTGCCACAAGCCATCACCCATTGTGCCTATGCTAAATGAATGCTTACCTAATAATAATGCCTTTTTAATGTCATGTGTTGGATGTTTGGTAACACTTTACAATAAGGCCCTATTGGTCAGCATTAGTAATGCATTACCTTACATGCACTAAATTGATGTGGAAATATATTTTTATGTAGAATTTGCTTGAAAATTTCGCAAACTACTGAGAACAGGCCAGTAACACGTTGAATTACACATGAAATTTGGCAGCTGAAAAACTATAAAAAAAAAAACTATATATATACACACAAGAAAATGCAATTTTAGTCTTTTTAATACAACATTTAATACTTGCATTTTGCATTTTTATTTATTTATTGTGTGAAATTATTACCAATTTCTGACTGAGAAGTGTTTTTCAGCTTATATATAGAAAAGCAAATCAGATGTGCAGAAAATAAAAATGAGTCCTTGTAATATTTACTGAAAATTCTTAAATAATTGAAAAATGTAAGGACAGTATCTACTGGGTGCATTTTTATCAATAATTATAAAACTGGTCTCCTCTTCAGCCTGATGTATTTATAATGTCTGGAATGTGTGAGCGAGTATTAACGTTGCTTTGCTCGGCTTGTTATAAAATCTGATTAATTATGAAATATGAGTCACCTGACAAATGCTGGTTCAGTCAGCCTAAGCTCCACATGTAGACTTCACACGGCCGAGGGGATTCACATGTGCTAACATCATTTTTGCGTTTGTTGTTCGCTGGACCCACGTGAAGTGTTGTGCGCCCAGGTCCAAATATTTGGCAGGGCAAACCGGATTTGGATTTTTGTCCTGATTTGAGGACTGACGCACATGCTTTCCTGCTGTTTTGCTCATAATTAAAGTCATAATTCAGTTAAAGTAAAGCTTTCCTCCTGGACTTTAGAGGTGGCTGGTACATGCAGATCTCCTGTTTATATGTCAAGATAAAAATCAGCGTTTTATCTTATTTAAGGAGATCTTATTACTGATCAACTGAAATACTTATGATTTCCTCAAAACAGATCTCGCTATTGATATAGTTACATATATAATACTCTCAGTTTATTAAATGGCTTTCGATTTAAAACAAATATGCATGCTGTGGCAAGTCCTAAACATGACTCAGACTTCTGTTAACCTGTGTATTGTGATTAATTGCATCCAAAATAAAAGTTTACACAATATATGTGTGTGTTCATGTATATTTATTAAGCTTATATATAAGTACTAACACATGCATGTATATATATTTAAGAAAAATATGTTATACGTACATATATTACATATATTTATATATGATATATAAAAAATATATATGCTGTGTGTGTATTTATAAATACATAATAAATATACACAATACACACATAGACATATTGTGTCAACAAACGTTTATTCTGGATATGATTATTTGCGATGAATCATTTGACAGCACTAGTAAATACACACATATACTGTACATATGTATATAGATATCCTATCTATCAAACTATTACATTTCATTAATTATGTGTGTGTGTAGTATATATTGTAAATCAGAAATAAATAAATTTGTACACAGTGAAAAAATGTAATAAATTATACATTATACAATATTATTTATTAATGCATATGGCTAGAAATTGCAATATTGCATTTCTATACAAACACACACACTAATGAATGATGGATAATGTATGCAATACATATGATGCGTGCAACATGGCCTTAAAATTGACCTTGGAAATTTAGCATGGGGTTAAAATGCAATTATAAATATGATATTTTACACAGGAAAAATATGTATTACATTCTGCATTATGTATATGCTGTTATATTGTGTATGTGTTTCGGTGAAGTTATGAAAGCTGTTATGTGTGCAGGAATCGTCGTGTGCGTATGTCCTGATCGTGACGGCGGTGTACTGGGTTTCTGAAGCTGTGCCGCTTGGAGCCGCTGCACTCGTCCCGGCCTTCCTCTACCCGCTGTTTGGAGTCCTCAAGTCGAGTGAGGTAAGAAAACACCTCTGTGCTCTGCTGGGTATGCTAGCATGCTTTGTGCAACAGAACTGGAATACTGCAGGTTCAATGTTTAACATGCAGTACATAAATCGCATTTTTTCTACAGCTGCTCTATATAATATGACCTGTTATCTGGGGTTTCGGGTGTTTTTGTTTGATCAAGCTTGAGTGTTTTACAGCTCAAAGAGCTGCTGATCGTTCATTTGCTCCAACCTGCAAACTGCCAACATATTATGTAACAGAAAATGCCACGTCATGTGACTAAATCCCATTGACAAACTTGACAAAGCAACCTGTTATCTTAAATACTGTAATCATGTTTGGCGAGTATTCTCCTTTTTACGTAATCTCTTGCTGCCTGAAGAGATTTTGGGTATGATATGATACGTTTATATGAATAAATACTTTCAGGAAATGTTTCTTTAGTAGCAAACTAGCATATTAGAAGGATTTCTGAAGGATCATGTGACGTTGATGACTAATGAGGCTGAAAATTCAGCTTTGCGTCATAGTAATTAAGTAAGGAATAATTGACGACGGGCCGTTGAATTATTAGAAAAATAATGCACACCCGAGGTGGTGATGCAACATCTAAAAATGTTAAAATGTTTTTTGTCATGATTAGAATGTTATTAAATATATGATAATACATTAAATATTTATTTATTATATAAAATAAATATATATATAATATATATTAGTGTTGTCAAAACAATTATTTGGATTCCAAATAAAAGTTTTTGTATACAAACTCTGTGTGTGTGTGTGTGTGTTTTCAGGTGGCCTCTGAGTATTTTAAGGACACCACTCTGTTGCTGATGGGGGTGATCTGTCTGGCCGCCTCCATTGAGAAGTGGAACCTGCATAAACGCATCGCTCTACGCATGGTCATGATCGCCGGAGCCAAACCTGGCATGTATGTGTTGAGCAGGTTTATCACACACACACACACTGTTGCAGACAGGCTCCGTGAGCTGCTGTGCTCTGTTGTTGCAGGCTGGTGTTGGGCTTCATGTGCTGCACCGTGTTCCTCTCCATGTGGCTAAGCAACACCTCCACCACGGCCATGGTGATGCCCATCGCTGAAGCCGTGCTACAGCAGCTCATCTGCACCGGCATCGCAGACACGCTCGAGGACTCGCTGACCATTGACACGCAGGACGAGGACAACGGTAAGGCAGAGCATCCCTTTCAGCAGCTATGCATGCTACGTGGTTATTATTAGCTGTGTTTTTGAATGCTTTTGTTCTCCGACAGACAAAGAGGACAACCAAGAATCCAGTAAGAATCAGCTTGAGCTGCTGGACCGCAAAAAGTAAGATACGGTCAATTGCATTAAACCACATCTGTTAAACAAGCCTATTCATTGCCTTTTCCTGTTTGTGTTGCAGCGAAAAACATCACGTCTGTATGCTGAGTGAGGTAAGACACAATCTCATCGTTTATCGACCCTGCAAAATTATTAGAAAGAAAATAAGAAGGGGGGTGTAGATTAAAACAACTGAAAAAAACATAAATAATTTGTATGAATTTATACAATTCATACACATATAAATAATTAATATGAATAAATTAAGTGTATTTATTAAGTAATTTTATTTATTAGCCTTATACTTTACTAAACTATAGTTATTAATATTCTAACTGAAATAAAATAAAATATACATTTTTAGCATTTTCATTGGGTTTAATTTTATGTATTACAATAATATATTATATAAGAATATTTTATAATTATAATAGTATCTCCTGACTTGAAATTATTTATTTAAACTACTTATGCAAGTGATAGTAAGCATACCTTTCAAATCTTTTGTTTGGTTTGTAATTATAATTTAGGTGAATGTAAACAAGACAGAGAACATATGTCTACTGTCATAAAATATATTATACTTTATGTATGTTTTTCTAAGAGTAGTAATTTGCATGATTCATGTATTTAATATATATAAATATATAAATGCAAGCACATGCATGCATACATTTAAAAATATTTGTATATTTCTATATACTAAAAATATAATTATATAAATATATGACTTTAAATGCATGAACATATTTTCTAAATATATACAGTATGTATGTGTAATAAATAAACACAGTTCACATACATAATAAATAAACACATACACTTACATTCATGTAAACAAAAACGTTTATTTTGGATCCAGTTAATCGTGATGTGGCATTTTGTCTTGTAAGTTAAGGCCATTTGTTAAAATGTGTTTTTCATACTCTCTAGGAGTTGAACGGTCTGACATTAAAGCCTGGTTTCGGTCCAGAGTTTTGTAAAGATTCAAACGGATATCTGCCTGAGGTGAGACCCTCAGCTAGCTGACAATAGCTCAGCACGGT
This sequence comes from Enteromius fasciolatus, assembly GCA_032361145.1. Taxonomy (NCBI): domain Eukaryota; kingdom Metazoa; phylum Chordata; class Actinopteri; order Cypriniformes; family Cyprinidae; genus Enteromius; species Enteromius fasciolatus. The sequence goes on along the minus strand of JAUMHR010000047.1, from coordinate 2,457,185 downwards.
CTGCTTATTGTTTTTCTGAGACCCTTTATTCCGTTTGTTCCCGAACAGGCTCCAATCAGCATCCCTGCTCCGCCGAAGAAGCCCAAGATCCGGCGGGACTCGCTGTACCCCACCAAGAGAGACCACATGATCTGCAAGTGCCTGTCTCTGAGCATCACGTACGCAGCCACCATCGGAGGCCTCATCACCATCACCGGCACCTCCACCAACCTCATCTTCGCAGAGCAATTCAACAAGTATAAGAACCGCTTTCAGGATTTGTTTAAGCACCTGATTCAATCCGCTCAATCTCATTTCCTGACGCTAAGCGCAGAAAAATAATATCCCTTTCCTTTGTGCAACTTTTCTTGGACAAAGGTGACTGTATGCTGTGACCTGGTTTGGCTGATGTAAAGATATAAATTACAGTGAAAAGCGGGCATTTAGTGGGTCAGTGGGGTTTGTATTGACGCTCCTTTCATTCTTTCACAGCTGTTATAGTCTGAACTGATATTTTTCCAGAAATGATCAATGGGAAGTGCTAATTGGCTTAAAATGGGTCAACAAGAAAGCTTGCGCCACTTCCAGCGACTCTGTATCTTCTCCAGGCTTTTCTTGAGCGCTGTGTAAACAGAACCTTGTCCTTTTCTTCCAGACTGGAATCAGTTTGACCCCGAACGCAGGGCGCTGAGCTGAGATTGAGCTTTCGTGTGATCGAGCGTGTTTTAATTATGTGTAAAAATCAAGTTATGATGTTTTGAATGGCTTGTGTTTGCTGTGTAAGGGAGCTGTTGATAAACCTGTTTACATTCAACATGCATAACCTTTTTTACTTCCATAATGTGAACAGGGACTTTAAACACTGGGAATGCTGAATAATGGTCTTTATTTGACAGGTTAAAATACTGCTGATGTCAGCTAAAAATAACAGTTGTTTGAGAGGAAGAGCAAGTTCATATGTTTTTATGATGTTTTTTTATTTTAATATTTTTAATATTTAAATATATTTATATGTATTAAAATGTGTATTATTTTAATTAATGCTATTTTAATCTAAACATTCATATTATTTAATATATATATTTAATATTCTAATATAATTATTAATTATTATTTTTATTTAAAAATGTATTTGGAACAACAGAATTAATCTTTATAATCTTTATATTAAGCAAAAAAAAAAACAGTACTACTTTTTTTTCATTTTTTTATACATTAAATGTATATATTGATGTAATAATGCACTGACCTTTTTAATTATATAAACACTGTGACTAATGATCGTTTCAGTTAGCTATCCAAATTTAGTGCTTGAAATAACGATTTGATAAAGATTTGATTTATCCAAGTATCCAAGCTGTCATGTAACTTAACATCATGTTTCCCAAACTTAAAATGTAAAGAAAGCACAAACACCTTTTTTTTTTTTTACAGTGAAGTCGTTATATTTTTGCAGCACTAAGCTTTGTTATGAACCATCTGTTTCAGTCGTTACCCAGAAGCAAAAGTTATCAACTTTGGCACGTGGTTCATCTTCAGTCTGCCGATTGCTCTCATCATGCTGCTGCTCACCTGGATCTGGCTGCACTTTCTCTTTCTGGGATGCAAGTAAGAGAAAAACAGACGCTTTGATCCTGAAATGACCGTGTGATCTCGTGGAACTCATGCTGTCATCTCCTCACAGTTTCAGAGAGACTTGCTCTCTCAGCAAGAAACGCAAAACCAGGCGAGAAATCCTGTCTGAGAAGCGCATTCATGAGGAGTACCAGAAGCTCGGCCCCATCAGGTACAAGAATCGAAGCTTCTGCTGTGGTTCAGAAACTGAGATTTGTGTTTTCACCAAGACTTTATTTTGATGTTGGGATTTTTCTGCTGCACAGCTATCCTGAAGTCGTGACGGGCATCTTCTTCATTTTGATGACTGTACTTTGGTTCACCAGGGAGCCGGGATTCGTCCCTGGCTGGACTTCACTGTTTGAGAAGTACATGAACTCTTACACAGTCAAAAAAATTTATTTTATTCATCAGCAATAGCTAAAAGTTAAAATTATTTTAAAATGTATTTATATTTATAATGCATACTGAATCACCAGCAAAGGTGCATTGGATAAAAGTGTCAGCAAGATTGAACAAGTACATGAACCTCTTGCGTTATCCCTTACCCAGCCAAACAACATATTTCCATGCCTAATTCCTTTGACATATGCTCAGACATTCTAATAATAATAATGTGTCCCGCAGAAAGGGCTACAGGACTGATGCCACGGTGTCGGTGCTGCTGGGATTCCTCCTCTTCCTCATCCCGGCTCGAAAGCCCTGGCCATCTGCGTTCTCCAGCGAGAGCAAAGGTCAGATCCCGCAGCGCTGCAGTACAGCAGGCTCTTTACTGAGAGGAGAGTGGAATGTTCTCTGACCCTCTCCTCTGTGCAGGTGATGAAGACGAGGAGGAGGAAGAGGATCCTCTGGCCCCTATGATCACATGGAAAGACTTCCAGAGACTGATGCCGTGGGAAATTGTTATTCTGGTGGGAGGAGGATATGCGCTGGCTGCTGGGTGCAAGGTGAACATTCAAATTAGCCCTATTATTATATACATTATGATTAATAGATAATAATCAAAACATCAAGTAATGAGTAGCATTTAAAAAAGCTGTGAAAAAAGCAGCTTTTTTTAGTTTTTTAAAAGACTATAATCTAAAGGATGTTGTATTACATCAGTAGTTTAGCATCAGAGCTCTTGTGTTGTGGTCAGGTGTCGGGTCTGTCGATGTGGATCGGCCGGCAGCTGGAGCCGATGAGTGGTCTTCCTCCGTGGGCCGTGACGCTGCTGGCCTGTCTCCTGGTGTCCGCCGTCACTGAGTTCGCCAGCAACCCTGCCACACTCACTGTGTTCCTGCCCATCCTCTCAGCCCTGGTCAGCTTACACACACACACAAATGTATACACACACACATGTTGGTTTTTGTGATTTATGGGGACTCTCCATAGGTGTAATGGTTTTTATACAGGACAAACTGTATGTGGTATTGCCCTACACCTACCCTAACCCTTACAGGAAAGTGTGTGCATTGTTAGATTTTCCAAAACACCATTTAGTATGTTTTTTAAGCCTTTTGAATTACGGGGACTCTGAAAATGTCCTCATAAAACACCTACATATTGTAATACCTATGTCATACCCATGTCATTATACAAAACTGGCAGCTGTACGGTAACAACGTTTTATATATTAATGTTTTAAGTTAAATACCGTAATTTTATTAGCTGATATAATGTTAATATACCAACCTATTAAAGTATTGAAATCTGTTTTGTAGCTTTGAAATACACTGATAAGCACCAAATGCAGGTGATGGTGAGAAAGTCACATGATTAACCTAAGCCCATCACAAGCAGCTTTTAAATATGAACATTTAAAGAAGGAGCTCAGTGTCCTTCACACAAACACTAACCACCATCACAGTGAGACTCATTGAATTCAAATAGGAAATAAACATTCATTTAACAACATTACATGTGACACACAACCCTAATAAACATGCCCCTGATACAGAACCTGATTTTGCTGAGTTAGGCGTGTCCCTGGAACAACATTATGATTAGCCAATCAGATTTGAAGAACCAGTTTATAGTTTTTGTGAAGTTTAGGCTTACAATCAGTGTTTGGTGCTTGTACATCAGAGTCAGTCATCTATCATTTCCTCTGATTTTAGGCATTACTCATGGGTAGGGTTAGGTTTAGGTGTAGAGATACGGTCAAAACTAAAATTTTTGAATAAAATGTTGTTCCAGGGTCAACAAAATATGTTATAATAGCAAAATCAGGACATAACGGCAAGCAAAAGACTAAGATAGACTAAGACTAAGACAGAGTAATTTCAAAACATCAAATTCAAACTAAATTTGAAATGCAATGCAGAGAATTCTGGGAATGTCAGTTTATGTTTTCCCTGTAAATTGTATAGGAATTTACAGTTAACCATTTAAAATAATTTTCCCGTAGCATTTTCACAGTTTTTACTGTAAAAATCACAGCCATTTTTTACCGTGTAGGTTTAGAGTTAGGTTTGATGTAGGGCATATTTCCAACATGACAGCGTATTAACTTTTAGCAAAAGTCCCGCATATTTCAGTTGTGAACCATCGCATACATACCTATCAACATAATAAATGTGCCAGGTGTCACGTATTGATCCTGTGTTTTATTACCACTTCAAGAGTTCACGCTTTCCTCATTTGTAGTTTTAGCGGGTTTGGCATGCTATCAGGGGAGTGAGCCCGGGAGAATGGCGAACTGCGAACCCTAGTGGTATGAACCCTAGTGTGGGCAAGGGTTCGAAGCTCGGCTCGGTCCCAGACTGCTTCCCCTGGAGGCGTGAATTAAAAAATAGGCGGAGAAGGGGAGGTGGAGGGATGCTTAAAGCGAGATGTGGAAGGAGTGAAAGTTGGGGTTTTTATAGTAAATGGGGGAAGAATCTATTGGGCGAGAGTGATTGGGAATAATTAGCCGATGAGCTACCAGCTGTGTTTGATTAATTCGTATTTGCAAAACGTTCACTTAGAGGCCATTTCTCTTTGAAACTGCTCTAAAATGTATAGTAAGGTATATAAAAACAGTGTTACACAAAAAGAGGTACATATTTTGTTTTGTTTAATACCAAATAAGTACGTATTTTCTATACGCCATGCAATTACTGGAATGTTTCTGCATTTTTAGATAATAAAAAAACGTCCTTCTGTATCATTTACAAGCTTGTTTCCTTGTACCCACAAGATCAATATTTAATGTAATTACTATCCTTGTGAGGACATTCGGTCCCCTTAACATGACAAATACCAGACACACACACAGATGGAGGTGTTATTGTTATTATTATTGTCTTCTTTCTTTTCAGTCTGAGACGTTGCACATCAACCCTCTGCACACACTCATCCCCGCCACCATGTGTGTGTCATTCGGCGTCATGCTGCCGGTCGGAAACCCGCCGAACGCCATCGTCTTCAGCTATGGACATGTGCAGATCAGTGACATGGTACGACTCGACATTATTCTGTTATATCAGCTCTGTCCCGCTCGCAGCTGCGCCAGGAACGCCGGGACATCTTTTGTTTTTCATAAGCATACTGAGGGTGCCTGGTCCACTTCCAAAAGTACATTTGCTTATGATTTCTGTGCTTGAACACTAAAGAAATGCATTGTGCTAAATGAATTAACTATCTAATATATTTTAATTAGTCCCTCAGAAAGGTAACAGGGCTGGGATTAACTAAGAGTCTAGCATTGCATGTAATTTTACAGTAGCTTGTCTAGTAGCTTTTCATACTTTTTAACTTTAATTTTATTTTATTTTTTGAGTTTAAAAGTGTGATGTATTCAGAAGACAATTTCAGTTCTCTTAAATAAAATATTATTCTTATCTAAAATATATATACATAATTAATAATAATTATATTATATGATATAAACACAGAGGGGTGGCGAGGCTAAAAAAGGTATAATCATGATGAAAGAAAAATAAATAAACAATACCTACATTTTTAATCATGTGTTTTGAAAAGTGTATTCATTATTGTTTTTTTATAACACTACATCACCTAAATTTTGAAAATATTTTATTACAATTATTTACAAATATATACTGTAATATATGATAATTAAAAAATTATTTTAAGTACCTTATATATTAAATATATTATAACATTTATTGTGGAAAAATAAAATGCCAATTCATGTTAAAAGAAATACAATAAAAACATTTAGTTTTAAAACATACTAAAAGTCTGCAGCAGCTAAAAGGGGGAAATATATTTGATTGTTATATATTTTTTCTTTTTAAAGATAAACTTATTTTGACTAAAATCTATAATCTAAACATTACATTATATTATACTATATTAAAAGATTTATATTGTGGAAACACATAGGTAAAAAAAACCCAATCAAAACAATGTACACATTAAATGTCTGTACCATCCATTTATTATTACACTTATATTTTATAGTAGGCCTATGTTTATTTAACAATTCTTTTAAAAAAACACTTACTATGGAGATATACAGTGTATTAGCCTACTCCAGTAATACAATCTGGTCATTTACAGTCGGCTATTAACTGTACTGTGACTTTTTTGCCCTTGTGTAACAATGCTGACCGTCTCCTGATGTTTTCCAGGTAAAGGCTGGTTTTGGAGTGAATCTGATTGGGGTTTTTGTGGTGATGCTGGCCATCATGACGTGGGGCGAGCCGCTCTTCCATCTGAGCGAGTTTCCCAGCTGGGCGCTGATGCCGAACGTCACGGGCAGCTTGTAGCCGCGTTTGATTGAGGACACTGCACATACACTGAAGTGGGCACATATACGTGATTAAGGCCTTATTTTTTTATATCCGTGGAGTAAGAGGACGTCCGTCGGAGGATGCAGAACTGCTCACTGGGACTGAACGAACAGCGCGATTGATGGAAACCATCCTATATATCAAAGCATTAGGTGTAGATTAACCTCTCTCTGAAGTTTACGTGCCTTCAAAACACAATCAGCAATGTTTGTGTGAGCACACCCGTACGCTTTTATTTTCTGACGTCTAACAAATGTCGTGATGCACTTGCGTTTTTTACTGGAGAGGTTTGAGTGCATCAGATGAAGGCGCTGCTTAGTATCTAACATCTTACCAAATGTTACGTAGCTCATGTGGTCTGGTTATGTATGGAAGATCGTTTAAAACAAAAATCCTCACAATCTGAGTAAACTGCTGATCGTTGTACATACAGCAAACTAACATTTTGTTACTGTCGGCAGCAAATCGTTGTAATATGTTCTGTGATCGATTTCTTTCACCTGACAACATCTCTGAAAACATAATTAAACACTGTATTTTTGGGTCATTTATTTATTTTGTATTTCAAACATCACTCTGAAGCTGCATTCAACACATATGCATGAAGATAAATTACCAGACAAGAAAAAAAAACACATTTCATACAACTTTGCATTGCTAGAGTCCAGTGTTTTATGTCTATAATTTTGACGCTCCTTCAGTTGGTTCGTAACCATCTTTTTCTATTTTCTCCTTGTACTTCAAGAAGTCCCTCCGTTTCATGAAATACTTCACCTGTGAACAAATCACAAGACTCACTTTAAGCAGATTCATTGATAAATGCAGCAGAATATTGTGTGCATGACTGTTTCAAATGTGCACTTTTTGCATGTTTCAAAACTTAATATAGTTTATTTTAAAAGTTAATGAAAAACAACTATGAAAAAGAAAGGAAAGAGCGATTTAAATATTGCATTTTCCCCCCAATTTAATAGAGGGAAATTAAGACATTTCAATAACAATTTATCTTAACTAAAATCTACATAATTTTAAACATATATTCATATAGAAAAAATTTAATAAAATAGCTGGATTTTAGATGTTTTAAAAACGTACTAATCAGCTACAAATGGAAATATATGACTGTTATAAGAATAAAACTGTTATATTACTTTATAAATGTATAATTTTTCAACTTTTAATTTTTTTTTATTCAATTTTTATATTTAAAATATTTTGGCACTTTAAAATACACTTGTATTATTATAATTTATCATTTTATCTACAGCGTTATGTAAAATTTAAGTGCAACTTCATCATTACAAATAATTGCAATTGCAAATACATTTAAATGCACAAAATTAATGACATATATAAACATATTTTCATTTTATTGACAAATAATGTGCAATCAAGTGTTCTAAAGCATTCCATTCAGTTGTGTTATTTTAAGCGCACTTTATAAAAGTATGCTTAAGTGTACTTTGACATTCAGAGTGGAATATAAGTGATCTAATTAGTAAATATTGCATGCTATTTTGAAGCCTGTAAATGTACTATACATTTTTTCTTTTTCTGAGTAATCATTTTTTTGAGTTATGCATAAATCTCAGTTATTTATTTTTTTATTTCAAACTTCAAGATTCCTATCAGTTTCAAAAGACGCAGGACAGGAGCTGCACTCAGGACCATGGACTGACCCACTGGGCAGGACACTTGGCTTCAAACTCTCGCTGGTGTCTCTCACAGGCAGATGTTTGGCCCTGGTGGACATCTAGACACTTCCAAAGCTCGTCTCTGGCGCCCCAGCAGGTTTTGCGTTCACTGGCGTTAAGAGCGCTCATCTCTCCTCAGTCAGACAGTCTGCAGGTTCGTCAACCAAAGTAAATCATGCTTTTACATCTCATTAGCATTAATAAAATCAACGTGTTTACTTATACTGACAGACAGTAGCATATTTATGTGTGAGTACACGTTATAATTTAGCTCATAGTCGAGCTCTGCGATAGAATAATATTCTGAGCGCTTACCAAAGACGGTTCATCACTTCATGTACTTTCTGTAATAAATATTAAGCTAATAAGTGTTTATCAGTCATGTTCTAAAGCGCAAAGAGTCCCAAGGACGCGTTCTGCATGTAGGAAGGCAGCTAAATATGTCGCCTTCTGATGACGCAGGCGATTGCGTAAAGGGTAGTTCATTCAGTGACCGCTAGATGGGAAACTTTAACCACTTTAGTTTAATTTATTAAGAACGCATATACAGTATATATATGTATATATACAATTACATTAAATTGTGGTTTAAAAATGATAGGTGTTAAAACCATGAAAAGTATTTACTTAAAATAAAATAGACGTTAACTACAATAAAATATAAATATATATTTTTTAAAATCTTTAATTTATCATTTTAATTTAGTTTAATTGTAGCCTACTAAAATAACCAAAACAAAAAATATTTAAAAAAACTATACAGAAAATTTAATATTTTGTTTTAGTTTAACTTGATGCACTGAAATAACTGAAAATATATAGCCTAATATACTTTTAACTCATGAATTTGCAATGTTTGTTGTTATTTGCTTATTGTTTTCACAAATGGTAGCATGGAAAAGAAACATCTGTCATTTTGAAATAAGTGGGAAATTTTTTTTTGTGAGCTGTTTACATTTATATATATATATATATATATATATATATTTGCCCATTTATGGCCCTCATTACTGACTCCAGACGGAGCTACTCAAGTATCTGTTGATGCCACAAAAGTCTAGACAATAGGATGTAAGAAGACAGAAAGTAATGGAAAACAAGAACATCTTCTTGGGCTTTTGAGTTTTTATGCCTTTGATCTAAACCTGTCCTTCAGTCAATACTAAGAAATAAACAAGTTTTTGCTGCTCTGTTCATAAGTTCCTCCTCGTGCTCCTGATCTCAGTGACTCATCGCAGTCATTAACAAACAGCAATTAATTGTGTGGGAATGTGAGTGAAAAAGTGAGACAGAGGGCAGCCATTGTTCAGAGCTGAATATTAAAGAGATAGCCGAGCACAAACATTAGAGATCTCAGATAAACCCTCAGCTATTTCAAACATTGTTTTCTTCCTCTATAATGACCAATCAACCACAGACCTTCAGATCCCGAAGGATTCCAGTGAAAAAGATGAAATTCTGTCGACTCAAATAATCAGACTGCTAGAGATCATGTAACAGGTTTAGAAGAAAAGTCTGTTCTGAACTGAGCAGATGAGAGCTGCTGTAATCATTCACTGCCAAAGCACCCTAGTAGCCACCTAGCAATGCCCTAGCAACCATCAATACACTCTAATAACTACATAGAAACGCCATAACAACCACTAAGCCATCTTGGTAGCCACCTAGTAACACCTTGACAACCAACAATATACACTGGTAACCGCAAAGCACCCTGGTAACCACCAATAATACCTTAACAATTACTAATACACCCTAGTAGCCACCTAGCAATGCCCTAGCAACCACCAGTACACTCTAATAGCCACATAGCAACACCATAGCAACCACCAAACCACCCTGGTTAAACACCTAGTAATGTCTAAGCAACCATCAATACACCCTAATAACTACATAAAAATGCCATAGCAACCACTAAGCCATCTTGGTAGCCACCTAGTAACACCTTGACAACCCACAATATACATTGGTAACCACGAAGCACCCTGGTAACGACCAATAATACCTTAACAATTACTAATACACCCTAGTAGCCACCTAGCAATGCCCTAGCAACCATCAATGCACCCTAATAACTACATAAAAATGCCATAGCAAAAACTAAGCCATCTTGGTAGCCACCTAGTAACACCCTGACAACCAATAATATACTTTGGTAACCGCAAAGCACCCTGGTAACGAACAATAATACCTTAACAATTACTAATACACCCTAGTAGCCACCTAGCAATGTCCTAGCAACCATCAATACACCCTAATAACTACATAGAAACGCCATAGCAACCACTAAGCCATCTTGGTAGCCAACTAGTAACACCTTGACAACCAACAATCTACATTGGTAACCGCAAAGCACCCTGGTAACGACCAATAATACCTTAACAATTACTAATACACCCTAGTAGCCACCTAGCAATGTCCTAGCAACCATCAATACACCCTAAT
>JAUMHR010000047.1:2422041-2445472 GCA_032361145.1 Enteromius fasciolatus | reverse complement strand
TTAGGGACGTGGCCTAAAGATAACGACGAGTTGATAATATTGAGAAGCGGTTCTTCTGCTACAGGTAACAATTCTTTCAGTAATTTAGTGGGTTGGGATCTAATAGGTATGTTGTTGGTTTAGATGAGTTTATTTAGCTCTTCCTGTCCTACAGCGGTAGAGCACTGCAGGTTTTCTTTGGGTGTGACGAAGGTAGTTGACATATTAGACGCAGCAGAATCTACATTGGTTATTGTATTTCTATTTTATCAGTGAAGAAATTCAAGTCATTACTATTAAACTACATAATAACTGTTACAACATAATATAAAAATAATATGAATATAATATAATATGAAAATAATTGTATTTTATAGTATAAAACAAAAATGCATTATTTAAAAAAATAATTATAATAAATAATGCTAAAATAATAGCAATAAATAACACTAGGAAGTTGCTTTAAGGTTGTGAGATTGATAAAAAGCCAATATAATTCATCTTTTTTTTCTCCATTTATTAATTTCTTCTTTCACGTCACTGAAAACACTTCTCTCTGGATTCCGGAGGCAGAGGGATTATGGGCTATTCAGCCGATGGTGGAGCTTTTTGGCAGTGTGTGTGTTTTGCTTTTTTGTGTGATTAGAAGTCACACACTGTGCTTCTGCTTTTAGGCATGTGTGTGAGTCTGCTGTGTTTTGATTTTCCATCTCTCTGAAGGGGACAGAGAGAGGGACAGCGGTGTGTTGTATCAGAAGAAAAGCCCCCAGCGCTCTTCCTTTGGGCCCCTTTTTCTTTTTTAGTCTCAAGGAGGCCTGATGTCACATTTCAGAGATTTATTTCAATGCCATAGTGTGCTGTGTGAGGGATGGAGTTCGTTTCATGAATGGCTTTTATCAAACCCCAGGGATGCTCATCAACACAGTGTTCCTGCAGAATGAAGCTTTACGCGACGCAGCGGTGTGTACAAAGTGCAGAAATGCTGCTATTTGTCCAGTGTTTTTTATGTATTTATGTTTGTGCACCGGATAGAAAAAAAGAGTATATTTTTAAAGAACAGTATTTTAGAGTTTAGTGATTTGAACAAACTCATGGCATTAAAGGGTTAGCCCACCCATCTTCATTCATCTTCAGAACACAACTGAAGATATGTTTGATGATATCAGAGAGGCATCTGCCCCTCCATAGACAGCAACACAACTGAAATGGTCCAGAAACGTACTAAAAACACGGATAAAACAGTCACATGTGACATTAGTGGATCAACTACACTTCACTTTCAACTATCACTTTTCTCCTATGACTTATGTTTTCCACCCTTATAGAGATTACGCACATGCATTTTTCCATGGATGATATGCTCTAGCATGAGATACTCTAAAATGGCAGAATCTGGGATCATTTCAGTTGTGTTGCTGTCCATGGAGGGATAAAACCTCTCTGATGTCATCAAAAATATTTTAATTTGTGTTCTGAAGATGAATGAAGGTCTTATCGGTTTGGAACGACACAAGGTGAGTATTTAATGACACAATTTTCATTTTTGGGTGAACTAACCCTTTAAACTTTTCTTCATTGATTATGCTAAAAACTGCACCAAAGAAACTTATTAAGAAGAAAAAATAAAGGGTTCCGAAGTTTATAATTTATGCCTTGTTGACGATAAAACTGCTAAAAAAACATCTTACAGACCACATATAACACCCTAGCACCACAAAGCACCCTGTTATCCACCTGAAAATGTCTTAGTAACCACAAGCACACCCTTGCAAAGTGCCTTGGAAACCAATATTGCAAGTACCAAAGCATCTTGGTACCACCTAGCAATGTCTTTGCAACCACCAAAGCACCCTATTATCCTTCTAACAACCACAAATACAGCAAAGCACCCTGGTAACCACCAATACACCAAACAAAAACACCCTAAAAACAACAACCACCAAAACACCCTAGTAACCCCCAAGCAATGACTTTAAAAGTACTAAAGCATCTTGGTAACCACCTACATAGAAATGCTTTAGCAAGCACCAAAGCATCCTGCTATCCTTCTAATGATGTCTTAACAACCACAATTTTCATTCTGACACCCCCTGTAGTGATCAGCATCGATTCGGAGCGCACGGCAGGACGCAGAGCATACTGAAGCTACAGCAGCACAGCCGGCTGTCGATACTGTTGATATCAAACGCTGGACAAATCATCTGTTTGGTCCAGCTAGAGAAATGCAAAACCCAGCCGAGCCAGAAGAAACCTGAGGTCATGTAATGACGCTAATGCTGCTAATGAACCGCTCTTACTCCTACAATACAGATGCTTATCGAGTAACTCAATCCTCATGTGTGAAGGGAGGACCCTGTCTTCAGCTGGGATGCTCCTCGGCGTAAACCGATCTGCCTCTTTTACTAAAGCAGATCACGGATACTATATGCATTTGATGGAAACTAAAGATGCTATTAAGTCAAAGTTGACTGGGTGTTTCGAGTCACTGGAACTAATCCGGACGTCCTGATTGGCTGACGCCCTCTTCCTCATTGCTTTTATGACCGATGCAATCCCCAGTGCCGCTTTGCCTCGCAGTGACCCTTCCGTCTTTCACATAGTCTCTCTTTTGGTGGCTTTTGTCCACCTCCCAGTGTATTATTGTCATCCAAACGCTCCCAATTAACAATGCCACTGCTTTTTCTGAAAAGACAAGGCTTGGATCTCCATCGAGGGGTCAGTGTTTTTCTTAAGAGCCGTGAATGGCGGAGCACTGGGGAATAAAGTACTGTTTACCAGTCGAAGACAACGCCGCATTGTTGACATTAGTCTGGGCTCGCTCGAAATCGATCGTAATTGAAATGATTGCAAAGGTGCATCAGTGCCTGCATTTTTCAACCAGAGTGCCCAGGGGACGTGTATCTCGAGCACATCATCAACAGGTTTTGTTGAGCCTAAACCGAGTGCCGCAGACGTGTACAATGGGCTCCTCTGAATGCTGAAGGAGCTGTATCAAGCTCCCCCTTATAAAAGCCGTCCAGCAAGTGAAGTAGGTGCCCTGCATAAATTATGCAAATTTAGCAGAAAGGATAACAACAGGGAGTGCAGAAACAGTGTTTTTCTCTGAGCTTTGGTACAGGCACAAGATGTGACCACATGCTTGGTCTAATGTTTTTCAGAGGTGTTAATATTAAATTCAATATTTATTAAAAAATAAATACAGTTGAAGGATGATCCCTACATTCAGCATTATCAGTTAAAACAATATATATAGTATTGCATAATTAAATATTTTTTCACTTTAAAAATGGATTACTTTTGATTTTAATTAGCTCCTTCTGATGCAAATACTGTATATAATAATTCTATATAAAGCAATAGTGGATATAACATTAAAGATTAAAATGTATGCATTTGATGTTAACTTTAAATACTTTGGACAGTTCAAGAAACATTTATACAGTTTTATATTATTATTTATTTTTCTTTTAGAGAGTAATTAATACAGTAATCTAATTAAATAACCTACTTAAAAACATTAACATTGTGTATTTGTGTGCACGAGCACACACATTTTTTTTTCTGTTCAAACAGTCCAACAGGTGTCAACAGGCAGCTTTCAGCATAAAATTCCCATCAAACCACGTACACTGCATGCGCGTGCACACAAACTGTTTTTTTGTTTGTTTGTTTTTTACATCTCAAAGCTCTGAGCATATTATAAAATGCGACCTTTACTATTAATACCATGTTGCATGTCACTTGCGCCATTTCATGACCGTGCAGGTCCTGTTATTTGGTCGGTAAACCCGTGATTGATTGCGCGCGAGACTGTGGAGTCTGTGGGCGGCGCGTGAACGCATGCGTCTCTTCTCTCGCGCGCTGTGATCGTACAGTGAATGAAGCTCTAGCGTGGGAAAGACGAACAGGATACGCGAAGCACTGACATGGATCCACTGTAACACCACTGCAATAGCTGCTACTGCGTTCTTAACAGATCAGCGGTCCCTCCACGTTTAACTCGAGCGCGTTTAAAGCCTGAAGACGATGCGTCCGATCACATCCAAATCACATCTGTTCATCGCGCAGCTGTGGCTCATCTGTCACACAGGTAACAAGTAAATACAGTCACGAGCGATGCCTGTGTGTTTTGCGCACGAATGCACTGATGCGTAAAGTTGCGTGTATCCAAGAGCATTTCTGAATTTATTATTGACGAATGCGTTATTTTTTTATGTTAGTTTAGGAAATAGCGTTTAGTCTCAGTCTGTAAGATAAAAAGCATTGCAATAACGATTTTGAATGTCTGTTAAGTGAAAGGATCAAAGGTTCAAGAATCTACTTCAGTAGAGTTGAATTAATAACAGTCACATACAAATATTTTCTTTATTAATTGAATTTATTCTTTTTTGTCTAATTGTTTATCCCAGTTCTATAGGACAACACTTTTATAGAATGTCTTCTGTATGAATGATGCAAAGTTTTATGAATAATTTCAAGAAACATTAAGAAAGTGAATTGGTACCTTACTGAGTCAAATCATTATATTTTGCTTAATGGTAATTTGTCTTTTTTAAGTACTTGCATGATTGTCGAAAAGAAAAAAGTTTTTTTTGAACGTTTATGAGGTTTACTGGTTCAGGCTACCTAAATGTAATTAGCTTCTTGTGAAATGAGTTGGATTTGTGTTGGATGCTGCACAGTGTTTGGTTCAGATTCACTCAAGGACGTTTCAGCTGTAGAACAGACTTTGGCTCTATGCTGTTGGCGCTCGATCGCCGATATGATGCTCTTTTAATCTTTCTGTCTCTGCTCATCCTGCTGAATTAAATGTAATTTGACATGGTGGGGGAATATAAAGCCGCGTGTCTCTGACCGCATGTGTCTTGAGCCATCTGCATCTCTTGCTGGCACATCAGAGGTCTCTCTTTTCCTCAAAGTTGATCTCAGCGCTGTCACAATGCACCATTGTCCTGTCTATTTCGGTCTAGAATGTAGCCGATCTAATGCAGAAGCATATTTATTCCCTGTCTGGGAGTTACTGTGCTGTGTGTATGTGTGGTAGATATATGCAGAGTTCTGGTGCGTGTTACACCCTCTTGTTGAATGTGATGGCAGGGGAAGCCCGTGTTTGTGTTGCTTTTGTCTCTGTGACGCTCATTCACCATTAATGCCAGCAGCAGGAAGAGAGAGAGAAAGAGAGAGCTTCTGCCCACCAAACACATGATTGATCGATTCACTCCAGGGTCACCCTGCCATGTATCCAAACAAAATAACCACAGCATGGGCGGTGATCGAGAAAATGCAGTTTAGCTTCTCCTGATCAAATGAGTGACAGTGAAAGATTGATTTTCACTGATTCACCCGCACCATCCAAAGGCATTTCATTATCAGACGTTATCTGAAAGTGACAGGCATATCCAATCAGTTGTCACACTTCGTAACCTGTAATATATAATATAATATTGCATATTAGCTTTGGTTCCCATTCATTATCAATTCAAGTAGATCATAAAATGTGTGATCTGTAATAGTTTCCATGTGTTACTGCAGCTTGTGGAGACATTACAATGTCTGCTTTTTTCACTTCGCGTCTTGGAGTTATTGGAGATTTTGCATGCTTCATTATATGCCTGCATAAAAAGCTACTGTTCAGACCTTCATGCGCTTTGGTTTACTGGTATTTGGCACCAAAAGCCTGGACTTTTTTCCAAAGTTACTTGATACCGGAGAGGGTTTAGAGAGGACTTATTTATTTAATACCTGTACAGTGCACGTTTGTACATTATTTTTCCTGGTTTAATCATCTACGTCTGGATCTCAGCTGGTAGTTCATGAATAATACATGCACATTAAATGATAAAATACAATTTTTTTGACAGATTTTTTGTTATTAATGTCAAAGGCTGTGCACCTAATCAAATGCACTGTCATAGCAACTTACATTTTTAAAATTATTAAAGCAATTAAGTTTAAGATTTAAGAGAAGATTTCTAACCCAATTTTTAAAGTCAATATAGTTCGATATAATTTAAGTTGAAAAGACATGAACATTTTTAAAAAGCAGCAAAACTAGACAACTTGAAAGAAAATGCAACCCAGAATGCAGTTTACTCACAGTACATTGTCGACCACAGTGGGTTTTTTATGCAGTGAATTATTGATGACAACGAGAGCATGAAGCCATTTAAACGTGGGAGAGCTTTGAAAACCAAAATTATACATTTTCTTATTCTGCCATTATATTAATTATTTTGCATACTGTGGATTTCCTGAAGCCAAGCCCATTGAGAGCCATTGCTCTACATAACCTTTTTCATCAATAAATAAATCCATGTTAAAGCTGCATTAATTATTGACGATTATGGCCTATTTAAAATTCAGCAGTCGTACCCTATTTAAGCATTAAAAACTCTATCGGTACATGAATGAGATTGCCTGGAGCGCGTTACGTTAAATCATGTCGTTGTGATTTCTGCAGGGAACTACTGTGAATTCACCTTAAACTCAAATGTCTTTACAGATCCAATGAGTGTCACCAGCACAGACTCGTGTGTGTTGAGCACTAAACAGCTCCAGTTCATTTCCAGTGCCTGTCTGTGTCTAACACAGCCTCGGGCAATATTGCTTGTGCTGTTATGTCATCCTACAAACTTGCATAAGAGCAGAGGTGTTCTACAGTAGATATTAATGCACATTGAACTCGATGCCATTGGTTTAGGAAAGTACATATTGTGGCTTAGTACAGTTCCAACTCATTTCAAAGAATAGTTCAAAAAAAAGTGAATGGGTGCCGTCAGAACAAGAGTCCAAACAGCTGATAAAAACTGATAGAAGTAATCCACACCACTTCAATTAATGTCCTGTGAAAAGCTGTGAGTTTGCACAAAAAAAAGTCATTAAGGCATTTAAACTCAAAACTGTCAATTTCGGCCAAAATATAGGTCAATAATAACACTTCCTCCATTTGAAAAGTCTATCCCCTATTGTCCTTTCACATTATTCACAGATATATTTGTCTTGAACCGTTTGATAAAAAATATCTTAATGATGGATTTGTTTAATGATGGATCAGTTTTTCTCTTCAGAAGATGCTAACCGATGGACTGGAGTGGTGTAGATTATTGTGATGTTTTTATTAGACTCTCATTCTGACGGCACCCATTCACTGCAGAGCATCCATTAGTATACTAGTGATGAATGCAACATTTCTCCAAATCTGATGAAGAAACAAACTCTTGATGGCTTGAGTGTTTTTTTTTTAAATTTATTATTATTGAATGAACTATTCCTTTAACTTGGGTCAAAACAACACACAGACTGTTCATGCTGGTCTGAAACATTCCTCAGAGATAAGCTATTCAATGTTGGAGAAATACAATCTCCTGTAAAGAGGACCTCGTATTCAGAACAAATCTGGGCAGAGACCGAGATGGCCAGCCGTCTTAATTTCATCTAATTTCCGTTTCGTTTTTTCAAGTGGTCGTATTGCCTCCTGGCGTGTGTGATTTAGATTAAAATCATCTGGATATTTGCTGCATGCTGAGTATCGTTTCCCATCGACTGAAGTTGGTGGACGAAGAGCTTCTAAAGCCTTTAGATGTAAAATTCATTAATTGCATGCGCTTTTTTCTTGTGGAAATATGAGACTTTTTTCCCAAGATATAAATGCAGCTTCTATAACCATTTATTAATGAGATTTATGGCAAAATTTCACACCTGTCAGAGGCTACATGCTTAACTTAAGCAGATTCCTTTATTGTTATTTTCACCCCGAAATAGTGTTGAAATTCAGAGAGGAGATTCTTTTTCAAAGCCTATTTCATGATTCCCTCTGTAAGCGTCCACTGTCGTTCTATAGATTTTATTCTTTACTGTAAACGCTTAGAGAGGAGACATTGAATTCTCAAAAATGGAGCGTTTGGCAGCGTTAAGGAATGGTTCAGCCAAAAACAAAAATTGGCTGAACATTCACCCACCCTCAGGCCATGCAAGCTGTAGATGAGATTGTTTCCTCATCAGAGCAGATTTGGGGGAATGTAGCATTAATCTCTCACTGATGAAAATATTATTATGGATTATGGACTTGTATTTTGGCTGAAAGTGATGGTTTAAAGATAAAAACATCTTAATGACGGATTTGTTTCTTACAAACACAGCTTTTGGCTTCGCGAGACATTAATGGTTGAACTGGAGTGGTGTGGATTATTGTGATGTTTTATCAGCTGTTTGGAATCTGACGGCACCCATTGATATGATGCAAAATTTCTTCAAATCTATAGAAGAAAGCTCAAGTGTATGTGAGAGCCGGTTATTTTGGAATAAATTATGCATGCTTAACTTGAGCAGATTTCTTTCTTTTATGTTTACTTTGATTCTCTCTGTAAGCATCTGCAGCTTAGTGAGGAGACACAGAACTGGAGAAACAGTGAAGGAAAAATCAAATGTCTTCCTCTTGACCTCAGGATGTGGAGCTGGAGCTGTAGTAAACCTCTGACAGTGTGCTGAACTCATAAAAGCCAGTGCTCCGGCTTTGGCTCGGTCCAGCGGACGGACAGAAAGCTTTTCCCTCTGTTAAAGAAAGATGGAGTCGGATCTGGCCTGGTGTCGGAGGCGATAGAGGAAGTCCTGGTGGCTGAGCACCACCGGAGGTTCTGTCTGTTGTCAAGGAGTTTCTCTGGCATGTCCTAAGAGTGAATGGAGAGCGTCTCCTGCTCGGATGTGCTGCGACCAGCCCAGATAAAAGCACTGTGTGTAATATATATTGTTAGGCACAACCTTGTTCTCACTCATTGCACCCCTAAAAATTAAGGTTTCAGAAGTGATGCCACAGAAGAACCATTTAAGTTCTTGAAAGTATCTTTTCTGAACATTCCAACAATCTAAAGAACTTTTTTTCCTAAATAAAATATTGAAAGATTCAATGGTTTCTTCAAGGAACTATTAAAAAAACCTTTATTTTTAAGACTTATTCACGTTATTTGTGCTGGTAATGCACTTTAATATTAAAATATATTATAAAAATATTAATGAAAAAAGTTGCATCTTTTAAATTTGCCTGCTTTAAAGCACCTCTGTTGCATCCATAGACATTCAGTTGGATGTACAGAACATCACAATTGAGCGCTAGGAATCACCCGCTGTAAAAATGCCCTAGCAACAGCCTAGATACCCCTAGCAACTATATAGTAAGAACCAATGATTCCAGAATGAGCCGCTTAAATTTTCTTCACTTTTACATTTATTCATTTAGCAGATAAAGATTTTTATAAAATGTATAAAGGCATCAAAACAAAACAAAAATGTTTATAAAAATGTAAAAATATATACTTTATTTATTTGTATTTTTTTACTTGTTGAACATCTATTATTAATATTTATATCATTTATTAATAAAATAAATCTTACTATACATAAATATGATACTTATTTGTATTGGTTATATTGGTTTGTTAGCTTGTTTGAATAGTCGAACGTGTAGTATAAATATTATGAATATTTACATTATTTATTTTAATATAAATAACATTTAGGTACATAAATATAATATAATATTTATTTATTTATTTCAGAATAATGTTCATCCTCTTCAAAAATCCTTACAGAGCCAAACTCTCTTTCTAAATCTTAAATATGAATTATTTTCTAGGTTAATGTAATTTACTAGTTATGCAAGCTGAAAAGAAGTTTGTTTTTTCATCCTATGTCAACAGGGAAATCTCACAACAGGGCCAAGGATATACAAGCCAAGAATGTTTACAAAAGCATCCTGAAAAGGAGTTTGCTTGAGGATTAGAAATCCCACAACAGCAACACAAGCCTTGAGGGTTTTTTTATTTTTGTCTTACAAAAACACAGATTGTGTTTCGCCTGTTAAGTTTAATTTACAGACAACAGTCATAAAGGCACATTCACTTCCTAAAGGTTTTAATGGTGAGTTTCGGCGTTGATGGGAATCTTGGAGGCAGGGCGGTGTTTGAGGGTGTCAGGGAAGGTATAAACCCCAGCTGTTGACTAGTATTACTACCTTCAGCTGCAGTGAGTGTGTTCTCACGCGGACCGCATGTCTCCCTGCAACAACAGCTGCCTCAGCCTGCTGCACCGTCAAACTGTGTCCTGCTGCAGGAGCCCTCCACTTTAGGAGTATATACAGCACTAAACATCCAAAATTCCCAATTACATGGTTTCCTATTAAAATGACTTAACAAATTTGACTGCATCTTATGTGAAAGAGGACCGTTAAAGAATTTTAATTTTAGTTTTAATGTATATTTTATTTTAAGATTATTATATTTGATTTAAGCTTACATTTTCTGTTATTTCATTTTAGAATGATTTTATTTAATTTTATTTGGGTTTTGGACCCCATTGAGAAACAAGTCTTATTTTGCCTTCCAAAGAAAGTCATTCAGGTTTGAAACAACATGACATTAAGTACATGATGACAAATTTAACATTTAATATTAACATGGAAGTCAATGGCTACCGTCGACTGTTTGAGTAGCTATATTCTTAATAAATATTCTAAGAAACTCATACAGGACTTGAATGACAGGGTGAGCAAATGATGATTCATTTTTGTCCAAACTGTCCCTTTAAGTTCTTATCTAGGCAAGCTCAGATGGAATATATTTCAGGATGTTATATTTCCTAAAATTGGTCCTATTATAGCAAAGCTTTCAACTTTCTTCTGTCTTCAATTATTTCCCAACTGGCTGTTTTCCAACCCTTGACCTTGGGGATCCAAATATACTCAGTGCCTTTGGGAGCACATGTCATAATTGAATTATGTGTCAGTGTGTGTTGTGACTCCTCTCGGTCTCAGACAGGTGTTCCCCATCATATGAGAGCATGCTTCATCCAGGCTACGGAAGTTATTTAGCGACGGGGTGAGGAGGGGTCTCGTGTTTTTGTTCTTGAGTTAGAAACATGACGTGCTGGCCGTCTTCCCCGAGACTTTTCTAATCCTCTTATGTATTTGGATGACTCTGGAGATGTTTACGGAGGACCATCTATTTCCTGCGATTCCCGGACACATGCAGAGAGTGTTTCCCAGTCCAGAGACTGTAGTAAACAACTCTTCTTCAACAAACTCCCTAAACTTTGCTCTTAAAGTGTAGCTTCAGAGTAAAAACTCTTAAAGTAAAGTAGGAAAATTTTATAAAAGCTCTGACCTCTTTCACTTTGTGACGTCATGTGAACCCAACTAAAATGATAGTGACTTTAATAGAATAAAGGGAGCAACTATGTTTTAAGAATTCTATATTAATTTTATTATTATTATCTATTAATATAATAATACAAAACGATGACACAATATTCAGTATATTGATTACATATATAATGTACTGTATCCACTCATGTAAATATTTAGATTTTCCATGTTGTTATTAATATAAGCAAAATTTTTAATATATATATATATATACATTATTACATACACATTTTCAAGAGAGAGAAATCCCCAATCATGTAATCAATTTATATATTCCATTGTAATAATAATCATATGTGATAGAAAAATAGAAATGATTACATATAATATTTTAATACAATTTTGAAAGCAACTTCCACTTGTGTAAGTATTTTTATGTTTTATTTGTTACATCAATTTGTTTTATGTTATACCAATTACATTTTTACAGCAATTTCAATGAATGTAGCCATTTTTATATTATTTGTAGTAGTAGTTGTAGTAGTACAGCAATAATAATATTCATCATCATAGTAAGAATAATAATAATTATAATACATGATTATAATAATTACATTTTCAGAGCAACAATTTCATTTTATTTTATTGTGTTTATTTATTTTATTTGTTGTTGTTATATGAAAAGTTTAAAAATATATTTCTATATTGAATAGTTTTATTATTCAAAATAAATATTTGCAATGTTGAATATAGTGAGAAAATATTTAAAATAAATGTAAATAATATCTTATTATTTATTCAAAATGTTTCCTTTTAATTAAATATATTTGCTTCTAAATATATTGACTATTATACAAAATGTGTGTGCGTTGCGTGTGTGTGTATACACACACACACACACATTAAATTCAAATGAAAAATATATTTAAATATTTAAAATAAATCAAAGTATCTTATTTATTGAGTACATTTAGTTTTTACTGATTAATATCTTCGTCACTCATAGATCAAAATTGTTTTATCATTAAGTGTCTCCATAGAAACACGTAATTTCCGTAATAATTCCAATAATGATTGTAATTTGGATGATCCGGGGACACAGGCTTCAGCTGCTGCTGCATGTTTACAAATATTTTATAATAGTTTTGTTTATCTGGATAATGGAAGTGAATTCATAGTCGTGTCACTTTTTTTTCTTGTAGAGAGCAGTGAGAATGCGAGAGGGGTCCAGTGAAGGGCTTGTTTTATTGGTGATAGACTCATTAACATCAAACTGTGAGCAATTTTAATCTAATTTGCCGCAGGCTTTTCTCTCGGTGCCTGTGAAATGGAGCTGAGCCAAAGAAGCTCAGCAGCTTTAGAGAAGTGCAGGTCACTTATGATACTGTTCCTGTGAAAGGAGCTGCTTCCACTCGCTGTGTGATCGCCCGGCCAACCCGGATTTACTCCACACAACACCTCAAACACAAAGACTATTTTTAAAAAGGAAAGATCTTAAACAAATGGGTGTTTTATCATGTTTTACCACAAGAATAGTGAATGTAAATTATGTGGTGTGGTCTTCAACCCTGAAACATTCAACCCTGTAGCACTACACAACAAAACAAAATGAATAAAATATTTTAATTACAACATATTTATATATATTTTATTTCTGTCATATTTATTTAAATCATATTTATATAAAACAATTCATATTTTTTATTAAATTGTTTTAAATACATTACATTTATTTTAACATCTTGATAAAATCATATATAGTAATGTATTATGTTTTAATGTATATTTAATACATTTTTAAAAACACACAAAAGTACTGTTTATTTGAGATTAATTAATTATTTTTAAAATATGCAAATACATTTTATTTTTTAATAAAATAATGTATAACAAAACATATTAACATTTATTTAAATTATATATATATTTTTTTTAAATCGCTTAACTTGCTTTTAAAGGAATATTTGTGTTATTTGTTTTTATTTATTCATACTATTTAAAATCTTTTGTTATTTTCTGTTAATAACTTGGCTGTCAGTTTGTGGCAAAATATATTGTGGTGTTGACATGTTGTTTATTACTGCAGGTAATTCATTAAAATAGTTACTTTTTTTTTTTTTGCTGATTTCAAAATGCACCTACATTTTTTTGGAATGTTTTTGTTAAATAAAATAAAATATTTCCCAATATATTTTAGCATTGAGGATTTATTTTAAAAAGTCTAAAAATCTAGTCACACCCCTAATTATTAAATTAATACTCTTTATTTTAGATTACAATAAAATCATTATTTGTAATAATTATACAAGTGTATATACAATATACAAGTTCACATTATTTTTTGTTTTAATATATATAATATTGTATAAAAATACATTTGTGAAAACGATAAATAAATAAATATATACATTTTTAATATTATAAAATTATTTTCATCAATAATATATATTTTTTCCTTTTTTTATATTATAATTAATTCATTATAATTAATTTTATAAAAATATAGTTTAATTTATATGATAAAATATATAATTTTGTACAAAATATATTTACAGTTTCTTGGGAAAATCCCTTATACAGACCGCAGTGGTGCTTGTTTTTGAAAGCTCTTTCAGAACAACTTGTGTCTGACTGTTCTTTGTATTAATAGCTGTTCTGTGGCAAAAGTCCTCAAAGGCTATATTGTGGCAGTGGCTCTCGGTCACCATTCACTGAGTAATGTGCTCTGAAAGGCAGGAATGGGAGCGGCTGTATTACACATGGGACGGGTCAGTGCTGTCAGGTCAGAAGGTCAGACTGTTAAAATGCTAAAATGCTCTTTAACTGATTTTTACACGCTTCGGTGGTTTGCAGCCTTCCAAGTCTCTTGGAAGGACATTCTACATCTGATCCGCGCTCTGACTCTTGGACTTTGTGTGTAGTTTAGTTACAATCTGGCACATGCAGTTTCAGGAGTTTTCTACCACTTTTTTTTCTTTTCAATTTTGGGCAAACTATTCTTTTAAGTCCCATCAAAACATTTGAAGTTGTTGTTTCTCGTAGGTCATGGCAGTATTCCGGACACAACTGTGTGTGTTTGAGCTCACGTGTCCTTTCATCTCAACTTTCCCTTCTACAGCCGTGACACGTGTGTGTTTAGATGTGTCTGGCAGGTGTCCTTACACACACACACACACACATCAGTAATGTGCTGGAAAACGCCTGCTCAGTCTGTTGTACACTGATAATAATGACCTTTCTCTCATCACATTTTCATTTACAGATATTTATACAGCATGACATCAGTTTAAAAGTATAACCTGCTGTAACACCCTAGCGACCACACAGCAATGTATTATATATAAAATATAACAGCAACAACATTACAATGCACTGTATATTACACATAGCGACGAGCAACCACACAATAATGCACTATATTGCTTTTCAAACACCTTTCAACCAGTATTTGCCACTTAAAGGTCGTCATATTGTACACGTTTTTTTTTTGTTTTATTTAAGGTGTTGATGTCCTTAAGAATATATGTCTGCAGTATATGTAACAAAAAACATCTCAATGTGTTTTTACAGCTCCTTTCTCAGGAGCACTGTCAAAAACAGGTCGATTTTGGCATGTCTAATTATTATTCACAAGCCAATCAAATGTAACGACGTCACAATTATGCAAGTACCCCAAAGTGCAGCCTGGACGATGGGGCGGAGCAACACATGTTGCTCCACCCACCCCCAATTCCACTGGTTTATAACACGGCAAATCTTATTGGTTTAGACCCGATCATGCGCATTCCTTTGTGTACAAATATGTAATTAATTTGGCCTAATTACTGAAATATTATGTGCTAAGTCTAGAAACATAGGTCTGTCTTAAGTTTTTCTTACAAATAAACGCTTAATGACAGTAGTTCCCGGGCTTTTACAGCCCTTACTTCATAGTGCCCAATAAAGGCGGAGGGTTATGGAAGATCCTGCGAGTTTTGAACCAAGCACTTCACAGACTCCCGTTCAAGATGTTGACGCAGAAACGCATCTTCGAGAGCGTCCGTCCCCAGGATTGGTGTGCAGGGATCGACCTGAAGAATGCGTACTTTCATGTCTCGTTTCTTCCGTGCCACAGGCCATTCCTGAGCCTCGCGTTCGAAGGTCAAGCATATCAGTACAACGTCCAACGTCCAAGCGTCTACTACACCAATAAGCCTTGCTATATTTTAAACCAATGAAATAGGGGATCGGCTGTCACTCCACCTTATGTGTAGCCCCATCGACTGGGCTGCAGCCTGGGACTACTCCAGCAGTATGCAAAACAAAAGGAAAGACAGAGGCAGCTCGTTCAAAACAAAGTAGGTTCAGCTCTGTAATTGATGTAGTTCAGCCTCAAATTAGAAATATGATGGCATACCAGATGCCAACAGCCAGACAAAAAAACAATGACAGCTGTGGTAGAACGCGAGTAAACAAGAGGACTGGACAGAAACAATCGTCAAAAATGCTTGAGTTTGCCTCACTTATACTCTAGACTTCACTTATCATGAAAAAAGACAGGAAATATAATTTAGAACACCTTACCAAGCACATAGTAACTCACTATATGTACACCACTTAAAACAAATCAGCTAGCTTTGTGATGGCATTTCTCTCAAGGGCAAACCCAGCAGTCTACACAAAAAATCAATTAAGGCCGCCGTTTTATATTATGGTGTCTCTGAATGTTTTGCTCTGTGACTCCTGCTCTCTTCGTCTGTCTCCTCCAGATCTGGCCGTGTCGTACCTGAGAGGTCAGCGCAGACTCGCCGAGGACTGGTCTTACACAGGTGAGTTGAGCCGAACAAATGCTTATTGTGCGCGTCACAGCAGACTCTGGTGTGGCACAGCTCTGGCTTTAGTCCAAACGCCTTAGAAAGCCTTTCTCCTGTGAGCCAGAGACAGGGATACGCTAGCAGACGGATCAGTGTCCGTTCTCCATTAGAGTCAACCGCTGACCCTCCGGTGCTGGAGATTAGTTGAGAGTCTGAGACACTCAAGACTTTCAAAAGAGTAAGTGACATTTAGGACTGTTGAAGGGCTTTGACTTGTGGCTTTTAAATCAGGCCGGAGGATGCTTCGAAAATGGTGGAGAAAAAGAGAACGGGAATTAAGTTTTTTGAGTTTTTTTCAAATGTAATAAAACAAAACAAATGTCAATAGAAAAGCTGAATGTTATAAATGTACAGTCATTCTCTTACCTGGAAAAGGGACCAAAACTGAGTCACTCACTAACAGGAAAATCATCAAAACAAATGTGATGCTAAGTTTCCAGATGGTGCCAGTGACTGATGAGATGAATCATGGTAAATTAATCATCCAGCACTATCCTTAGTGTCATCACACTGGTTTGTTTCAAAATGTTTTCAATTTAATTAAATTATTATAATTTTTTTAATAAGAAGAATTTAAATATTTGAAATATTTTTAAAAAGGAAATCTGATACCTTGTTTTTTTATTTACATTTTGATTACAAGTATAATAAAATATAAAAATATAAATTTAAATATATAATTAAAAATCACATATTTCAAAGAAATATATTTTATTAAAATTAATTTTTATAGGTGTGTTTCAATAATTACATAATTTATAGCAAAAGGAAATTTGTCAAACCTTGTTTATTTATTTATGTTCAATAAATGAAAATAAATATAAAATTGCTATTTAATAATAATAATAATGAAAAGAAGAATAACTCTTAAAAAAAAAAAAACTTTGCTACTCCGTATAGCTGCATGATTTAGACTATATTTAAAATGGTTAAAGTGTAACTTTTTTTCCTTTTTAATTCCTTTTAGTCACTTTTTATTTCAATCCATGTTTCAAATCAGCTTCATGGCAACAGCATGTCTTAAAGATGTCCATAAGATAATCACTGCTGTCACGTTGAAACTGCTGCGAGTCTGCATAGAGTCAAATATTACTGTCTTGTAAAAGCTTGTTTGTCTGACTGTGAGGTAGAGTAGGATACGGACTCTGTGTGTGTGTGTTCAGTGAGTCGAAACTAAATGAATTAACATGTGAAAGAAGACTCTTGATTGTGAGGCCCAGCACAGACCTGTGGAGAAAGAGAACGAAACACGTTCCTCTGTTTTAACTCTGATTGTTTCAGTAAACCTCTCTCTCCACAAACAAAAGTGGTCAAGCTTGAATGCTAATTTGTTCATAGACTCTATCTGACAGTCATACAGTGACTTCACATTCCCTCCTGATGTGTGGGAAATGTCTGTTACTGGTTTGTTTCATTTGTCTTTTTATTATGCACCAATTGTGAATTAAAAATCAAGAGATACTGTGGTCTTCCAGGCTGGTCTTCCGGTCAAATGAGCAATATCCCATGAATTATTCCACAGCATGTTGTTTTTCTCTCCAGATCTTCTCTGACAAACTTTATTTTCTCCCCTTTTCTTCACTTCTAATCCGTATTAGCATCTATTACTGTGGGAACATTTAGGAAAATGTAAAGGTCCAGACAGCTTTTAGAGTGAAAATTAGAGAACAAATTCTAATTACACAAAAAAATTAAGAATCGTTTTCAATTAAAAATAAATAAATAAATGTTGCAGATTTTTATTTAGAAACTGCTAGTAAATGTGTTTGTTTAAAATGTTAAATATACATATATTTCCTATTAAAATATACATCTTATATATATATATATATAACATAAAAGTTTTACAAATGTACTATTATTATATATAAATAAATAAATCACTAATTTCATTAAGGCATTTTTAGCAAATGTATTTGTTGAAATATATATATTATATATATAATTATATGTGTGTGTGTGATTAAAAAAATTTGAATCTGAAATATAATATATATATATATATATAAATAAATATCACTCCTTTCATTTAGAAATCGCTAATTCTTGAAAAATTTAAATATAAGATTATTAGCCTAATATTATATTAGAATATTGTATTTAATATTTTATATACTGTATATTGTATCTTAAAAAATATAAAAATATTAACTTTTATTATTATAATAATTAATGGTTAAAGTTACACTTTAACCATTTTAAATATATTCTAAATCATGCAGCTATACGGAGTAACAAAGTTTTTTTTTTTTTAAGAGTTATTCTTCTTTTCATTATTATTATTATTATTAAATAGCAATTTTATATTTATTTTCATTTATTGAACATTTATATTATATTATATATTATATTATATTATATTATATGTCTAATGATTAGATATTTTTTACATAATTTTGAATACTTAAGAAATATTGAAGTATTCTAGAAATAGCTAGTAAAATTCACAAAGAATTGCAAAGAACAAGCTTGTAATGCTTGAATTAAATGTACATTTTTAAAATAGAAAAACTGTAATAGGGTTTTTTGTGTTAAACATACTTAAATATTTGTTATATTTACTTTGTTTTTATATTTCATGGCAAAAGCAAATTTCAGACATTAATGAGGCTCAGTTTAAATCACCACGTAGCTGTCTATGTAGGCAGTAAGGGTCTGGACTGCTCACTTGGTTTGGGGACGGAGTTCTTACATGAGCGGGGGTAACTGTAGCATGTTAGTGGCATGTTGAGTGTTTTCCAGAGCCCAGCGGTGTGTGATTGGTGCGGGTCCCGTCTCCATCTGCTGCTCCATCTGAACGCCTCCGTCCTCTGCAGCACCTCTGCTTTACTGCTCAGGATCTCTTATTCATGAGATTCACTGCTGACGTGATATAGGCATAAATACATGTGTTTCTCTACAGCAAATAAATTAAATTGACTGTTCAACACTAAATGTTGTGTTGAAGTGTAAATTACTGATCGATCGTTTTGCTCTATGTTGTACACAGCTGTAGTTGTCATGGAAATGACTCCACAAGTTTCTCCAGCTACATCCTATAGTGTCTGGTCCTCTTCAGAGGACATAATAAATGTTTTATATATAGGGAAAAAACGTGAATATAATGATATATTATGAAGAAAAAAAGGAAAGTTTAAACTTAAAGCATTTGAATATTCATTTAAAATATATAATATTTAACTATATGAATATTATCCTAATATATGTCTATTTTAATATTTCAATAAAAATGCAGCTAATGAAAGTTTAAACTACACTCTTTTGTTATTTATTATTATTGCTTTAGCTTTTGTTTTATATGAAATATAGTTTAAAATAAAAATATTAATATATTAAAATATTTTGATAAAAAAAAATGTCACTAAATTTATATATTTTTTTTATTTGTATTTTTTATATTAAATATGGTTTTAGAACTTTAGAAATATTTTAATAATGAAATTTCCTTAATTAATTAAGTTTAAAATATGATTAATTTCTTGCAATTTAAATATGAATATATACAATTTAATGTATGTTAACAATAATTATTGTTCATCATACTAATACTAATTAAATTATGTAAATAACATTAATGGCATTACTATAAACTATTTTAATATTACATTATTAAATATAAAAAAAAAAATATATATATATATATATATATATATTTTAAATTATAATATTCAGTTGTTGACCATTAGAGAAGGTGTGTGTTTTTGTGGATAGCTGCTTCTTTATGAGCACGGCTTACATTCACAGAGGTTCTTCTCTCTACTTCTCCTTTGCCGGCTTTCTTTCATGTAAACTGTGGTGGATAATTGGCTGGTGTAATCTAACTGAATGTCGGGGTGGATCAGGGTGGCATTATGGAAGGGGAGAAATAACCGCTCCCGTCTGTGATTGTTCTCACGTTCGCTCCCATGCGCCATAATTCTTCGGCTCGCTTCAAAGGCCAGAGAGCATCCTACCTGTTATTGCAGCCTTCGATCGTGAGTGATCTGACCTTACATGCTGTTAAAAAAATAGAAATATTCAAAATGTCAGAGCGGCCCAGAGGTCTCAAAATCCTTGAAATTACTTCAGGCTTTGCGTTTATGCCACATCCGCAGACTAGCGGTTACCATAGCAGCAGCGTTTCTCTTTGATTACAGCATATCCGTGTGTGTGTTTGTTTGTGAGGGTGCATGTGGCAAGCCATTTTAATCCTCAAAATGTTTTAGTATGTATTTTCATGCTAATAAATGTCAAAAAAAAAAAAAAAAACATCATACATTTTCTAATGTCTAAAGTTTTGTAAAAAGTACCTAAGCTCTAGTAGCTACTGAATAAGTGCTATTTAGCTAAAGAATAAACATACTATCAAATGGATAAAGAATCGGAAAGATAAGCGCTAGTGTCCAAAGAATGAGCACTAGTAGCTAATTGCACAAGAAAATTAACCATGGTTTTATTAAAATAACAAATAATGATAAAACATGGCTATTGTATTTGGACCATGGTAACCACAAAATAACTATAGTGTTACTATACTCACCATTTAACCATATTTTGTAGTAAAACTATGGTTATACAGATGTTAATCAATCTGCAGAAAAAGATGGTTACTACACTTTTACTACAATAAAACCTTAGTTCATTTGTATAAGGGATTAATAAGCATTAGTAGCTAAAGAATATTAGCTGATTAGCGATAGTAGCTAAAGAATACATGCTAGCAGCTAAAGCATAAAAGTCAAAGAATATGTGCTAGTAGCTAATAAATAACCACTAGTTAATGAATGACCACTAGTAGCTAATAAGCCCTAATAGATAATAAGTGTAAGTGGCTAAAATAAGCATCAGTAGCTAAAGAGTGAGTGCTTCAAGCTAATGAATTAGCATCACTAGCTAAAGAATTAGCGATAGTAGCTAAAAAAAACTAAATAAGCGTATGCAGCCAATGTATAAGCATCAATTGCTAAAAAATAAGTGCTAGTAGTTAATGAATCAGAATCACTAGCTAAAGAATAAGTGTTAATATAAAAGAATACACATCACTAAATAAATAACCATCAGTAGCTAATGAATAAGCATCAGTAGCTAAAAAATAAGTGCTAGTAAAATATATAAATGTATTGATTTATTTTTTACTTATATTTTTTATATGTAGTTACATCTGTAATTAATTTCTGTAATTACAGTACATTTATAATTACAATTATAATTATAATTATTTATAATTATATTGACCCATAACAGCTTGACACACCCTTAAACCTACCCATACCACCAAACCAGTCCATGACCTCACCGTATCCCCTCAAAATAGCAGAAAAAGTGTTTTGCAATAACAACATATGACCACAATAGTACTTATTTTTAGCTGTAATTCATCATAGTACATAATACATAGTAATTAAGGCCACTTAATATAAAGTGTGACCAAATACAATAAGTACTAGTAGTGTGAAAATAGATGCTAGTACATTTTAACCCTTTCACACGTGAGTTTCAAATATTTTAGCTGAGCCCCCAGAGTGAGTTTTTTTAGGCGACCGTTAATATTTACAAACATACTGACTATATTATAAAATATTTTATATTCCTATCCTGTCGCCGAAACACGTTAAAGTAATAAACAGGGGGAAAGGGAAGAGTAAACTTTATAGTAACCTACACAATCTGTGTATGCTACAAGTAAAACATGTCGTCATGTTTATATTTTTTAAAGATCTAATATTATATTAGAATATTGTATAGAATATTGCCGTTTCTATAGACATCAGCGTGTATTTTATAAACTATAAATGTATGGTTTTGCTAGTACTTATGTGTTTTTAAATGAATGAAACCTACAATTAGCAGTATATGGTTGAAAACATTGCATATTTGTGATAATATGACAAGCACTAAGCACGTCCGATCTGGTTCGGCGCTAGCAAAAGCACGAGAGCAGAGTTGAATTGAGCAGTTGATGACGTACTGCACTGAACATTTAAATCACACTGTTGTGATCGTACGCTCCAGGGACCAGCCAAGCCTGATCACACCGGTGTAGTCGTACGAGCGAAAGGGTTAAGGATTAAATGTTAAAACAGCTTGCCATACTGTGTGTATGTTGGATCCAGAAGCGCCGCTGTATTCTGACAGAATCATAGCTCAAAACACTGTCTTCCTGTTGAATGTGGATTCATCAATCAGGTTAATGCAGACGTTTGTCGATATTAAGTAGCTCGCTGATGTGGTTCTGCTGTCCTCACACGGTGGACGTAATCCTGTATGGCCTGTTAGTGACGTATTAATTATGTTGTAGCTTAAGAGGGTGAAGAATTGCCACCCAGGAGCTGAAAGTGAAATCACTGTGAAAATATACACGCTAATCGTGCTTCCAGGGAACATTAGAGCCGATCATTTAGATCTAGTATCTTAAAGACACGTCCTCGGGGACAATTTTAATCAGCTGTGTTTATGTTTGTGTGTGTGTGTGTGTTTGTCCAGTGACGTGTGACCCATTACCATCTGCTCTGTGAATTTATCATCTGCTGAAGTCAGTGTGATATATCATAGCGCTCGGTTTATGTGTTCAACACCACTGCAAGTGGCATTATTCTGCTCTGATCAGCACTGGCTCTTCATATGTCAAACCATGTGCTTCAGTTTGCTGCCATATGCCATTGGTTTACATTTTTGGCCTTTTTATTAGTAGTATAACAAGAGGATCAAGAAAATTTAAATCACAATGTTTTAGAAAAGCACTGAAACATCCAAGACATATATAATAAAGTCCATAAAATAAATTAAGTTATTAACGTATTATAAGATATATAATGCAGAACAGCCTTCTAACAGTATTTTTGAGCTGTAGTTGACATGCATCGTCTAACATGTTATATTTTATCCAGTCAGCATTTTTGTTCTTGTACCATATTTACTTAATATTTCACGTTTTTTAAAACGTGAAAAATTAAAAAATATTGATCACACTCACGTTTAATATTTAAATATATCTTAGTATTATTTTACATAAATTCTAAAAATATAATATTTATATTATACAATCTTATATTTATATATTCATGTATTATTTAGATATAACAAATGTTTTTATTTATTTTTGTGGTATTTATTTTGTATTAGAGTGTTCACTATCAAATAAATATATATATATATATATATTTTGGATAGCTGCTCTTTGTATATTATATTATGATTTTATTTTAAAATATTTAATAAATGTTTAAAATATTATAATCACAATAAAATTAATATTTAAAATTGTATTAATATTAATATATATATATATATATATATATATATATTCATCTAAATATAATTGTACACCTGTCCTGTGTCTCATGCCTGTGTTTATGTTTTCTGGTCCATGTGCTCTTTGTTTGTTTTTACCTGTCCGCTCCCTCATGTCTTCATCTGTAACCCCGCCTTCCTCATTAGTGTTCATCCTCTGCCAGCCGTGTTTGTCCAGGTGTGTTTGATTAGTCCT
>JAUMHR010000047.1:2358666-2371135 GCA_032361145.1 Enteromius fasciolatus | reverse complement strand
ACATGTTTAACATAATTATGATTTCTTAAATAAATATGTTAAGTAAAAGTGATAGTATATTCAGTCATAAGTATGAGATGACAAGAAAAAAGTCATTATGACATATAAGCCAAAATGATGACTTACAGTAACAGTTTTAATGTTCTATTTATAACCGTTTTGTTACTTGACATATAACCTCCTAAAATGAGATAAAAGTCCATTTTTTGACTAGCTGAAAATTGTAGGTCATAATAACGACTTTATCACATAATTATGACTGTGTGCCATAATCAATATTTAGTGTCAATTTCTACTTTTTATGTTATAATTTTTTGACTATTTATTATAATCATGACTTTATTTCATAATTAACTTATAATTATGATCACTGTTTCCTTATGTGGCAGAAATAGGCCTCCATACGAAGATATGATGGAGGGAAGCATCTAAAATGAGCAGCATCTGAACATCGCCATGTGATTCAGTCATTCAGACCCGGCTGTCTCAGTAAGGATGTCTAACATCCTATTTCAGAAGCTGAAGCAAAACAGGGTGCGGTGCACATGACTTTAACAGCGCCAGTGTAAATACTGATGTCACATCCTAAAAATCAGCACAGCGTGGCGGGAATATTTGGCAGCTGAACCGTATCCTGCACAGCTGACAGCATCAGCACTGGCTAAATATTGACCTAAAGATGTCAGCACTGCACGGCAAGCAAATGTATTTCCTCAATATTTGTTTCCCCTTGTTTCTCGCTTATGCAGCAAAAACACACCAGGTTGTAATTCTCTTCATGTCCTCTGGGTGGTGCTGGACACCTTATTATTTGTCGATTGGGAAAAGTGTACTTGCACCAAAGCACTATCAAGAAAAACGCCTCACTAACAACCTCTGTGCTGAATCTTTTGAAACGATAGAAAACATGTCTAGAATTTGACGTCCTGTGTTTTGCACACTACACAAATACACCCAAATATATATAAGGTGTGGCGCCGTCTTATGGTAAATATGAATTGGAAGACATTGCAATGAGAGTTGGCAAACTTCATCAAGTCCCCTGCAGGATTAGGCATGTTCATTAAACTTTATATACATTTTTTTCAAGTAGAAGTGGTTTTCCCAGACAAACACTGAAGAAAAACAAGAAGAACAGATGTCTACTCAGAGAGTTTCATTACCTATTTGCTGCAAAATTGCAACTAGGGTACAACTAGGCCGACTGGGTAGTGTGATGATTTTTTAATAGACTTCATTTTTTAATAGATTTTTAATTATTTTTTTCCATATGTAACTGTAACTTTTAAGTTACAGTTTTAATTTGGAGTTTATTTAGTTTTTAAAAATTATTATTATTTATGAACTAAATGAAACAATAATGTTGCCTTGGCAACTAGCTGAAATATTTAAATATTATTTAAAATTAATAATTTGATATACACACAATATATAAATATGAGTTGGCAATGTTTATGTCCCTCAATTTCTAAATAAAAAGAGAAAATAATTTAATATTAATATAGTAAAATATTCATTCTTTTTTAATTCACTGCATTATTATGCATTTTATTACATGGTTACTCCATACATTATTTTGAGATGCTGTTTAGTTATTTGTTTTCTAACTAAGATCACTTACACACCAAACACTGAAAACACAAGCCTCGAGGGCTCAGCTGATGTGACGTTGCTGTAGGTGTCTCTGAGAAGAGCATATGGGTCAAGAGCTGGAGTTACAGACCCATTATTGTGAGCATGACAAGGATTTGGTTTCAGGATGTAAAATCACACTATCATTTGTCCTCACCTCTGAGCTGCTCTTCAGGAGCTGCTGAGCACCATCAGTGAGAGCACGGTGCTGGGGGCCGCAGGAGCCGTCTGTGACAAAGCAATGAAACATAATCAGACAACTATTACACGCCTCTCAGAAAGTGCTTTTAGCTCATTAGACAGAAACCAAATTCTTATTTTAATATGATTTTAATGTAATATATACATAATATAGATTTGAGATATGATGAGAATTGAGAATAACAGATAATAATGTTTTATTTATCTATCTATATTTTGCAATCTACAATGTGACAGATCCTATTTGTTTATTTATTTTTAGAGTTATTTTTGGTCACAATAAAACAATTAAAATTACTTCAAAATAAAAAAACTAATATATATATATATATATATATATATGTATAACGTTTTGATTATTTGAGCAGATTTGTTACACATTTTAAATTAAAATAATTATTTACATTTTTTGACAGTTTATAGTTTTTAAGTTTTGAAACAATTGTTTACATAAAAAAACAAAATCAACTTATTTATTTAATTTGAAATATTTTAGTCCTTTTACTTCAACTTATTTTATTTCAGTTTATTGCCTATAGGCAACAGTTAGAACTGCCCTAGCAACTGCATAGTAATGCGTTAATAACCACTTATCAGCTGCCCAAACATCCACTTGTTTTATCACATGCATGATTTATCTGATGTGATGTACTTTCTTTTCCCTTTTTCTCATCCAGACTTCTTTGCGCAGCACAATCAACCTCTACATTGTCAATGCCACCAGTACCGCAAAACTCTGCAGAGACAGCTCCCTCCATCTCAGTCAGACGGGACGTCCAACCGCCGCTGACCTGGAAGTAATGACCAGAGCTTTTCAATGCCTGTGAACCACAAACTCAGTATGCAGGGCATCTCTTGCCAAATTTACAGCATGACAATTAGTAGGGCCTTATATGGCCTGATATTGCAGTACAATAATTACTGTAGGCATTATTATGACCTAATATGTTTTATCAGTATTAGAGATAATATTAGGGTCCAACACTCACAATTTTATTTTGTCTATTAGAAAATGAAGGCTATTTATCGAGATTTTTACTTTGCAGCACTATTTCCATTCAAACTATTTTTATTAATATCTTGAATCCGTTTTTATTTCTATATTTTCTGTATTTATTTTTAATTTACATTTTAGTAATTTTGCAACATGCTTTTTACCCATTTAAAAAATTCTCTTCAGCTTTTTTTAATGACATTCAGCTCTTTTCAATGTACTTTTGTTTTATGTTGTCGTCTTTAGTTCACAATAAAATTAAAGAAATGAGAATTGGACGAATATTGCTTACTTGCACAATGCAAAAAAAAATATTCTTCTTTCATTTCTGAAATATAACCTACCCATGAGTCAAGTTATGTGAGGTTCACGCTTTAAAACTATTTATGACTTTCTATTTGAGTTATCGATCAAACCACTGATAAATCAGTAACATGAATACATCATCAGATCTGTGGTGAAACAGAGTAAGACGAGAGCAAAAGGCTGCAGCTGTCTGCGTGGGGCGTTTTGAATATCATTTGACTATATTTAAATCTAAAGTGTAAATATTATGGTTGGGTGTTGAGAGCTCATTTGCTGCATTTGGCACCTTTGAGAAAAACTTCCTGAAAGATTGCATTCTGTACACAAACCCATTTCTAAACAGATTACTAATGATTCACAATAGAAGAGACGGATCCGTGCGCAATGCTCATTAATGACCAGCAGATGTTTTCTTCTGAGTACGTAAAGCTCGGGCTGAAAGAGAGCATTCAGTAAAGCTCTGTTAAACACTAAAGCAGATTACAGCTTGATCCCTTACTTATAGCAAGAAAACGTCCTTACACCAACCCTGAACAGCAGCCATGCTGTCTTTGTTTAAGGGACGGTCGCATGTTATGCTCATACTACATGAGCAATCTTCTCTTGCAGGGAACGTTCTGAGAACTGTTATGTTCCTGCTGGTTTCAGAACCTTCAAAGTTAACATCTTCATCTCATTCATTAAATGAAAACTATTAAACGGGATGTTCCCTTAACGTTTAACCCGTTTAATGTTTTATATATACATATTAAAAAATTGAAACTTCATTAATACCTTTTTCATAATAAAAACACCCATTTAATATTTTTTTAAAATTTATAAATATTTTTTAATTCTTGTTGAACATCATGTTTGCAAAATGACATTAATATGGTATGTAACTTAATAGACACATTAGTCAAATCAGAACATATTTTCCTAGCTGTGTGTGAATGCTTTAAAGCATTCTGTCAGTACACAGCCATTAAGAGCTGATCTGCACCTCCTCCAGTCTGCTGAGTCTCAAAAGACAGGAATCACATGGGACGTGTACGTAAACCAGACCGTGGCTGTTTTGTTTCTTGACGTCAGATATGGAAAATATGCAGGTCCCTTCAGTAACAGCCAAATCTCTCCTGCCCTGACCAGAGTCACCACGGCAACACTGAAATACACCCCAGAATACACAATGCTTCACGTTTGATCTCTTTAATTTGATCAGATCAGTGTAATTAGTGCATAGTCTGAACAGAGACACAGATGTGTTACAAGTTTCCATTGCAATAAATTAAAGAAGTGCATCAAATGATTTCTATTATTCTAGACTTACTAACATTCATAAAATGATCTAGCTGTAGGACTAACTACATAAACACAGGAAAATGATAAAAATCACCACCAACCCATTCCTTCAATTATACAAAATGTTCTTCCTCAAAGTCAGAAGGACACAACAGTACATTTGAGCAGCTGCCGAGAGTCTTTACATCAACAAGTGACCAACATGCATGAAGGAAAAAGATTTCAGTCACTTTTATACATTATAGAAAGCTGTCTTATCTAAAACTTGGGATTTTTTTTTTTTTAAGTTCAGTTTTGAGGCTGATGTATGGAATAGTTCACACAGAAATGAAAATTAACTTAATGTGTGCTCGCCCTCGGATCGTTCAAGATGTAGATGAGTTTGTTTCTTCATCAGAGTTGGAGAAATGTAGCGTTACATCTCTTGCTTACCAATGCAGTGAATGGGTGCCGTCAGAATGAGAGTCCAAACAGCTGATAGAAACAATAATCCACACCACTCCATTAACATCTTGTTAAGTAAAAAGACGTTTGAAAAGTCTCCAAGTTGTCGGGAGAGAAATCTGCAACATTTATAAACTAAAACAATGATGTGAGAAGACAGCAGGACCTGGAGGAAGTGTTATTGTGCAGTATGAACTTGGCCATTATTGGATTTTTTTTAATAATGGATTTATTTCTTAAATGCATGCATCCTTTCAGTCCAGAAGATGTTAAGCGATGACTAGTGCTGTGGATTACTGTGATGGTTTTATCAGCTCTCATTCTGATGGCATTCACTGCACAGCAAGCGAGCAAGTCACATAATGCTCCATTTCTCCAAATCTGATGAAGAAACAAACTCATCTGCATCTTGGATGTTCTGAGGGTGAGTACATTTCAACACATTTGGGTGAACTATCCCTTTAAGAATTCATTATTCTAAGCTTTGGCAGTTTCTCTCAAACAAATCTATTGGAAAAGGAATCCTTTGTCACAAAGACAAGGAATATAGCTCAATTCAGTCATAGGTTCAAGAACAACCACTCTTTTGTGGGGGATCACAGTAGTTATTCACAGTGCACGGTGCCCCTATTTTTTAATAAAGTTGGACCTTTGAGAAAGTCTCAGTACTTCGAGACAGCATTGTTCAGCTTTAGCTGCCGTGAGTAAAATCTGTTTTCTTTAACTCTGCACCTTGAGGTCTCGTTTTTATGCACTGAGATACACCTGAACCCGTTTCCGTACAGATGTAACACTTCGAAAGAGTTTCGATTACAAATGTCCAGCTGCCTAGAAGTGTTAATGAAGGCACTCAGTTGCTCTCGCCCGGTTTAAAGCTAAACGCATCGCTACGCAGAGTCACAGTTTATCTCACAATCAGTTTGCTACGGTATAAGCAGAGCGGCTCATTATCAGGACCAATGCTGCTGTCTCAACATGCAAAAAATCCTGACGCATGCAGTCACGAGGGGAGACCGTCCACATCAATCCCATCATGCAGTAAAACTATCATCCAGACGCCCAATATTCAATAACCATCGAAGCCCAGCAGTGTAATTTGTGTGTGTGCAGTGGCAGTTCAGAAGGTTTATCTTGAACACATTAGGTTTAAAGCACATTAAGGCTGCTAATGCTGCTACCCTTGTTCCTCCGAGGGGGTAACGCTGGTACAAAATCCCCCTGAGAACCAGCAATTTATGGCTTTTCTTATGTTTATACCTCTGAGAGCGCGTGAGGCTCTCTGTGTGTGCATGGGCTTTTCTTTTTTTGGCCAGTAAGGTGAATTATTACTAAGCCATTTAGAAATCACATCATGTGACCTCATACAATAAATACATTCAAATAAAGCCGGAGAGAACGGGGCTAGTTGTCACGCAGGAAACTTCTTGTATTATCTCAGAATGATTCACAATATTTCACTCAGAAATTGTTAGTACTTTTCACAAATAAGTGCAAAGAATCAGTGAGTGACACTGAATTAAAAGAGAAATGTTAAAGTATAAAGACTGAAACTTCAATTGTTTTTAAAAATTCTGTTCCCCAATATGTTAATATTATATACATATTTTATAAAGTTGTCACAGTTGTGTCACGTGTGTATTAAACATTGTAATCTTACAGTTATTATTCAATTTAATAATAATATACATTTTTATTCATTATTTCTTAATAAAAGTTCTAAATGAAAAAGAAATGATATATTTTTGCCACTAATATTGTAGCATTTTTAATCTACTATAAAAAGACTAATATACTTTATAATATTACTACTATTGGCTAAAACAAAGATTTGTCTGTAAACATTTTTACGGTTTCATGATATTTTGTGATTCATAATTATTTTAGTATTTAAATAAATATATATATAAAACGCATGTGATATCCTAACAGAAGTCAGGTTGCCATTTTGACAACTTACCCCATGCAGTGTGACAACTTGCCCCACTTTTAGTCTTTAAAGGACAGTATAGATACATATATTTCCTTTTTTCTGAATTCTACGGCACATCTCGATACAGAAATTGACTTTAAAAATGAGTGACAACTAGCCCTGACTTCCTCTTTTGAAAAATCTTCTTAATTCTTTCTCAAGCGTCAAACATTGAAAGCCTTTCTGCTGGTCCCAGGAGGATATATTAGGTAAACCCCACATGCAGTTTGTCCTTCTCTGGCTTCCCTTTTGTTAGCAGGCGTCCATTGGTGCCAGCGTTTGGCATCTCCTCATCATTCCTATCATTGCACACAACCCTCAGCAGAACATTCGACAAGACGTCTTGGTACAGACTCAGACAGACCCATCCTGGAAGATATAGCAAGGTCACCAGTCCCATGAAATTGAGAGGATAGTGGGAATAGTCCCAGGAACAGGCGTCATACTGCCTCAGAGCGAAGCCCCAGCTGAACTCCCATGTGTAGATGAAGCAGATGTAGATGGGAAGCCGCTGCAAGGTTCCCCATCCTCTCCTGAAGTGCAGATGGAGGTAGAGCTTCTCCACCACGAAGCTGCAGCTGCCGTACATGAGGAAGGACCACAGGGACGTGTGGCCCTTCAAGAACCAGTCCGATTTCTCAAACAAGTTGAACACAGAAGTGAAGAGCACCTCGTCCAGGAAGCCGTGCATCCCGAAGAACACGAAGTGCAGGACGCCGGGTAACCCGTTCGGGCGGGACGACCTCAATAACACCCGCTTTTCCTGATACTGCAGACGCAGGAAGCCTTTATGAAAGACATTTGTGAAGTACAAAGCCAGGATGTAATGCACAAGGAGCTGCGTGACGGAAACGGCTCTGATGCTCTCGGTGCAGGTCACCAGGTTCTCTATTAAGATCTGCAGGCAGATGTACAGAGAAGGGTAGAAGACGAGGTGGAAGACGACCGGGCGCTCTTGGAAGCATCTTTTTTGCAGGTAGATCTTCTCTAAAACCAGATGCGTAATAGAGTGCACGACGCACAGATACGGAGAGGAGAAGCCCAGCAGTGTGAAGTCGTTGCCATCCAGGAACCGGCGCGCGGAGGACTGCAGGATGTCCAGCGTGACTCCGTGCATCCCGTAGAAATACATGCGCATCCACTGCGGTAAAGCAGGCTGCGCTCGCCGGCCGTCCTCTCGCCTCGTCGTCTTCACCATCGTCGTATCTGTCCCCGAGCGCGCTCAGATGTCGACGCGTCCTTGTCTGACGCTCATTTTACGCCGCGACTCGCCCCAAACCCTCACTAACCGCATTTCTTCTTGCACGATCATTGGAAGGAGCGAGACGGGCAGAGAAGAAAAGACAAGCCGTAACAAAACCCACCACAAGATGACGCTGTCCTATTCATCCAAATTCATCGTACACTTCTGCACATCAGCGTTTTATACATACAGTACTGTGCAAATGTCTTAGGCCACTAATATTTTCAGCAACAAAAACTGGTTATTTCTATCTTTTGCGGTAGCGTGTCAGCTGGAAATATCAGTTTACATTTCCAAACATTATTTTAGACATTAATTGTAATAATGCAGTGAGATTAATGCACAGAGATCTGATCTGATCATCATCAGTCTGTCTGGAATCACATGAAGAAACAGAACAAACTATTTCTTCAAAATATTTTACATTAAAACATATTTTTAATAATTTTGAGTTATCTTTATCATATATATAGTACTGTTTTTGTTTGTATAATATATGTGTTCTGTGTATATTTATTACATAAACATACAGTATATACTGAAAATATTTATATCCATACAATTTATATTATAAATATATTTAATATATAAACATAACATATTTTTCTAAAATATATACCTGCATGTGTGTGTATTTATATACACATAATAAACATACGCAGCACACATACATATACTATGTAAAAAAAGAAAACTATGTGATTAATCGTTTGACAGCGCTAATACATCATATTTCATCACTAGTCCTCACTTGGGTTTATCTCTAATGAACTGGAGTAATATCTCTCTCTGGGATTAGACATTAGTCAACCTAAATCTCAATTCCTTCATCATTACACAAGGGACACTTTCCTCTGGGCTAAAAATATCTTTCATCCATATTTAAAAACCCACTATGCTCTCAGATTCATGGTATTGTATTTATATAGCACCTTTCACAAAAAAGTGCTTTACAAACTATCAACAATATGGATCAAACATGCGTACAAAAAGATCCACCATAAAACACAAAACCAATCATCACAGAAATATAATAACAGACAACCATTGCTTTTAATTAAAAGCAAGCCCAAAAAGATGCGTCTTCTCAGTGCTCATGGAAGAGAGTCCAAAAGCCTCGGTGCCACAGAACAAAAATCACAGTCACCTTTAATCTAAAGATGTGCTCTAGGAACAGTTAAAAACCGACCCGGGGAATGTTTATGTAAAAGATCCTGAATATAAAGAGGTGTAAGAGATAACTCAAATTTTCAACTGCACTCTGAATTCAACTTTAAGCCAATGAAGGTCCTTAAGTACAGGTCTTATGTGAGACCACTTACTGGTACTAGTCAAAAGCTTTGCAGCTGGATTCTGTAATCGCTCCAAAGAGGACTTATTCAAACAAGTACAACAGTCCAACTCTTTCCTTGAGACCACCGATCTAATCTGAGCAATGTTCCTGAGATGGAAAAAACACGAGGAAACTACAGACTTTACATGACTGGTAAAACATATGGCTCTATACAAAATGACACCCAGATTTCTTATTTTGAGGTAGCTGAAACCCCCAAAACTGGTGTAATATTGTCAGGAGCAAAGATCATCATTTCAGTTTTATCCTTATTGAGTTTC
The DNA here is from genome assembly GCA_032361145.1 of Enteromius fasciolatus. Taxonomy (NCBI): domain Eukaryota; kingdom Metazoa; phylum Chordata; class Actinopteri; order Cypriniformes; family Cyprinidae; genus Enteromius; species Enteromius fasciolatus. The sequence continues at coordinate 2,361,451 of JAUMHR010000047.1, read as the reverse complement.
AAATAGCTGTTTGCCATCCATTTATTAATGGAGACTAAACAATCCTGCAGAACTCGCAGTTTATATAGACTGTCAGGTCTGAAAGAAATAAAAAGCTGAATGACATCAGCATATAAATGATAAGATATTATTTTAAAACTGTTAACAAAACTTTCCAAGAGGAAGCACATACAGGCTAAACAGCAAAGGGCCAAGCACAGAACCTTGTGGCACACCGCAGGACAGAGGAACAGAATCGGACGTAAAAGATCCAACAGAGACAGATAAAATGAAAACCAATCCACATCTGATCCCGAAAAAACCAAAAAGTGTAATCTATTAATCAAAGTGTGTCAAACGCTGCACTGAGATCTAACACAACCGACACGAACTTCCCCTCATTGTAAAGTCGTAATGTATCAGCACACAATTTAGAAACTGTGTTGTACATACAAACTACTCAAGAGTTGTTCTAGTGTCCATATAGGCTATTTACAGTGTTTTTGTAAGGATGAGGCACTCAGAGACACTTCTGCTTCTACTAAAATATGACACGCTGTTATCTCACAGCTCCAGCGATCCTCCAGTGTTTTTGAAGGTGACAGATTAGCTCCAAGCGTCCAGCCCTTATCTGTGAGAGCCGCGGGATAACAGGGAACAGGAAGTGGTCAGAGGTCTTCAATGACGATATTATACTGAAACACTTGTTTGTAAATTGCTTCGAATAAAAGTGACTGCTAATTAAAAGGCCACTGTCGATTAAACCAATTATAACATTTATATAAACATTATGAAACAAAATAACAAATTACTTATAAAATGGCAACTATTTTATTTGTTTCAATGTGCAATATAATGGCCGAAATTATCTTTTAATATTTTCAATATTATTTTTTTTTAAATACTTGCAGGAACACTGCAGTTCCTGACAGCGGCCACTAGATGGAAGCAAAGATTTTAACTGGAGGCATCGCTCATTCTGCGTGCTGCACCGCTGCCCTTAGGAAAGAAAACATAATTGTATGTGAATGGCAAATTATTAGCAAGCTGGTACATGGCAGGGTCTTTCAGAGCATTGCAGCAATGCTGAAAGCAATAAATTGCTTTAATTTATCCCAGCATGAGCACGGCGTTTCAGAGCGGCATCAAATGATCTTCATTATATAAATCTCACTCCTGCAAAGCCTGACTTGAACATGTTAATATGTTATCACTCATTCTTTTGTTTGTTTTCCCCCCTACTTTATATAGACACCCCGTGTTTTTTTTGTTCACTTACGCCACAATCACTTTAAAATAGGCCATTTGCATTGGATTATGTATGTTTGTTGTGATTCAAATTCGTTAGTAAGAAAAGTGCCACGTTTATCTGCTTATGTGACACGAATGAAAACGATGCTGTGAGGTAAAGGCCGATGCCTTCAATGGATTGTAGCCTACTGTTAGCCAAACACTGCTCGCTCAGCTGAGGAAATGGTTTACGAAGGAAAAAACCTTCAACAAGAACTCCATAAAACTTGTGAGTTGTGAAAATGACATGATCTAGGGCCTTTTTTGCAGCTCGTTTTGTAAGCTGAGTTCAGTTTAACATGGTGTCTAAGCTACGGGCCAGCATGCCCACAATAAGAAGATTTTATTATTTGCTCTACACAATTGATGGTGTCATCTCTAGTGCCATTATGTGCATGTATATCTAAAAATCTAATTTCAGATCCCATTTCCTCCAATTTGCGTCTCTTCTTGGTCTGTTTAGTGTCAGAGGGGCGCGGCCGGGTCACAAGAGGGAGGAAAAAACAAAGTCCCACGAGGGGTTTCACTCTTGTTTACCGTTTCTAGGTTTGATTAGGCATTCCCTTCGCTTTCTGCTCTCCCTGGGTCCTCTGCACCGAGCCTCGCATCCGTAATGAGGTTTTAAACGATCTCGGTCGAGATTTCCACAGCGTCCGTGCTAGTCTAGACAGCTAGTTCAGAGCAGATTGCAGCTCGGACTGAATCTGAATCACCCCAATATATCTCCATTACATATAGACCAGAGCGATCGCCTGGCGCTATCTTTACCTCCCATCTGTAATTCATATCTCTAAGGTTACATTCTAAGGCCGTTAAAAGCAGCGCAAGGTCATCGCCATGGAGACAGCGGCTTCAGAGTCTCTCCTCACATTTTCACATTTGGTCAGTTAGCATGTTTACAGCCCAGGCTGGATAAGCATCCGTGGGAGGAGGTGAAAGGTAGGAAAGAAGGACAGCCAGATGCTGGCGGTCCGTGCGTCCTCGGCACGTCCTTGCGTCTCGGCGTCCAGCTGCGTCATCACCCAGAAAAACACACCTTTGCATTTTACATCTGCTCGTGTTAAACGGCGAGATAGCCCTGTGTGAGAAATGAATAAAGACACAGCTGTAGCTCTTTTTTTAATAGGGGATGAGCTGGAAACTAGGCTGTGTTTGAACCCGACGGAACAATGCTTGTCAGGTTGAAAGGCTACAGGACGTGTTTCATGTGACGAGAGCAGCATGCTGCCAAATTACCAAAAAGGTGACGCTTGCTAACAGAGAAGAAATACAGCACAAACTGACAAAAGATGTAGAACAGAACTAGAAACAGAGGAGAAGAGAAGTGAGCGGCGAAAGATGCTTGCATATGCAAAATTCATAATAATAGGGTTGCCATTCAAAAGTTTGAGGAATGCTTTTCTCTAAGAAAGATGCATTAAAAGTGACAGCAGAGACATTTGTGACGGTAGTTCTGTTTCAAATAAATGTTGTTCTTTATCACTTTCAGTTCATAATAACTCATAATAACAGCATC
>JAUMHR010000047.1:2302725-2330931 GCA_032361145.1 Enteromius fasciolatus | reverse complement strand
AAGACCACATGATCATGTGAAGCTCACTCTCTGCCTTCCTTTCCCTGTAATCAAATCTAAGGTCTCTCTGGTCTTCACACACCTCATGCTCTGGCAAACTCTCTCTCTCGGTCTGATCTGACTTTCACATGCGTTTGGAGGCATTTTCTAGCTTACAGGTTTCCTAGCAGCAGGTGATGATAGCGTTGGCTGCAATGGTCTTTACTACCGGCTCATTAATTCTCTGATTAAGAGGCTCTCCAGAACGATAGAGGTGCTGGTTATTAATCTGGTTTAACGGCTGCTTTTAGACAGGGTGACTGCAGGCCATTGTTGGGCTACCGTCCAGCAGGGACGGCAATAATTCTTACTTATTGACAAATGAGATGCACTGAGGCATGAGTGAGCTAGAAGCAAAGGCTATTACAGGAATATTGTTATATATGATGACCACAGAATGAAACAAATACATATTCAGCTACATAAATTCAGAGCATTAAAAGGGGAGTTAACAGCCTGGATCAGAAACAAACAGGATTAATAATAGAAGAGAAATCCAATAAAAACCTGTAACGAATCCAAACAGTAATATTAAAGAAAATGAAATGCCTCTCAGACTACAAGCAGTTTAAATAAAATAAAATAAAATAAAATAAAATAAAATAAAATAAAATAAAATAAAATAAAATAAAATAAAATAAAATAAAAAAATCCTAGAAAAGGACAAGCGATTTAAAGAATAGCTTGGGTCTTCCTGCAAATCTGTGTGTTGTGACTGATGCAATCTCCAAAAACCTACAGGCCAGTCAAAACACAAGTCAAGTTAAAACACTGGCACAGACACGCCGCCCTCAGACTTCCTTGACCTACCACAGCGAGAAATGTCAGACCTCTGATAAAACAAACCCAATGATCAGACAAGTTCAACCAGCGCTCGCTGAACTTGCCTGCAGTGGAGCAAAACTCAACCTTATACTTCTCCACCCTTGAGCAGCAGCTCTCTGCAGGAGACGGCCAGCGAAGGGACGTCAAAAGGGAAGAGTGTCAGGTCTGAACAAAAGCAGCAACGAGAATGCAGCTCACATGAACTATCACGCACCAGCATGCATGTGTGTGAGAGTAATGGAGCCAGAGGCGTTGTCTCCCAGTGGAGCACTTTGCCCTCAGGACTGGCTTTACTCAACACTTAGCTTGCATGCAGTCGCTGGCCATCAGCATTCATAGAAGCGCTGCAGCCGGAGGGACGAGCACATGCACACATGCACAGCGGCTCGTTTTCATTCAGCTTCACCATTGTCAGACCAAGCCTCCTGGCCCTCTCTGCCTGTCCCATACAATCACAGCAGGCCTGCTGTGTGCCACCAGCATTTGCACGGATCTCCCTCCAAAAACCCAGTCTCCACACCCCCTCATACCCTTCACGCTCACAAAAGCAATCTCAGTCTACTTCTCCAAGGCAAAGGGAAGAGTGAATCTCACCAAACCTCTTTAAGGCAAGGCATTTCAATCGGTGGCCATCTTGGTAACGCCCCTGGGCAGCTATTTTCTAGCTCCTGCCTGCTTGAATGGAGGAAGGCTGAAGTATAGACTCTTTGAAAAAGCTACTAATTTGTGGTATGTATCTTTAAGGTACTTAGATGCACCTTTTAGAGGTAAATAAGGTTAAGCACCTTTTAACCACAATATAGCATTGGTCTTTGCACAATTTATAATACCAAATCTATTGCTGCCCTCTCAGTATCAAACCATTTCAGAGTAAAGGTACAAAAGCTACAAGTGGTCTGAGTGACACGTCACCCTAAATTCAAAAGAAAGAAAGCCATTGTATTTTTTGGTAAATGAAGCCTGTTTTAAGAAACATTGAAGAGAGAGTTAAATATATGAGCACAAAAGAAGATATTTTGAAGAATCAGTAGCCTTTTGTTCCATCACTTTTGGAATAAAGGTACAAAAGCTGTCACTGGGGCAGTACCTTTTCATAATGTTACTTACATAATGTACACTTTGGCACATATTCGGTTCAAATGTTTACACTGTAAGTACTAATATGTACCTTTAAGGTACCAAAAAGGACCCTTTAAAAAGGTACCGCCCCAGTGAACGCTTTATTTCTGAGAGTATACTATGGAAGTTAATGGGTACTGTTTGGTTACCCACATTCTTCAAAGTATCTTCTTTTGTGCTTAACAAGAAACTTACACAAATATTGTTCAAGTTAATCACGAAAATGTTCATTTTGGGTGAACTACTGTTTTTTCTCCTTCGCATTACTATAAATGTAAATGACAATAAAGTCTGGCTTTACATTAAATGAATGCATTTAGAATTGCATTACTATACTGACTGTACTGCAGTAAGAAAATGCAATGCAATAAATAACAAATACTGAAAAGCAGGCTTTAAGCATTTTACTTCATGCAGAATAGAATATTTTCTCCCCTATTTGATTTTAGGGTGAAAGATGATCTGGATGTGTTTTTGTTTCCAGCGCGGTGTAAAGTGAGCTGTGCTGAAACTGGGTGTGGTGAGGAGATCAGGATGCTGCAGATTTCACCTCAAATAAGCGCTTATGTTTGCACCGTACAGTATGTGACGCGAGCGGGGCAGAGGTCCGTGCAGGTGTCCTGAGGGCAGGGTGGATGATCTTTTAGATGCAGGGAGAAACAAGACCCATTTACCCACGATGCTATGGTTTCAATACCTCATGCCTCAAGAAAACCTTGTGCATGAAAAACTAGATCCCTGCACTGTACAAGAACAGATTTTTATCTAGAAAAACTGGACAGATTCACACTGATTTCAAGCAATTTGCATAAATGCTTTCTAAAAAACTATGATTATTTAAATCAAATGAAATAGATGCAAATTGTTAATAATAAACCAAATGATGAGTTTTTCGAGTGCAGAGATCTTACTGGTATCATTCATATACAGTTTATTGGTTTTATGTTAAAGCTGTGCAATACATTTTTTTATTTGATTTAAATTTGATAATATTTAGACATTTCAATTTGGGCCTAAACTTATATCTCCTCCTCTGTCCTACAAAAAGATTCAAATTTGGGGCGACATATTGACAAATTTGTGTGTGTGGAAAAAGTGCCAAATTTTGAAGTTGGTAGTGGTTTCCTGTATTTAAGCTTTGTACCCATCCCACATAATACGCACACAAACATTTAACACCTGTTACGAGTGAACATGGAATCCATTACCTCAATGTACGGTACGACTTTACAGGTGAACTGGCCCAGCAGCCAGGTCTTTGTGAGTTCGTGAAACACCACGAGCGGCAGGCAAAACAAGAGCAAAGCAAAGTCCCAGATAGCCAGGTTGGCCAACAGAGCATTGGAGATGCTCCTCATGTAGTAGTTATGGCACACCACACACATTATTGCTATGTTTCCCGTTATTCCCACAGCAAAAATGAGGACGGAAACGATGGTGATTGCATACGCCCCGTACGTCTCGCTGGTGACGGGGTAGAAAGGATTGGGGAAGAACTCGCTCTCCTCATCCTCGGCGTACGGAGGGGTCATCGGCGTGGCGTCCCACGGGTCATCTATCTGTTTGGTGTGGAACTCTGCATATTTGGTGAGGTCGAAGGGGAAATCTGTGGAGGTGAGGGCTAGAGGCTTGGGCATGGGTTCCCACATGGATAAAGAGGATGTCAGGGCGTTATAATAAGTTTCGACTGGTGTCAATGGGGCAGCGCTTTTATTCTGACCCCTTTTCAAGCTCTTAAACGCTTTCTTGTGGTGCTCCTTTGTGCCTCTTTTGCGTCTGTCTCGCTTGCTTGTTGAATGTGGCTTAGAGTTATTGTGTCCAGCTACTGTTCCCATGGCAGCAGGCATCTCGCCGTTCAACTTTTTCCTTTTATGTCGCCGAGAGCGCTTATGTAGGTCTGTGGCACTCTCCGTGACCGCGCGCGTTCTGTTCGACGAGACGCGTCTGTATTCGTACCGCTTACCTCCGCTCTCCAAAAGCAGCCAGAGGTGCGAAGACAAGTTAGTGTTGTCTTCTGAAGTCTGTTTGATGTCAAAGGCTCGGTGCCTCGCAGGGTGTGTGGCACTGGGTTTGGCATCACGAAGGCTCCTAAGAGCGACCGGTTCTTTGGTGTGTGCGTTACGGTTTTCTCCGTGCAACAAAACATTGGGGCAACCTGCAATGAAAAAGATCGTTCTCAAAAGCAGCAGCCTCTGCATCTTCACCGAGTCAGTGTGCTGCCTGAAGATGTTAGAAAAACCCTCTCGCGTGGTGCATCGCAAAGAACGCGCGCTGTTTTCTCAGATTCACATTGTTAGAAGGAAAAGTTGACACGCGAGCGATCAGTACAGGCTAATAAGATCCATGCAAATGACTTTTCCTGTTACATCCACTCCGGCGCCGTGCGGCAAATAAAAACCACCTCCTCGAGATTCTTTGCGATCCTCGTCTTAAAGTGGCAGAAAGACGAGATCTCCTGGAAACGACATCATTTGCGTTTGTGCTTGTGCATCGCAGCCAGCTGCAGGAGTCGGTCGCATCTCGTGTACTGTTGGGCGCGGCAACCTGGACTCGTCCTGCGCCTCTGCTGTGCGCGGAGAAGCGGAGTCCGGTGGCGCTGCTGCTGCTGCTGCTGAGAGTGAGTGAGTGAGGAGCGGGTGAAGAAAATGGACGGACTCTCTCCTGGCGGATAACCTTGTTCTGTCAAGCCGGATCCATCAGCATCAGCCCCTTGGACCACCGCAGCTGGAAGCGACCCCGCCCCGCCCGTGCGTAGTACATTCATTACCATGCGTAATTACGCATGTCAACAGAATCATAATCCGATCAGTCTTGAGAGTAACACGGGCTTATACGAGTTCAATTACAGCTGTGTGTCACAGTAACGTGCAGGAAAAGTGCAACTGGAAAACAATTTATTAGACCCTAGCTACGATAATAAATCAGCGAAATATTACTTGTACGGTTTATATACGTTATATTTGCAGATTATGGTACACGCACACAACAAAAAAACATTGTAAATAAATTATTATATATAATACACAGCCGTTAATGCTAGTTATATACGTACAGATTCTGCGCATGAATTATACACGCAAACAATAATTGTAAATAAATCTTTAAAACAATTAATATATTACGATTCACTCCATTTTCACAGTCTATAGCTACGTTATATTTGCATACGCATGCACTGTACATGCAACAACAACAATCCTCGTAAATAAATGTATAAAACAAGTGATCAATTAAGAGTCACTGCTTTATCTATAGCCTACGTTATATTTGCAGATTCTATACATGCTCTGAACATGCAAACAGTAATGACAATATAAAATGTGAGTTTGCACTGCACATACATGCATATTACATATAGTAAAGCAATAACTTATAGTAAATGGAAAAAAAAAAAGTTCATCAGGTATGAATTTGAGTGCCATGATCTTTAAAATGTAGTGCAATCAGATATCTGTGAGTGCAACTAAAACGTCCAAATGTTTTTTGGGAGGCACTGCATCTGTTACTTTCAGTTCTGAAAGCTTTTTAATGCATTGGTATGTCAAACAGGTTTCTCTGCCTGTGGCAGTGTCACAACAGAGCAAAGTACTCTGAGCGGAAGGGCAAGAGCTGACTTGCTTAAGGTTTGTTTCCTGCTGGACAGAAACTTGGGCTTAGAGGCGTACATTCGCAAACAGCCAACAGCCTTTCATTGCCTTGCAAAACATTTGTGATTATGTGGAAACGCTCCTGATTTAGCATCAGACATGCTTTAGTTTCTTTGTTCCGCCAGGTCCAAAGTTTCATCTCTAAGTCCTGCTGGTCAGTGAAAGCCTGGCTGAATACTGAAGTGTAAAACAGGAAGGCCAGGTGCAGAACACAAGCTACTGGAGTTGGCACGGCCTTGGCGAGGATGATACTCCGTTGCCAAATCTGAGCATGGGGTTCAGAACGCTAAATAACAGTGTGAGCCACAAGGTTAGATACTCGACTCAAACCGAAAGCTGACTGAAATGTTTTTGTGAATGGAATCGATGAAACGATGAGATGATTTCATGTGTGGAAAATGTTTATTCACACTTTATCTCTTACAGTTTCTCCTTCTTTTAGTACCTTAATAAAATACCAGCAATCATTTTTTTTCGTAATGAGATATGCTAGAAAAAAGATGCACTTTATGTGCAAAGCTGTATTGTCCAATTATCATTTATTTTTAGATTTTGAATATAAACATATTAGGCCACATCAAAATGCATGTAGTTTCAAGAATACATTGTCATCAAATTGTACTTCCAAAATACCTTAAATAAATAGATAGACCGATTTTCAGTTATTTTTGGTAATAATGTATATGTTAAGAAAGCTAGCTTTTACAAGGGTGATTTAACTATCCAAACCTAAGGATGTGACAGACTCAAAAAGCATCATAAAAACAGATGTTCATATCACTAAGCAACTGGGTGGGTAATGGGAGTAGGATAGATATTGCGGCAATCCGAGGCGCCACCTGGCGGTGTAAAGCAGTATTGCATAAACACGCCCACGAAAAAAAAAAGAACCGTAAGAACAGGTTCACCCTAAAATCGCTCATATAGAGCGCAAGACAGGTGTACTGCATGTCTAGTACAGGGTGAATCTACTTAATGCAGTATAAAGAGCACTGAAGTGTGACTCTCTGAGGGAATGAAGCTCGAATAACACAGCAACAGTGCATTACTGTGATCAATCACCTGCTGTCCACATAAGCGCCAGATGATGAATGACTCATATCTACCAACAAGCACCAGCAATATCTCACTGCTACTGTACATGCACAAAAACATAGATAAGAATTGGGATTAATCAATTAATCAATCACGCAGGCACAGTTTATCTGAATATGAAGCTCTGTCATAGTTTACACTTCCTCATGTCGCTCTAAACCTTCATGGCTCTTTCTTTCTTTGGAATACAGAAGTTTAGCAAACCATCCAGGTTTCTGTTTTTCCGGATGGCAAAACATGATGATAAAAGTTCCTCAGAGAGGCCTCATGCTCAGAACAGCATCACAATATTAATAGCCTAAACCCCGATGCCACATGACCACTCATCCTGGGTCAGTAGAGGTCTTAGTAAAAGCCATTCACTTCTCCACACAATAGGACAGAAACATCGTATCACTTAGAAGAGTGGCGTGATGACAGCAGTTAGTGGTGAGTGCAGCGGGGAGCGAATGGAAGAGGACCGTTAGTAATGGCCTCTCGGATTGCTCTGGATGACTCAGACACACTCAGATCCTGCTTTCCACGAATGCACCGGCTGAACCGAGCGACAAATGTGCCTCTGAAAGCCAAACAATATTATAAAACAATAATACAATCTTTAAGTACCAAAGAATCATAATAAAACAACAACAAATGCTAGTATGAATGTGCTGTCAATATGCTGGGGTATTGTGGGTGTTTTAAAGCATTGCTAAGCAGTTTATAAGGTATCCTGGGTGCTTTTTAGTACTAAGTAGTTGCTAATGCTTACTAGATCAAATATGATATTCTGATCTCCCTCTAGTGGAAGTCTATGGGACACACATGGAACTCTTCCATTAAAGAAATGTTGTCTTTACTGTTCACTGGAAAGGTTCTTTTCTGAATCATAAACGGTTCAAAAATCCATTTTTGGAAGCTTTATTTTAAGTGTATAAAAGTTCCATGGATGATGAAAGTTCTTGGAACATCAAAATAAATTTATTTAAAATTCCCCCTATTATGGATATTTGAAAATGATCTTTCGTACAGTGTGTAACACAGCTCTAAGCAAATGGAAACAGTTTTAAATCTTAAAGTGCATTTGTCTCCAGTGTTGCCAGATTGGATGGACGGTTTCCAGCTCAAAAATACCCGCCTAAAAACTGCCCAAATTTTTAACTATCAAAAGAATGTGATCGAATGTAAATCAAGGTTCATAAGAGCATAATGCTAGATAAATAGGAGAAAATAGATTAAAGAGAATTAGCCTACCAAATATAAAAAATATGCAAGCAGCATACAGTCAAAAAGGCAAAAAACAAGAACAGAAAAAAAACACGGTGCCCTCGAAAAAACGACATCATTTTTAATGTCTACAGTCAGAGTTCAAATGCGTAAAATCCAATATAGTGATCATGCACACACCATGACAGTCAAAACTATAATTCATTGATGCATGCTGCACGGTAATCCGACATTAATACAAAATAACTATTTAATGTTCAGAACGAGGAACATTATACAAAACTTTGCACAGTTGAAAGTAACAAGTCCAGCAGATGTCAATACTAATCTGAACAATATAAAAAAAGAGAAAGACAGGTTGGTATAGATTTTTATTTAACTGTGCTCTTATTTTGAAGTTGCAGTGATAAGGGTCATGTGATCTCTCCCTCAACAGGTGTAGTTCACATTGTGAGAGTTAAAACTTATTTAGCCATGAATACTACACAGAGGCCGCCACGTCAGCCTCAGCATCAGTAGTGTTTGCAGTGTGCGTGTGTTTAGTACCGTTGTGATGGATGCGGTATGCTCACTTGCGCTGGAATGTTAACTAATTCGTCTATATAATTCATACGTTTGAAAACTGCCCAAAAGACCCCAAACCCCAATCTGGCAACACTGTTTGACTCTCAAAAGAAAGAGTCGACTCTGAATCATTGAAATGAATCGTTTCATGTTGAGATATTAGCATATTGTATACCTGAGAAAACTTTCTTTTCACGGTGGTCTGATTGAAAATGCACATTCATTCTATTTTCAGAGCATTAAGAGCTCACAAACACTGCTTTTTAAATGAAATCGACCAATCACTGAGGGATTTGGGAAAACAAATTGTCATTAAACAGATAAGGCAAAAATAAATACATATTATAAGAAAGTTAAATTACATGCATTTGGTTTTTTTCCCCGTGCATTTCCATGCATGTGAACCTTTTATTACCCATAATAGGTCACTTAAAGAGTGAAAGGTTCTTTATGGTGAAAAAAAAAATCACAATAATAATAACCTTTTATCAACAGTGTAGTGTTTTTAGGGGGGTATGAACGGAATGGTATGGTATACACTAACCACTACTAGAACTGTGACATGCAGATGAGCTTTGAAAATGCTTTATATAGCAGACCTCTTAGACTGCAGAAGAAAACACCTGAGGTTTGTGTCACTTTGCTGCAGTGGCAAGAACTCAATCAACGTGTGCTGGTGAAAATGTACGTGGAGATCTATCTGTCAGATCACTGCAAACCCTTCGCTTTCTGACATGCACACACATCTGTGTTTAACCCAGCTGTCTGCTCTCCACTGCTTCCTCAAGGGCAATTCTTTCGCATCTGGCACACTCGCACATATTGACAACTGACGAAAGGAGAGAGAAACATGCTTGCCTTTATTCAGATACACACACAACATCGTTCCAAAAGCCATTTGGAGCGCAGCCGAGAACTCGGTACCAGATGATAGAAAAAAAACTCACTGCTAAAACAAACTGTTCAGTATGAATTCACCACCATTCACGTCTTTGGAAAAGAGCAACGTGAACATTCTTCCTAATGTCTTATTTTGTATAAGGAATTTGCGGTCTGTAATAAAGAAGTAAATAATGACTGAATGTCACACATATACTATATAAATGTATACTAAATGTGCATGACACTACAGGCTAAGAAAGGCTGAAAGTATTGTGGCTTTGAGAGTCAGAGACAGACAAAGGGAGAACAATAGATATTTCAATAAATTACTGTGCACAGTCTGCAAGCCGCCGGCCAAAGTATAGTAGTCACAGGTGGACAAGCCTTTTATAGCTCTGACAGAGCTTATGCCACATGTCTCACGTAAAACATGATAGAGCTGCTTCAGTGCACTGTAAAAGAAAATCATTTACAGTAAAACGTAAGTGCAGACATCGATTCTGCAACTTCAGAAAGGAAATATAATCAGTTAACACACATTACTCTAAAAACGTAATACATATTTACTCGACAATACGAAGTTAGTTTAAGATAATAAATTACCATAAATATAAGGCATTCAGAAGGTAATAAGTCAGCTATCTGATAAAAATGCTCTTTTTATCAGAACAAAGTATCGCAGATGGGCTTACAGGTTTTTGCATCTTAAAGAAATAGTTCACCCAAAAATTAAAAATGTAAGCAGGCTATTTTGGGTCACCATTGACTTCCATAGTATTTTTTCTTCCTACTATGGAAGTCAAGGGTGATCAACACAGCCTGCTGACAATTCATACGGGTTTGGAACAACTCAAGGGTGAGTAAATGATGACAGAATTTTCATTTTTGGATGAACTATTCCTTTAAGCCTTTATATATATATATATATATATATATATATACACACACACACTTTTTAATATGAAAGGGTAAACTACTGTATAATTTTTTTACAGCCCCTTCCTCAAGAGAACATGTATTTCTTAACTTGGCCACATGATGGAGCTCATTGGTCGATCTTCGAGTTTCAGACCTGAAGAGATTTGACACTCTCTTACAAGACTGCAATTTTGTTTTCTAATCTTATCACCTTAGCTGACTGTAGGAGCCTTATAAGAGGAGAAAAAAACAGCATTACACTTACATGGTCTCTATTACAGGGCTAAAATCGCGGGCTGAAGCCGAGCCAGGGAGCGAGAGCGTGTTGGCAGCCGTACAGGAAGCCTGCTATCACCAGGTTTGCAGGCTCGACAGCGCTGAAGGATGATACACACACTGATACTGAAATGAGCCTCGAGGACGACTGGAGCCACTTTAGTCTCCCTCGCAGACCAAAACATATCAGCGTTTTCAAGCGCCATAGATCGTTTCATCCTTTGATTATGACTTATGGTTTCAACACTGACCTCCAGACCAAACACTGATCAGCATTCGTTTTCCAGACTGGAATAAACGGGAACCCCCAGTCCTCCTGAATGAAGGTGTCCTGAGTGCTAGATGGTTGCTAGATTGTTCTAAATGGGTACTTATGAGTAAAAAAACCCTGATATTCTGGTCTGTTTTTATATTTTACTACCCAAAGGCTAAATTTCCAAGCGTAAATTGCTTTGAGAAGTAATAGCAATTATCATTCACGTCAGTAGCACAAACACGGTGGGACGAGTTACACATCGAAATGGAATAATTATGGGATTAATCAAATCCCCTACCATAAGTACAAGAAACACAGCGATGCTTGTCTTAGCAGCATCAAACCACGATGACAAAGTAGATGGGAAGAAAGACCAAGCGGGATCAAAACAAGATATTTACTGAGGATTATTGAATGGCCCTATACTAATGAGACGGCAACAAATACGGCAAAATATGCTCTCTCCAAGGAATAATTCATATCCATACGTTCTTCAGAAGCCGCAAACCGCCAACAATTCATCATCACTGAAGGAAAAATTCATCATGTTTGATAGAAAAATAATAAAAAGAAAACAAAAACAATTCTAAATGAAAACTGTGGCGTATTACAATAGCCTATATGACACCGGGCGAATGGTTATATAAATCATAACTCTTTTTGCAGTAAGCCTCCCTGTCATATTTCATAAAAGTGGTGCTAGCGACAAAAACGTGTCTTTGCCATCTTAGCACGGTTCATTCTGATTCAGTGTGGGGTGAAACTGCTGATTGGAGAGAAAAAGAGTCAGAGAGAGAGGAAGTGGAAGAGAATAAGGAAGACAAGATTAGCAGTGACTTCTGTATCGTCTTCAGCTGAGTGTGATGTCAGTCAAGTTTGGCTTTTTTAATGGCCAATTAAACAAATTAAGTTTCCTGGTGCCAAGGCACGTACGACCCTCAAGATAGAGACCATCAAACATGACGGGACGGCAGCTTTTGCACCCAAAAGGAAAGTGTGAGATCAAAAACTACCTCATTAAAAAGCCTCCTGTCGCCACACCTCTAAGACAACGGATTAGGATCCTAAACCAGTGCGAGACAAAAGCATGACATAAATATTTAAGCATTTTCTTAAGGCTGTTTGGATTTATTTTACCCCTAATGTTCTCATCTGAACCCAAGCGCTGCTGCTTTTAACAAATGAGTCTGGCTGAAGTTTTGCGTGCTCGTGCTTCATATACTGTATACTGACTTCATGTGATAAGACTATCTAATTGCTTTATAGTTATACAAAAGAATGCATTGTACTTACCCATGCAGAACCAGCTCCACAATGCTGGGATGTTTGCCAGGGCGTTGCTGACCGGTCCAAATCAAAAAGAAATCCAGCTTCAAGTCTCTGTTCTGCTCTGTAGATATGATTATCTTCTTCAAATAAAATCTTAAGACATTTGTAAGCACATGCAAGAACTTTTCGGTTTTGCAAATCCTTTTTTTGATTGATCTTAGGAAATATTCGAACAAACTGAGATACTGGATTGTTGAGTTTCGTGAGTTGTAAGCTCTAATAATCAAAATTAAAACAAGAACAAAAAGATCTTTTACTTTACATGTACAGTAATGAATCTAGAATATATAATCTAGAAATATTCAAATGTTTTGAGATGTATATATGCACACACACACACACACACACATATATATATACAGTGGGTACAGAAAGTATTTATACTCCCTTCAATTTTTCGCTCTTTATTATATTGCAGCCCTTATTAATGTACACACAGCACCCCATATTGAAAGAAAAACTCAGAATTGTTGACATTTTTGCAGACCCTTTTGCAGTATTCAGACCCTTTGCTCAGTGTTTAGTAGAAGCCCCCTTTTGATTAAATACAGCCATGAGTCTTTTTGGGAAAGATGCAACAAGTTTTTCACACCTGGATTTGGGGATGCTCTGCCATTCCTCCTTGCAGATCCTCTCCAGTTCTGTCAGGTTGGATGGTAAATGTTGATGGACAGCCATTTTTAGGTCTCGCCAGAGATGCTCAACTGGGTTTAAGTCAGGGCTCTGGCCGGTTTTGGTTTCAGGATATCCCTGTAATTGGCCGCATTCATCATTCCCTCGATTGTCGTCCTGTCTCTGCAGCTAAAATATCAAAAAGGTGATGAGCAGTGCCTGGTTTTCTCCACACATACTGCTTAGAATTAAGACCAAAAAGTTCTATCTTGATCTCATCAGACCAGAGAATCTTATTTCTCACCATCCTTCAGGTGTTAGCAAACTCCATGCAGGCTTTCACGTGTCTTGCACTGAGGAGAGGCTTCCATCGGGCCACTCTGCCATAAAGCCCCTGACAGGTGGAGGGCTGCAGTGATGGTTGACTTTGAATAACTTCCTCCATCTCCCGACTGCATCTCTGGAGCTCAGCCACATCTTTGGGTTCATCTTTACCTGTCTCACCAAGGCTCTTCTCCCGGACGGACCAAACCTAACCTAACCTGTTATAGGCCTTAACGCGAGACTCTTATCACGCGATATATATCGCCGTTAATCTATTCACAAAGTTGGGTTGGAGTCTATACTACAAGCTGACTTTTCACCTTTAGTGTGGATGTATAGCCGAATTACGCTGTAGCCCTATTCGGATGGGACTAGTTTTCTAAACTACACTTCACGTCCGCGATCTTCATATATTGTTTGGAATGCATTGGTATTAGATGCACGAAACCTGCGTCACGTGTGCGTTGTGTTTGTTTATCCTGAAGCGTCTGATCGCGGCTGCGGATAAATACACTTGCATTTTCTAATGCTTTTATACAAAACTGATGAACACACATTATGTTTTCGGAGCGGAGCAAAACATCTGATATATCGAAAGAGATCTGTGCATTAGTCTGAAAGCAGCCTGTTAAATGTCTATGATTCTCATCAGTAATAATCTGGGGAAAAAAAAGAAAAATTAAATTTCTAAAAGTCAAGACTATTTCTGCACACTTTTGTATACTCAAAGAGCACTTTTTAAAATAAGTAATAGTTTTTATATTAACAGATATCTCAAATATAATAGGTAGCACACAAATTCTGAATGCCTTTGGCAGATCTCAAATGAGTCGTTTTAATCTAGATTCATTTCAAAATTAATCTAGATTAAAAACATCAATCTATGACCACCCCTAATATATATATTCTAAAGTTTATATAAATTATAAAGTTAACTAAATATAGGCAATATCATGCCTTCCAAATTGGCACTAACTACAGGATTTGATCAATTTGATAACTTGTAATCTTAGGCCTTTGTGCCAATCAGCCACAAAGCCCTTCCGTAGGGGCTTCTAAGTAAGGATTATGGGATACGGATTGGGCAGGCAATGACCCAAAGCCTTGCTGAGCCCGCGGTGTGTCTGTCCAATTCAACTTCTGATCCAAAGCTCAGACAGAAGATCGCCGCGTGTAATTCGATATCTCTCTGATAGATTGAATTACGTCATTTAATGTTCCCAAAACGTTATAATTCAGACAAATGGTTCCGGACCCCAAACATTTGATCAGCACATTTTCGAGTGTTTGTAAATAGCAGAGTTACGGCTTTGTTATCTTTGGCCTGAAAAATAAGAGCCATTTGTCACACCGATCACTGTGGCGGCGTCTTGACTTTTATTACAAGTAGGGTTTTCTCATGGAAAGGCTCATGACTCAAGCTGTCAGCAGATGGCACTGTGGCCCAGTGACAGATGCGCAGTCATTACAAGTGTGTGAGAGAATGCAATTACAACCACTGGGGGAAACAATTAAGTGGTAGAGGTAGAGCTCTCTACACCGCTGCAGTCTGGGAGAGAGCCCACTTCTGTGCTTCTCAGCTTTAGTGCCCGCAGGCGATGGTGAGGAAGAGGCAGAGACAGAGAGAAAGAGAGATACCCTCTGGCAGCGCTGCTGTGCTAGCCACTAATAGGCTGGAGCATGCTTCAGTGGGATGGTGTTTGATAGCAGCGGTGTGAGGGAATGTGCATGTGTGTAGAAAACTGTAAGAGATCGACAACAATATACACAAGGTTTTCCTTAAGAGAATCTGAGCAGAAAGTGACGGTTACAGTGCCCTGGCATGCTCCTACACAGTTGCTAGGGTGTTTATTGATTGTTGCACTGTAGTTGGTATGGTGTTCTTGGTAGGCGCTTGGTACTGTAAGTTGACGTGGTCTCCTATAATGTACTTTGGTTAACATTTCTCAACGGTAGCAAAAAACAAACTTATTTTGCCCTGTCAAAATCAACTCTGCTTTCTCTCTCAAGCCATTCTAGTCCATGTTGCTTTAAATGCTAATGAGCTTTGCTGACCCCGCCCCTCTCTTCCGTAGAGTGACAAGCTGACTGTAAACATGAGCCGCAAAACTGGCTAAATACCATGTTATCAGGAAAGGCTATTTGCAAAGATTTTGAATAAAAACAGATGCATTTAGGCAGATCGGGACTGGAACATTTCCTTCAAAAGTAACGGTAATCCTCTGCGTCTTCAGCGGCTCAGAAGTCAGGAGTAAATGACGACTGCTATATTCATTATTACATCCAACAACTAAACACCTCAATCACTTAATTGGAGACATCTAGCCTTCCCCTGCACCAGAATCGACACAATGGCGGGCTGATGACAATTCACTCAGGGCGGAGCTAAGGTAAAACAGCTTGTCAACTAACTACCGTGGGAGGGGCCTGTGCAGTACTACATCACTTTTGGTTTTGGTAGTTGCGAGTGCATTGTTATACATACAATTTTTGCTATGTATGTTGCATTGAGGTTGCTAATGTGCTTCTAGCTCATTGTAAAAGTATTCTTTTACAGATGTTCAGGGTGATTAGTGTATTACCATGCAGTTGTTAGGATGTCCTGACTGGTATCACGCTGTCTCTGCTTGCGTGTCTTTATAGTTTTTGTATTGGTTGTTATGGATGGCTTGCTTCAAAAACACTTAAATTTAATACTTGAGGTTAGTGATTTTTGCTCATTTTATGAGCAACAGTAACAGTGATGCTTAACTTAACTCAACAAACATCCAAATGTGTATATGCGGCATGCAAGCATACTGTATGAGAGCGCGTGGCAGTGAGAGAATGACAAAGACTCATGTCGTGGGTGTGTGTGGGCTTAGTCTGTCTGGTTGTTAGTGTGTACGGCTAACAGTGCAGTATGACAGAGACCGCAGTGGTGTGTGTGTGTGTCGCTTTACAGCATCATTAATCTCATATTGAGAAGCCCTCTGCATGCACACAGTGCTACTCACAAATTCATCAACCGTTTCCTAACTTAAACTATTCTGCCCATCAGCAGCTAGCTGTAACATAAGATTCCAGCGGGGGAGAAGAAGACTATAAACACGCTCTCAATTAATCTAGTTAGCTTCAGTGGTTTCCAGTTACCTGTGGTCAGGAGTTCACATGTGTGGTTTACTAAAGACAGCCAGGTCAATCTGTCCTGCCTCTTTGACCTGTTTCTATCTTTCCAAACCATCACACTTTGTGCAGAGCCTCAAGGTTGACTTGTAAGAAAGTCCTTCAGCAAAAAAAACAAACAAACCAAATAACATTAGATCAGTGCAGGGTGTTTGCGCAGGATGAGAAAAATGAGCAGAAACGATGGCCAATAAGTGCAGCCCACAGCATGATTAAATGCTGCAGTTACTTCTGCCATATCCCTGCAATTCCTGTTTGTATAAAGTCGCTCTGGAAAGGGAACATTAAAGCTCGCAGGCACTGAGCACCACTGTAACAAATCTGTGTTCAGCGCATTGAGTTCTATTCACGATACTGTTAATAAACAGATTAGGGTTGGAATAATGCGGCAAATATGCAGCAATGCATGCACACGTGTACGAGCGTGCCAATGAATTATATATTTATACTCATACTGAATAATACATGCATATTCATACATACCTAAATAAACAATATATCATTATTAGGTGGCCTTAACTACTAAGTTTTAACACCAAAAAACCATTCATCAAGAAATTCTATAATAAAAGAATTAACATTTTTGGGTGAACTATTCATTTAAAGTATAAAGGATGGGTCAACAATGTAATTATAATATGTAAATATTAAAATATGTATGTGTACAATAACTGTACTGTATTAAATGATTTATGTAAATGTAAGTACTTGTAAAGTGGGCCATAAATAAATGTAATTTAAATAAATCATCATTTAAAAAGAAATTAAAACAAATTTTCCCCAATACCTTATTCATAATATTACCCATTTCTTGTAATTACTTTTTTTTTTTTTATTCTGGCTATGTGTTGAAATGTGACCTGGACATGTTTTCACGAGGTTCTCTATACACGTGGCCTAGTGCATTAACCAAGAGTGACTCAACTCTTTCCCATCATCTCTTTGTAACAGAGACTGACACCAAACACTTGTGCTCGCCTGCAATCATCTTACCCAGCGCACACACAGCACAGAGAGTCCTTCACACACAGCCGCTCCGGAACTGATGTGACCAACTGTGCATTATGGGATATCGAAGGGGGAGGGAAACGATCGGGCCGAAGTGGGACACAAGTCCATACTTATCTCTGCAGTGCTCTTTACTCTAAACCACAAAAACAACAGAAATTAAATGAAAAGCAGGCCGGTGCTGTTGACTGAAGGAATGTGGCGTGGGTGAAGAGTGAAGGAAGAAAATTCATTTCATAAGCTTAATTCAATTAAAAGTTAGCCCACTGGCATAATTAAAAACTTAAACTGTACTGTAAAGCTGCTCCGATTTATTTATTTATGCCAAATTTAAAGTGTAACGATGAATTAAGAAGTATTATAATATATTCATTGCAATTACAATTATTCATGCGATTGTACAAAGCATAAGGTGCGTTACAAAGCATGATTAATGCATTAAAACGACTGGCATGAAAAGTGCACACTATATACAGTATATAGTATGTGTTTGTGTACTGGGTATGGTATGTATATATAAATACACACATACAGTACATATTTCAAAAAATATTTTCATGCATATACTTTTATATAGAAATATTTAACAAGCATAGAATTTTTTTCTTAAATGCATACATGCATGTGTTTGTATTTTATAATAAATATACACAGTACACACTCACATCATTTAAACAAATACTTATTTTGGATATATCTATGTGTGTGAAAGACATTTTGATACTTTAATACTATACTGCTATACTTAAAAAGCTCAATTATATACTTAAAAAACAGCAATTAACTATCCCTTTAAGCCAAGTCACCTGCATGGGTTCAGTCTTAATGTATATCCACCTTCAGGTTGTGCTTTATACTGCAAACCACATTTAGATCCAAAGTAGCTCTGCATTATGCTAAACTATTAACATGTGAAAAAAGGTTAATGATCACAGGTGGCTTCCTCTCTGCTTCTGTGCAGATATTGATGGAGGCGTCAGAGAATCTCCCCTCCCGCAGGTGCTGGAGCGTTTGGTGGAGGTGGCTGCTGTCTCAGCACTGCTTCAGGTGGATAGTGTTGCAGTCTGCTTCGATATCTGACGCTCCGCAGGGAGGGGAGACTGAAAATGAGAGGAGGGCTACAGAGAGGACAGATGGTGAAGACTTGGGAACTCGGAGCTGATTCAGGAGTTTTATTAGGCACTTTGAGACAATATCGATGCAGTACACTGCAGTGGAGTTCACATTCATTAATATTCACACATGCATTTATGTTTGTATTGCTGGTTGTAATTCAATATCTCCTTGATTGAATTATGCCGTCTGATTACTAATGCTCTCCAAAATGACATATTCATAATTGTGACAAACGGTTCAGCGGTTTATCAGCACATTTTTGAGTGTTTGTTGATAACAGAGTTATGGCTTTGTTAAGAATTATTATGTTCATTTTGATGGTGTCATCTCTTTTTATAAGATGACAGCTTGTTTGTTTTATGTTGATCTTTTCAACAAAAATACTGAGGAAAACATTACATTTAGTAATGTTTTTTTTTTTTTGCTTTCATAAAGCATGCTTATTTTTTAAAACAAAACCAGGAGAATGTTAATGTAGGGTTTCTTGATTTTATCAACAATAAATATGCATGCCATGATAGTAATTAAGCAACATTCTGATCACATCGTTTGTCTGATAAAACATTTTGGATATCTCCTTAACTAAAGCTTGTTTGCAATTTAGCAGAATTGACTGATATGACTACATTTAGTACTACAAAGTAGTTAATAAATTAATAAATAAAAATAATCATTTGTCTGTAGCCTGCTTTTTTATATGCATTTGGCATGTTGATGTGACAAATCTAGAAAGCACATTTTGTTTACCTCAAAACATGACCTAGAAAACATTTTTAGGCATTTCTGATGCAAATCTCGTTTCCAAAAACTAGGCAGCATAATTACGCTTCCTTGTGGGCCGATTCTAAAGTTACATTACTAACACGTTTTGCAGAGAAGTCAATCCCAGAATGCACTGGGGCAAAAAAAAATCAATCAATCCAATATGGCATTCTTTCCCATACAAAAAGTTAGCAACAGCAAGAAGAGAAGTGTACTGTAAATTGCAAGGCGGATCTGTATAGTATCTAATATGAATCCAATTTGGTCTGTGTGTTTTATGGCATGATGAAATATGCATGTGCATTCATAAAACAACACGCTGTACCTGCACTGCCACGCTATTCCATCTCATGTGGGTGGTAGAAAGACTGTAAGACAATAATGAATGACCTGCCACTCAGAGACGCAGTGAACTCTGGGAAAGGGACAGAGGACACAGATTCACAGGGATCTTTGCTTTCATAAACCTGGTCATCATCCTGTATCGCAGTTTAGAAATCAAACCTGCCAGCCATTGTGACAGTGTGCGGCTCTTCCTCGGAGAACATCAAATCATTTCATGCATGAGGGCATGGGGATTCTCCAAATTGCTCTGGAAGTACAAACTTTCTCTTCAAATATTTACAGAGCTGGGAGAAACGGGGGGAGATATCATGGATGGATTTGCGAGCTAGACAACTGGAGGAAAGCGCTGAAGTATAAGACAATTTCTAAACAAGTCATCTCAGACTCTCTTTGGGGATGCACTCAACTCCCCGTGTCAGTTAGAAATATGAGGAACATCGCCAGCCTCCTGGCCTCAATACGATGAGAAAGTGGAGTGGAAAAGGGAAAAAACTAAAAGAAAACTGTTAGATACATCTGCTGCTAGCGTCGTTTTCACAGGCTACATCCTGTGAAACATGAGAGAAAAAGATAAACAATGACAACACAGGAAGAACTAAATCCTACCACTGTTCTTCATGCTAGCTTCTTACCAGTGATGAGGAGATATTGGCTACATTTTCAATTTTCTAAAAATCGAAATTACTTTCTTCCACTTTTAAAGAATTGAATTGCGGAACTGAAAATGTTCCATTGATGCTGAAGGTTCTGCATGGAACCATCAACGACAATAAAGAACCCATTTAAAGGGGTAGTTCACCCCAAAATGAAAAGTACCCCATGATTCATTTACTCTCAAGACATCCTGGTTGCAATTTATTTATTTTTTTATACGGGCAAATACAATCGGAGTTACGTAAAAAAAGAAACACTTTCTATGAATCCTGTTATTATAATACATTATAAGGGTATTCTTAAGGTATTATAATGATGCATAATGCATTATAAAGAAAACCTTATAACATCTCATAAATTATCATAAAAGCAATTATAATACATAAATTATAATATTTCTGCATTTGTGATTATAACTTTAAAGAGTATGATTATTTATAACACAATGAACCTGTATTAAATCGGCTTCATTTATAATAGATTATATCATATCTTGACATTGTTTATTTAAGATCTACAGTACCTTCCAGCATCTTGTGAGTGTTTTAATGTGAGCCAACTGAACCTTTCAACTGTAATGCGATGTTTATTATATAAACCTAAAGCAACCTGATCTCACAGAATTGCATGAAATAATGACCGGAAATTGCGTGAAACTTCACGAATGATGCTCGTCACTGAATTACATTGTAATCTTTTACGTGAGCCCATCACGCAATTTTCGATGATTACGTGATACTAACACGGAAGTATTCACAATTCTGTGAGATCAGGTTGCGACAAAGAGTATTAGTAGACTTAGATAGGGTAGGTAATGTCTGCATACTTACAAAGTATCCTATACTCAGTATGTGGACTGTTGAGGAACCATCAAAATAAAGTGTCAGCATATATTTAGCAGACAAACTACTAATACTCTAATGGAAGCTAGTTGACATGTAGTCACAGAGTTACTTCAAAATAAACAAATGTGTCGTATTACACATTCATCTGATATCTGATCTTACGGCTGCTTGAGAAAAAAATAGTATTGTAATTATTATTACTTATAAGTGGTATTTGTTTACTTTAAGTTAAGTAACACCAATAAAGTGGCAAGATATGAGACTTATGCACTATATAATCTTGAGATATATAAGTGGATGAATCGTGTTCATTGTGTGTTATAAATGATAATACTCTTAAAAGCTAGAACCACAAATATGTAAATATTATAACACATTAAAACTTAAAAACTTGTTCATATGAATATTCATGAGATGGCAAAACATGTAATAAAGTTATACATAATGCATCCATTGTAAAGTGTTATAATGTATTAAAAAAACAGGCTTCATAGAAAGGTGTTACCAAAAATGTCCAAAAAAAACTACTCCACATATGCATTTTATTAACCCCCTGGAGCTGTGCGGAGCACTTTTTATAATGCAAGGATGCCCTTTTCTGGGTTTCAAAATCTCTACCCCATTCACCGCCAATATAAAGCTCATGAGCCAGGGCATGTTTAATATAGGTTACAAAGTCATATGCAGTACGCCTAGGATGGCCTGAGGGTGAGTAAATCATGAGGTTATTTTCATTTTTTGGTGAACTATTCCGTCTTAAATGATTTTTTTGTGGAATGAAAAAGTTCTTCATGAAACCATTAATGCCAATAAACAACCATTATTTTTAAGAGAGTGGGACGATTTGTTACAGCGAAAGGGAGACTGTGTTATCTTCAAATGTCTGTGCATTTGAGAATAGAAAATGTCAGCTCTTGGCTATAGAAAAAGCAGCTGGGAAGACAACACAACAGACTAAAGATGGCTTAACACGGAGGAGGACAGCTTTTGTTTGCTGTGTGGCCTGCCTGTTGTTCTTGCGGGTATTGTGTGCATACACTGGAAGGGCCGTGCGGAGGCGCTTGAGCGTATTAGAGACTGAATTGATGAAGCGTCTTAAGCATTGCATCATAACACATCAAAACCTGACCACACAGATGAATTAGCACTTCCACTAGGCAAGCAAACAACAATTCATCACCATCTGCTGTGCTGGAGTAGAAGCTGGAGAAATAAAACCAAAAAAGAAAAGGGAAAAGTAGAGCAAGGGAAAATAGCAAATTGTCTGTCAATAAGCTGAAGAGGGACAGTGATAAACACACACTGGATGAACGAGACGATGTTAATGTTTGAGGTTTTGAGTAGACGAGTAGCAAGTGGGTTTGTAAAATACTGACAAGTTAATACATGTTTAATGTTACTTTAAATTGATATACTGAAACTCTGGTATTGACATTTAATGATATTTGCTGAAACCAATGCCATGGTTTTGTTACATATCACAAAGAGAATAAAGCTTAATATTATTTCCCTCAATATCAAAAAAGAAAAGAAATGGGACATAACACAATTAATTGAATGTCATTTTTTACATTCAGCATTTCCTTTAAAACATACTCCAAAAATACTTAATCCTTAGATTCTCAAAGTTCATAATATTAACTATCTATATTCAGGTCTTTAAAGCAGAATCGCTGCAATTATCTGGCAGATATTGTTAATAGTCTGAAATGCCACATCACCACAAACACGACACACCAAAGGCCAAGCGTGGCTGCTTTCTGTGGCTTATGCAAGGTGTTATTAACCCAATCATGCGTTTGTGGGTAATCACATACAAAAGCGCACAACTAAAATAAGAAAAAGAGGTTACTGTGGATCCATCGGAGCTCAATGATGTCGTCAAAACTGGTCTGTAAAGAGGCAGATTAAAACAACTAGATGCCCTTTTATTTGTTGTTGTGTTAAAGCACTGTGAATGCATCATAAGTGCCTGTAAAGGACAAGCAAAATGCCACATGCAATGAAGACTCGTGCTTCTACATACAGACCGATGCTAAAAGAGAATCATATATCCATCTATGCGCACATTTCAGACTTAAGAGGTTTGAATTAATCCCATACTATAATATAACGCATTTCCAAGGCTTTGAAGTAAAACGAATAAGAGAGATTGTTTTAGTCATCTTCCGAGCGATAAACTCTTTTCTTAACTTCACGGTTGAATTCAGTTAGAAAGATGGAGACTATTGTTTTGAATTTTTATCACTGAGAGAAAAAAAGACTTGCTAAGACAACATGCATCATTTTAGCAGCTGGTAGATCGATAAGCTAATTGAGTTGCTAGCGCTCCATCACTCTTCCTCTGTTCATCCTCTCACGCGTGATCTCATTTTGCCGGGCTTCGGCAGAAACAAATTTAACTTCGGTGGATCAGACAATCAAAGGGTTTTCTCCCATCCCACAAAAAGTCATTCCCAGCACTCCATCTTAATGTCAAACCATTCCTTAATAAGGTAGAGGATTGCCCTGCTCAGTATATTCCAGATAACAAAACCGCCTTTTTTCATGGCCTCTTGTCAATTATAAGACCTGTTCCCGGTAGGAGTCTTTTTCCGAGCTTTCCGTTTCCTTTCAATCAAGACCTTCATGTTCAAAGGATAATTTACCTCAGCAGAGCGACTCAGCGTCTGTCTGTTTTGTGCCCTCAGACGAAAGCAGAAACCGGGATATTGAGTGAATGTGATTTGTGTGTTCGTTTGTGTTTACAGCAAGAAAATCCATAAAAAATACGTATTACGTGTTTTTAAAAATGAAACCAAATGAACTGAAGACAGCAGACAAGGAAATAATGCTCAGCATTTAGTTTAAGCAATGACCTTCTACATTTAAAAACAACATTTTTACTGCACTCCACGCTAGAAAATAAATAATCAATATGAATATGCACGGCGCAAGCCTGTCAATTTGAGTCAAGTGCCCTTTCTCGGTCTAATAGTGAAAAACATCTCAATTTACCTCCTTTTCTGTTTACTGGCATACTGCTTGCACTAAATCTTAAGTTTATGTGAAGACTTAAATTTAGGTCATGCTTTGAGCAGAATTTGAGTGGTTGCACAACACGTTTGATCTTTTAAGTATTTTCTGTATGTGTTGTGATGGATTATACAATCCTTTGCAACCCTTACCCCAATCTTAACCCATAATATTACTATAGACTAGTGATGCGCATCTCTGTAACGGAGGCTGATGTGATATGGATGTCAATGCACAGCCAACAATACGATGCATTAAAGATACATACTGCATGAAGCATCTACTGATGCGATGTGATACCATTCCCCCCTATTATGAAGAAGTGTGATCCGATTTAGATTCGATTCAACATGATGCAAAAGAGTGATACTACGCAATTCAGAAAGGTGCAGATAGTTTGCTTTTATTGCTTTGGTTCAGACAGACAGCAATTTAGAAATTATCCTAAGTGCATACGCATGTACTAATAAAGTGGGATTTATGCAAATATTTTAGAAACGATGCACTGTGTTCACAGGTTTTTCCAATTTATTTCTGTATAAAATAAAATTTAAAAAGGCCAGAGCGAAAGTGTTGGGAAAAAAAGACATTTTTGCATGCTTGATCTTATCCACTGTGAAAAAACTGTGGCTGTAGTTGTATATAACTGCACCACCCATGCAATTCCTGCTTGACATTGAGTGATAACCTCCAGAGACACCTGGACCAACACTTAAAACTTTTATCTACTCTTTATAACAGGCCTTCCCTTTCTTACGCTGATGGAAAGACATGCTAAGAATAGAGCTCCTTTTAGTGCAAGACTGACATAGAGGCATTAAGTCTTGCTGCAGTGTGTTGGCCATCCAGGGATTTAACATGCCACTCAATGTGCTCACCACTACAGGCACTTAGCAGGACGCCCAACAGGGGGCCTTACTGATGGACACTTTTGCCTATATCTCAGGCAGCCTGTCTAACGCATGCGCTGCATCAACCATGTCCAAACAGCCCATGAAACACAACCATCGCTCCTGCAACGTACATTAAAACAGAGGTTTGCAACACAAAAATTGGTTGCAGGTTCTAAATCAAATCCATTGCACAGACCAAACATGCAAACAAGAAGGAAACTACACAAGAAGATGCAGCCCAAACTGTACAAACGTATATTTGCATTAATTTTAGACTGCAGAGAGCAATTCAGGAAACACTATTTATTTTTTAACTTATGTACAACAATTTTGGTACTGTATTGGGTCTCAGTTTGGAAAAATCAAGGTCCTGAAGCAAAACCAGTTGAAAACTACTAGAGTATTGTACACCGAATTGAAATGCATGAAGAAAAATCCATTGATTTGTTTAACGGGATTCCCATATTTCTCCATGACGTTTGTACCGGAGGTGAGGTACTTAAGGATGGTGATGTCTGGGGTTTACTGTAGGGCTTGTTAATATTTAAGAAGTCTGTGCTTTCTGTGATACATAAGTAACATTCATTATATTGCTCTCATTTCTCTTCATCTTTTTTTTTTTAGAGAGGCAATATTTACAGCACCTCGAGGGTCCTATGAACGCGTGACAGATCCCTTCAAGGCAAAGAATTTATATGGCTTCTTTTCTGTGTATCTTAGAGGCTCAGTGTTGATTATCATCTGTCAGAAAAGTCACTGCTGCCTGAAGAGATCCTTCAGAAAGAGGAACCCTGACTCAAATCAAAAACCGGCTTCGGAAAGTACTGATGACAAAAATCAGCCTTCATTTTTACTGTCGAGGTGCAGACACCAGTTCCTGGGTGGCTTTCTATTGATCTTTTGAATCACCGCACAAAAGCTCCTGATTAAAACTGGATGAGTGGAGCCGAAGAGTCTCGCATCAAAACCCGGTCAAACATCCAGTGGGTGGAATAAAAATTGATCTGCCCGTCACTCTTGCACTGACACTGTGACCGTGGCCAAGTGCAGATCAATGATTTAAATGTGCTAAGGTGCAGATAATCGCATGTGCCGTGTGGGGAAGGACGAGCCATGATTGGGTTGAACGGTTCTGTTTCACCAACCCCCGATTTACTACCAGGGATTGATCAAACAGGATTTAGGAGATGAAGGTGATGCATTTCATTGCAAATGACAAACACACCACAACTTATGAGCACAGTGGGATGGTGAGACGCGTGAGAGCAGGGCTAAAAATTAACGTTTGTCATGTCTGCCACTGGAAAATGAATCAAGCTGCCAGCAACAAATAGGCTACTACATTTTTGCATACAAAATCACAGGCCATTGTGTCAAGACACACGATTTGGTTCCTCATACACAAAAAGCTATTGTTTTTAAATCCAAATAAAAAATTAGCTATGCTACTTTTACACTTTTGTCTCTTCTCACACAATAATACAATTGAACTCAAATCGATATTTCAAGTCTGTTTATTTATTTATTAGGCAAGTAGCCATGCATTAAGTGGAATAGCGCAGCCAGGTTGATTTTATTGCAAAATAAATCACTTTAAGCGATACAAGTCCACAAGGTTTGTCTGACTGCACAGTAACCGGCTAACATATTATCAGTGTGAAGAAAACCTTCAAATGTTTTGAAAGTGTTGCTGAATTGAAAAAAAAAAAAATTTAACACCTGTACCTCATTACTAGTAGATAAATATTTACGCTAATTTGGATGGCATGGACTGCCATTGCATATATGTTTCAACAGATGGCGCTGTGGTACCTATATTCACCACACGTGGCTCCTCTATGGAGAACACAAGAAGAAGTGGAGGTGGCTGATCTTATCACTAATAAACAGAGAGTAAGATGAGAGAAAGAAGAATGACTCTCTTCGCAGATTTCCACTTCTACAAACGCCCGTATATACACATTTGAATAAACATTATAGTACCTGCAGCAGATTGGTGACGGGACACGAGCAAGACCCTGGAGAGCTGGTCTCATCAGCGTCACAGTTAAATCCCGCTCTCTCACCAGCTGCTGTCAACGTTTTCCTTCCTCTTACATTCACAGTGTGGAGATCTGGATTTTCGCTGGTCGTCCTGTCCTTGTTCTGCGGGGGGTGGAGGTTTGCAGCTAATTCCCTCGGTCTTTAGAGAACGTCTGGAGAAAATGAATACTCTGAAATATTGCCATGGAAGTCGTGTCTGCTTCCCAGCACTAGAGCAAACAATCTCTGCTGAACACCAAATTTCATTACGTTTCCAAGGGTTGCTAGCACTTGAGGCCTGCAGAGAAAGTTAGAAATGAAGTCAAATTTAGCTCTGCCTGAGGCGGCCGACTGCAGCTAAGCCTTATCGAACAGAAGCGAACTTAAACCTTAAAGTGGCCATATTTTACACTTTTGTAGCATTTTAATATTTCCCCCCGCTGGAGTCCACTTATAATGGTAAAGTTTCTTGCATCAAAAAGTTGTAAATCCTTTTTCCACCTGGTTCTTCACCTTAACTCCACTCCAGTCACACAGGCCATTTTTGCTGTTGTTAATGACTTCTGTTATGCTTACAAATAAGCACACTGTTTGATATACAGTACGTGTAAATCTTAGTGGTTATGGTATAAACGAGCTTATTTTCCATAAATGGTAGTGAGTTTAGGATCGTGAGCGTTTAATTGAACAACATGCAATTAAGAGCAAGATGGGTTTTTTTAAAGTGGCCCATAATAGTTTTTTTAAAAGTGCCTTTCACGCAGTG
Source organism: Enteromius fasciolatus (assembly GCA_032361145.1). Classification (NCBI taxonomy): domain Eukaryota; kingdom Metazoa; phylum Chordata; class Actinopteri; order Cypriniformes; family Cyprinidae; genus Enteromius; species Enteromius fasciolatus. The sequence goes on along the minus strand of JAUMHR010000047.1, from coordinate 2,303,248 downwards.
TGTAATGTAGCTGTATGCAAAGGCTGCATATCATAAATAAAGTTCTCTCAAAAGGTGTTGAGTCTGAATCACTTTAACAAGTTCAGAACCCCATTTCTGTCAAGTTCACACATCACTTGTTACCTAATTTGAATAATGCCACGTACGATCTACATTAATATTTGCTGCTTTAATGTTCTGTCGAGCGTGCAAATGATGTCGTTTTGTGTGGTATTGTGTTTGTAGCTCTTTGGGTAACTCGTATAGTTCTGCTAATCAGCTGTGGGACTGCTATTGTCTAGAAAGGAGTTGATCAATATGGACTGTCTGTCGTCCTCATTACTTGGAGTCAGATGGAGCAATACAATGTTTTACAGTCGGCAGTGATTTATCAGTACTCCATATCTATGTTAAGCTAATGTTTATATGTTTGGGTCTTTACAACGATTAGGGCATCCTCACGCAAAGGAGGTGTTTGGAAGGATGAATCTTCAAATGAACCGAAGAAGAGGAAAAAAAACACCAAAACAACTAAATACAACAT
>JAUMHR010000047.1:2286247-2301589 GCA_032361145.1 Enteromius fasciolatus | reverse complement strand
ACCTGTGATTTTTGAAAAAAGGAGGAGGAAAACCAGACTGGTCCAGCTCATGCTATTAAAGTATGTGAATGTCAGTTGATACAGGCACACATGATGCACTGTATTATACCGTACTTTCATTTTATCATGACGACTGAAGCTAAAGGCTTGAGCATTCATATCTGCAGCACTACAAAAATATAAAATAAGCAACAGGAAGCCATGTGTAACTGGGACCTTATATCACAGTGAAGGAGCGTCCATCTGGAACTAACTGAAACGAACTATTCTTCCACGAAGTACTATAATATTTTAGCTTAGCTGTAAGCTGTTTATGTTTTGTGAGCAGGAACTCAACTTTTATTTTTCGCCGCGTACCAAAGATCAAGTCCGGTGAACTCTGCCTTGTGCATTCATATAGCACATATCTATCGTGACTCAATACAAATGCATTATTTGTTTTATGTAATTTATTACTTATTTAAAGGAGAAACTCTAGAGCACATCATATCATGATTTTTCACTTCGCCTTTACAATGCAAACCCACTCTGCTCCACCTCACGACTGTCACAGGCTTCAACGTTGTGGAGCTGCTATTAGTGAGTAAACACACAGATGTGCACACACAGCCAGGGCAGCTGTGCAGAGAGCTGGGTCCAGCATTTTAAAGTCAGAGGTCAGTAACATGCAGCTTTGATAAACGGACACCACGGCATGCAGATGAGTCACAGAGGCTGACTTCACCTCCTCTGGCTCAAGGGTGGAAGCCCCACAAACATCCAGACAAAGAGCTCATTATATTTGAGTGCTGCTGTGTCTGTGTGTGTGTGCTACTAACAAACTTCAAACTGATTAGAGCACAGTGTGTGAAAGAGCAGTAAATAAAAGAGTATCAGCTCTCATTATGCTGAAATGTCTCTCCTAAAGCATCATCATGTTCTTGTACCTTCGAGTGAGGTGAGAGGGCGTACGGAGCACATGCAGTACACGAGGTCGAGCGTGTGAACTTCAACGTCGTCTCTTCTTGTACACTCTTAAAAGAAGGTTACAAAGGTGCGGTTTTGACAGAACTATTTTGGTTTTTAGTTTTTAGTGTGAAGAACATTTAAAACAAATCTAAAGAACATTTTTACGTCATAAAGAAACTTAAGGTTCCATGAATGTTAAACATTCTTTATGTAAACACAATGTCTTTTTGTAACACTTTATAATGAATTATACAGGGCTATTTAAAGGCATAGTGCATTATAATTATTGGTAACACTTTACAATAAGGCTCACTAGTTAACAACATTAGTTAACATAAACTAAGAATAAACAATTCTTCAGTATTTTTAATCTTAGCTAATGATAATTTCAGCATTTATTAATGCATTATTCAATGTGCTGTGAGCTAACATGAATAATCAATGAACAACTGTGAACAAAGGTGAATAAATATTGCAATAAATGCACTATTCACGATTTGTTCATGTTACTGTAATTAATATATTAAGTAATGCTAACAAATGACACCCAAAAATGTTTTCTAATAATTTAAAAAGTGCATTCTAATACATTATATCTTGCCGTACATAATTATAACCAAATTTATAAATGCATAGTCTGACAATGAGATTGTGCAATGCAAAACTACTTTTAGAATGCATTATACATGAAGCCTTTATGTAAAGTGCTACCTTATCTTTATTTTTAGGAGTGTATGGAAAACATCAGGTACAACCAAAGTAAGATTTTAATGTGGCTCTTTTTGTAGCTTTGAAGAGGCTATATAGCCTTGGAAGAAATTGAGACTTGACTGCAAACTGTGGGTTCTTGTCAAATCTGAGCACAATTTGAATCATTGTTGAGATATCTAAAGGAAACACAAGTGACACAATGCTCAATTTGCCCGGAGATTTAAAGTCATTCAGAACCATGTTTTGCCGATCTTTGAGAATCGACATTTCTGAATGAATTTGGATATTCAATGAAAAAAAAGGTGGGAGGATTTTATACATCAGGTATAACGCACCATTATGGATTTCGATTAAATATTGCAAAAGCAAGCATTTAGACAGTAAACTGGGACGTGGCGTTTCTTTTCTACTCAACTGCACAAAACACACAGCAGCTCCGTTCATAGTGTTGCTTACAAGCCTTATGTAAACCTCTGTGTCCAACAATGAAGAAAACCCTCAAGCCAACGCCATGATGAGGGAACAGAAGGAACTGAAAGAATAAAAGACAGGGTGATGATGGTAATAAAAGTCCCTTGTGGCCCTGTTGGTGACGGAAAAGTTCTCTTGTCAACCATTAGTGCTGCTTTTTGGCTCATAAAGAGCAGCGGTGCCCCTACCCAGCATGCACCTGGCGGGCAGGGAGCAGGTAAGTGCAGCTGACAGATCTGTTAAATTGAAAGCAGAAACAGCGGTCAGACAGCATGAGTGCTTTCCCCTGTAAACCTGGAGTGATGGCAAGCGGAAAAGTACTCCATACAGTCTCCAAACTACCTGCTCAGCCAGATCGAATCCAAGTGAAACGTCCTCCTTTCAAAAGCAGCAAATGCACCTCTAGATGGACAGATTTTTCAAGGAAAGAGACAAGACTCAGACCATCGTGACTCTGAAGAAAACTGGTCTATTTTAAGATGTTTTTGAAGCTCTGCCTGAATACGGTCTTTTTCAATTGTTTAAAAGCTCTTGACCTAACAAGAGAGTATACTTAAGAAACATGTCTTGCCCTGTTCTTATAGAGCAAAACATGATTTCACTAATGCATTCAGTAAATATAAGGACAAGGGTAAGCTATTGGTTGAGGCGTGTAATACACACAAATCATTTATTTAATATAACACATTTTGTAAAAAATGCAGGTCATGTTTTATTCAAACCAACCTATAATGGCAACTTCTGGCTGGGTCATATTTTTTCATTTTGTGCTGTCAAATAAAACATTTTGCTGAAGACTACTTTTACGCTTTTATTTTGTTTATCTGTTGAGTTAAAGTAACCGGAACGATGGCGCTGGAATCAAGCCGCGCAGTGGAGAGTGACGGAGAGCAGCGGAAAGTGCCGAAGAGCGGCGGAGAGTGCCGAATGTATACGGAAGAAAGTGAAACTCACGTGGCAGGTGCATGCATGCAGAATGAGAGTGCAGAGAAGTCGGAGCTGTCTTCGGTTTAGTGAGTTAGCGACACAGATTTAACTAGCACTGTCTAAATGAGGACGACGCGTGGAAAAGATTAAAAGACTGCAGTGAGTAATGAATGTGAGGGGAAACGCGTCGTCTCAGGGACACCGATGGTATGATAATATCGTGTTTTGTTTTTACACGAAGGACTGATTTTCACACAAATCCGTGTTATTTCGTTACTAAAGTGCAAATTACGAGAGAGAACAGTAACTTGTGGATTTGCATGACAAACTACTTTTGTGTACTCATAAAAAGTTAAACAAAGCAGCATATTTTGCTTGTGAAAAATTGTAAATGTTATTTTGCTTAAGAAGAGAGAGTTTGTGAAACGGTAGTATATGCATTTGGTAGTATATTAATTTAAATTGTTTGTTTATATTTAAACAGAAATAATAATGTATATTTTTCCTTGTTTATTTCTCTTTAAATCTACTGGAGCCAAACTGAATTCTATTCTCTTCATCTATTCTCGATGATGATTCTCAGTAATACTCTTCCACTTTACTGGAATAACATAAAAATTGCGGTCATAAAATTTTTCTGTAAAATCAGCATCAAAGAAAGTATAAATTATTATTTTTTATTAATTTTTAAAATATTTTTTCTAATTAATTACATTGCTGACAGTAAGGATATGCAAGTAAGACTTTTTGTTTCCTATTGATTTCTAGGTGAATTAAAGTGCATGTATGTTGCTGACTGGTTTTGTGAAATTGACTCTAATCCAAAACTCAATCACGTAACAAACTTCTGTTCTCCTTTGCGCATGTGAAGCCATGTGTTTTTCGACAGAGCGCCATCTGTCATTATTAAGGGGAAGCAGGAGCTGCCCGACTGTCATCCTTCATCCACAGGTAAAGAGCAGCAAGGAGTGGTAGAAACAGAGCGTTTCAGACCCCAACTCAGAGCCATGGAAACAAGACAATGTCAGTTGCATTATGCATATCGCAAGTTAATAGGCCTGTCACACTCAATACCTGCCAGTTACCCTTAGTGAGCAGCATAGTCATAGTGCTCATCCTGTGCATATCCATTGACAAGGTGACTCGACGCAGTGTCATTTGACACATTTCTGCGCTGATCGCTCAGCTTTTGATTCTTTCTGTCTGCAGGGCGATGTCTGGGGTCATTATGCATTAAATTTTTATGTCTTCATCATATACGTCCTAAACCAAAGTAAAATCATTTATAATTCACCCAGTGAGTTCAATATTTTATTTAACGCATTGAGCTGACGCTGCACAAACATCTAACATGAAAAACTGTCAAGTTACTGAAGAAAAACGTCTAACTAAAGTATTTAGACCAAACATGTCATCAAAAAACTACTAACTGCTTCACTATCACTTTGCATTCGGTCTAAATCCAGTGTCAAAAACACTGCCATTCACCCCAAAAAAGGGAAAAAATAAAAATACTGTTCAGTCATCATTTACTCGCCGTCATTTTGTTCTTTCATGAAACACAAAAAGATTCTATTTTTAAAAATGGGTAACACTTTAGAATGGGTTACACTTAATTATTAACTATTGTTTCTTCCTCAAATTCACAAAATTAAGTTTGTATAAAGATAGTTGTTAAGTTTAGGTGTAGAATAAGGCATTAATATGTGCTTAATTAGCACTGATAAATAGCTAATATTCTTGTAATATGCATGTTAATAAGTAACTAATAGGTGTTCCATAAAATATAGTCTTATATAGTCTTAAATATCAAATATAGTCTTATATTATAAAATATAATGTCACAATGTATTTATTTTGGAGATTTATTCCCATCTTATTCGCATGCATATTACTAGCACATTGGCTCTTTATTAGTATTATAAAGCAAATATTAACACCTTAATCTATAATCTTTTATAATCTAATAACCTTTTAGAAGCCTTAATCCATCGCGTTACTAAAATATATATTTCTTACTAGCTATTAATAAACAGAAAAATAGAATAATAAAAAGACAGTTTAATGTAACCTTTTATATGGCATATATGTTTAGTCTGAAACGTTTTAGTTCATTTGTTTCTATATGACAAAATACCACAGAATATGTGATGTTGTCAATATGGCAGTCTGCTAGACTTACAGAAATACTTAATTTTGTAATAATTATCATTTTAAATTTGCTGTGTTCAAAAAGTTACAGGAGAATAGGACGGACCCCTGGAGCAAGGAGTTAGTGCAGTTAGCACTGATCCAATAGTCTCTCTGAATTGCTGTTTTATATGATAGGAAATTTCTGGACTGTAGTTAATGGATTCCAGCCATATGCTGTTGTGATTCAATAACACTAAAGTTCCATATGCTCGCCCACTTTAACAGCGTTGGTCATAAAACAACATTTTTTTTCCAAGCGCGTGGCTACTCAGCGCTATATTAACTTCCTGTTAAAATGCTGAAACGAGTCAGACTGGAACGGACAGGTCGCTTTAGCAGAATATCAAACCTATTTTTTCCTCTCTTGTATACATTTTGTAAATGTTAAAAGCCACATGTGGAAAACATTCTGGTGGAAAAGTGATACTGAGAGATGACATGAGAGGGAAGAGGACAGGTGAGCAGGAGATAAACAAGAGAAGTACAAGGGTTCGTGTGCAACAACAGTTTAAAAGGGGAGTTTTATTTACGTAAGATATTAACATCTTCATTAGTGAGCAAATCCGATCAATAAATTGCTCGTGTAAAAATAGCTATAATGGCATAAAGACATATCTCTGTATTCCAGGCTTTCACTTTAGGCTCATATTCTCATTTAAAGATAAAGCTATGTCGGGAGAAAATCAGAGAAAAGCAAATAGAAAGTGCTGGGAAAGGAAAAAAACAGGGATCGTTGAAAGCTTTTTTCTCTACCTGTGCTCAAGGCTTAGCTGTCTGTTATGTCATATCCTGCCATTACTTCCTGTCAGAGAAGACGGGGACGGCATCGCTGCAGGTAAGCTGGGGAAATTGCGCTGTCTGTCTGTCCCCTGCCAAAAAACCTTTTAGGCCCACATCAAAATAAACAGTTGCCTTTAGGGTTCAAATGACAAAAACAGCCAGTCAAAATTGAGTCAAATAAGTCATTGTTATTACTGTTTATATTCCTACCAGTCAACAGGTTTCAATTCATGATATTTCTCCATTCTTTTGACACACACTCTTTTACCACTGGAGAAATATTTTTCCACCTGTCAGAACAGATGAAGGACTATTTATAGCGATGCACAAAAATGCATTGCTGCACATTATAAATGTAGGCATAGTTTAAATACAGCGTATACTATATGTAGGGTGACGTATAACAAAAGGTTGAACAAAAAAAGTGAACAATTGTATTGAACAATATGCATCTTTAAAAAAAGAAAGAAAAGAAAACGAACAGCCAAAAATGTGTTTCTCACAAATGAACTAGATAAACCCAATTTAGTTTTACAATAAAAAGAAAAGAAATATCCATTAGAAATAATACAGCTGAAATCACAAATCTTAAACAGAGCCAAAATCTTGCATGAACAGTGTGAGGAAATAAAGCATTATAATAAAACTAAGACAGCGGTGGCCATTATCTGCTGCTGATTTAGGCCTAACTGCAGTGTACCAAAATGTTGTAGATAGCTATATTAGCTCAAGCCGCGGCAGATTCCCCTGCTAGAGGGTTTTCTAAACGCCTACAGATTACCATCTCAGGGAAAGTCTCTATACGACACGACTCTTTGTTTCATTACAAAACCGGGCAATTCATCAGCTTGACTAGGTGAGGAACGTTAGGTTTCAGAAAGCAAAATTCTGCTAAGATGATTTATTTTATTTACACGGTCTGCACAGAGCCGCCCTATGTCTTATCTTCAAGATGACGCGTATAATAGCAGTTGCCGGGGTGGAAAAAGGCAGTAGCGTGTTGTAAAAGGAGAACGGCTTGCAGCACATCACCCGGTTTATCTGACAGGGCTGACATGTTTGCTTGTGTCACCACAGACAACCACATCCATTGCAGCAGCCTGAGAGACACTCTCACGTCACTGAGCCACTGGCTTTCATTACCGGCCGCCACAGCACAGCTCAACATTACTCTCCCTCAAGGCAAAGGGCGGCTCTGTCTATCAAGGTTTAGGTAATGGGAGTCTCTGTCATGAGTTTCCTGGTTTATCTGGGGTTCAGATAAGCACCTGTGAGTGTTTCGAAAAGTAAAGAACTCAACATAACTGCCAGGGCACTAAGAATAGAAACGTTAGCATGCACGATTCAAACTGTTGCCCGGCGGTGTAAATGTCTCGTGCAAAAAGCAATTACCTGTTCTTTGTCAAATAAACTAGGGTTTTGCTCTTACATGCTGACAAGCCAGTAATTTAACTTAAAAAATAAAACAGAACAAAAGAAATACAGGTAGTCTTAATCATTTGTGGCAAGCGGTGCCCTGGATGGCAGGGGAAAAAGACATTTATATTCTGAGGTGCTGTCAAACTATACGTCTAAGCTGTGCCTTTGGCGATGCATTTGCAGTCTGGAAGTGGAAATTCGGTTGGTCAGTGACTCTGCCGATATGTTAGAATTGGTAACGACGAAAACCAAGTATGCCATTGTCATTCACACTTAAACCCAGAGTTATAGAGAGAAGTCCAACTTCGCCATCCAACTTTAGATACAAAGTTGGCATGCAACGATAAGGCGTGCAGTTATTATAAAGTTTGAATGCTTTATCGCATCCAGCTGTGGAAAGACAATTTTAAATTACATAGTTTGACTGGATTGGTTTTGGGAAACTGTTTTAAAGAGGAAAAAGTTGTGACCCGTTTTGCCCTAAAGACAGCCTCTGAGAAAAAGAAAATCATAGTACAAAAAGAAAACGATGGCAATATTACAATATATAACATTTAAATAACATTGTCCAGTGACAACAGCAAGCGAAGTTTCAGCAGGAGTCCCCCCTGAGAACAGAAAATGAATGGTGGACAGTCACATGAGAGAAGACAAAGTCTCCATAACATTATGATTGTACATGACTGCTTCTTTTTTCCTGTGATAAATTCTTCTTGTGTGCACGTTTGGCATTCTTGAACAATGTAATGGCGTTAAAAGGGTAATAATGGACTAATTGTAGACTAATTGACTAATTCAATTGTTACATGCATAGTTATTATTTTGAAATAAATGTAAAATGCTTTAAAACACTTGATGAGATGCATACATGGCTTTAACAAACAGAACACTGATTACATTATTAATGTAATTAGTAAGTGGTGTTTGCATAACCAAGAAAATGCGACTGGGACATGAATTTACTTTGAGGTATTTGCCGCCTTGTGTCTGAACACCACACCACGGATTTAAATGTAAGGCTTTTGTTCAATCGAATTGCTGTTACCATTTACAAATACACAATAAGGCAGAAGATTACCTGTATTTGGTCACCATACAGTAGGTCTCTTTTTTTGGTCCTAGTCCATCCAAACTTCAACTGATGTTTTTGAAAGACAACTTCACTGGTGTAGATGGTGTTACCAATAATACAGTATGTTCAGTGTGCATTATGAAACTGCTAAAAAACTTTATGGAAGAAAGTTGGATATTGAAGAGCCAAGGGTCAGATATTATGATTTCTACCCAAGTATAAGGGTGAGGGTGACTCTTGACAGATGGAAAGCAAGATGCAAGCCTCATACAGCCATCATCACTTAGCATTGAAAGCCCACTGAGAAGCAGTCGTCCAGCACTAAAGTGTCTAGAAGTCACAGCAGACGTTTGTCATTACCCTCTGCTTAGCCTCCGGCTGAATATCCTATTAAAGACGACGCTGTGCATGAGTTTAGAAAGGCCTTTCTTTTACTACCAGAATGATAGCAGTCTGGGGTAATTACCAAACTCCAAGGTTACGGCAATTTACTTCTCAAAGGACTTCTGAAAGATATTGCAATCAGCACACCTTCAAAACTCTCAAGGCCTTCCTAGGGAAGTCTAATCAGAGCGTTGACAGCCTTATGTCAGCCATTATCACTCCATCTAGGTCAAACCTTTTCCGGCCATATACAGGTTCAGTAAACGTTTTATAAACAGAATGCTATCTTTTACCACAGAAAAAACACTTTCAATAGAAACGGTGCATGATATTCCAGTTTAAAAACTGAAGACCATATTTTATTTGAATGTGTTTATTGCATTAGTTATACTGTGACTTTTTACTGAACCCGGGACATTTTCACATAGTAAACTTTCACATAGGGGTTTTTTTTCCCTCACATGTCCACTGATAACTATTTACAAGAACAGTCAGAACTACAAGCTTGTAAGGATTTGGGACACATGGACTTGTGGATTGGCTATCATGTTTGCGGTTGAGTAAATTGTAACTGACTGTGAATGAGCTCTATGTTCCGTGGGCTTAATTGCAGAGGAGGCTTTGATGAGAGATTTGTTTAACATGGTGTGTGACAAACATGGAAAAATAGCCCTTTAAAATCCTATTTAGCTCCCCACTCACAAACAGCTGAAGAGACAAAGCAAAGACAAGCCTGTGGGTAGTGAAACAATGTCCCACACTCTATAGCCTACATACCGCAGCACCAAATCAGGAATTTGGATGTAAAATGACCAAAAAGAAAAAGCTTTAACATTTACATTGTGTTGAGTCTCATTGTGCTACAGTGTTCTAGAAGTGTTGCGAGATGCAGTCAATAGTCAAATTAAATTAGGCATGTCAATAAAAAAAAAAAAACAATGCTTATTTGACTAGACCTGTATTAAATATTCCATTGTGGCATATTTGCATGAAAAATTGAATTGTGCAATGCAGTCAAGACACCACTAAATATATAAATATTCCTAGTCTACATTAAATACGCAATGTCTGTGAACCCTAAACTTGTAACTGAGACAATACACTTTAAGCTCAGCACATGTACAAACCACGTGTGATGATGAACTGCAGCTTTACTGCGCTTCCAACAGTTTCTCATTACCGAGAGACTCTCTAAGTCATGCTGGGCACAGCTAGAGTCCTTTGGGTGACCATTGAGTCAGCACAAAACGAAACTGGTACCCCTTCCCACAATTTCTTATTCCTCATTATCTCTTGATGTGTATGCCAAAGTGTCCAGCAGATGAAGATTAATGATGCGGTGGTATGATTAAATCAGAAAAGTAAACTGTAACACAAACTTTTGCAGGCAGCCGTGCTCTCAGAGTAACTGTCACGGTGCCTTAAAAGCCATTATTTCATAATAGACATTTGCAAGATGAATGGTCAACAGAAAATGTCAAACTCAGTGTTGTAGATAATTTGCATTCTCTGGTTCCTACACACCATTAGCAGGTGACTCATATTCTTCCGGACCGCAAGTTCAGAGATGCAGCGTTAACAAATGCATTAACAATAGCTGTGTTTCAATTGGGAACGATCCTGTTTTTTTTTTTTTTAATGAATCCTTTAAGTGAACAAATCATTTTTGCACACCTTTATGCGCTGACTCATATTTTTTTGTTCTTATTAAAGCATTTGAATGCTTTCAAAATCCAACAAGCAGTATTAATGTGCTACTGTAGTTGCAGAGCCGTATTTTTGGTTGGACCTCATGTTCATGTTTTGAGACTGAACTAACTGAAATGACATGGAACAAAATGTTATTTGTAAATAAATGTCATACATAAATGAACAAGACGTGATGTTCATGAAAAACGTAAAGCATATCCGTCGTTTTATGAGACAATGACAAAAGTGATCATGCCTTTTATTTCTCTTGTTTAACAAGGCAACAACCCTTAGTACACTAACCTGGTATACTTATAAAGTTTGCTAAATTGGAACAACCGAATTTGTACTTAAATTGTGTGGAAGTAGAGCTTAAGTACAACTAAAGATATATTGAGATACAGTTGATAAAGTAGTCCTAAGACGGTAACGCATTTTGGTTTTAGAAGATCTTTAATGAAAGGTTTTGATCCACTTCAGATGTCAAAAGTATATATTTAACTGCTAAACTGGAACTATTGCAAGTATACTTTAGATACACTTTACATTTAAAGGGGTAATCAACTTGGGACATCAACTTTTAATACAGCTAAAAAAAAGATCCTCAGAGAGCAACTCGGAAAAGAGGGGCGGGGTCAGTGGAGCTCGTGAAGATTTAAAGGGGAAGTACACAGAACAGAGTGATTTCTAAAGACCGGGTAAAATGAGTGTTTTTTTACACTATCTTTGAGAAATTTTAAAACAAACTATATTACAAACTTTCCATTAAGACCCTAAAGAATCATATTAGCTTGTGGAAAATTGGTTGCACAAGTAGTGCTCCAAATAAAGTTTAATATTATTTATTTATTTCAGTAAGTCTCCAAGTGATGTGTTAGTAAATGTATGTTAAAAGATTTAAACTATAATATGTGTATTATGTATTTTAAATATACCATTATTGTTGCCTTTCTCCATTGCCTGATTAAAAACAGAGAGGGGAAAGTCATTTGCGGAGAAAATCTCTTCCTGTAAAGATGTAGATTTTTAAGTTTAATAAGATTTGTTTGTTGTGAACAACAGAACATTTTGAACATAATTTGCTTTTAATGATGCAATGACATTTGATAATTAATCAGTGCACAAATCTTTCTGGTGATTGGTATTGTTATGCTAGTCTTTTCTTGCTAGTGCAGAATTATACACTTCTTTAATAATAACAGAAAAAGTACATGGAAAAAATGAGAGCGTGTTACGTTGGGTCCTTAGGCAAAGGAGAGCGCAGGAGATCACAAAGTTGAATAAACTAAAGTAAAATAAATCAAAACGAGGAGAAACTTCCAATATCCACACATAACATTTGCATTGACTGACAAACTAGAACTCAAAAGACGGGATATATACACTATAAGGGCTAATGAACTAAAGAGACAACAGCTGGGGAGACACAGGTGGAGCCGAATTAACTAATAATGACTTAATCACAGGAACTACCAAAAAAGGGCAAACAGGAACAGAGACAGGAAGACATAAACTGAAACTAACACATGAAACTAAATCAAGAATACCAAAACACAGATTATAAGAGAGAGAGAGAGAGAGAAATGGATTCTACCATTATTACATTATGGGGAAGTGACACTTTACATAGTGACTAAAGATGGCTCCCTGGGGGTTGCTCAATCCTACCCCCCACCCTCCATCAGCAATCACCCCCATTAACTGAGAGCCTTAGTTTTATGGAGTCGATTACATTGTCTTCCAGGACACATATATCACAGAGCAGCCTCTGGGCCTGAGCAACAGTGGTGCTTTCATCAGGTTTCCATTTTATCAATTACTTACAGCCTCCAACAAGTAGCCACTTTCCAGTGCTGATAAGAGGCTTATTACGAATCCCAAAACATATACTGTCAGGCCAGCCGTGTCATGCAAACGGCCTTGGAGCGTTTCTCCCAGAGATGATGCAAACCAGGCGCTCTAATAATGGTCAGGCTCAGATTTGTTCTTTCGGATTAAGACTCATTAAATCCTCATTCCGCAGAGTGTCACGCTGCAAAACGCTAATATACGCACCGCCGCATAAATGTGCAGTGTCCCACTTCGCGACAAGATTGTTGAGGTGCATCGCTGGCTACCTTTCAGGAGCAGGCAAGCTGTCAGACTGGATGGCGCTTTTCTTTTTTCTGAGTTTCTCCCTCCTCCAACTCCCAAGCATTCTGTTGTCGTCAAAGTATTTACCGTACGCTAATTAAAGAATTCAGGGGAGTAAATGCATGCAGAGTGCCGCATCTGACAAACTCTTGCCAAAGCAGAGCACGGAAACACACACACACACACACATATATCCAAGCCCAACTAACATGCGCACACACAAAAGGTATCTGGTTTCTCTTTTTTGCTGCTTGTTTGCCAGTTACCCTGGGGAATGATGTTGGCATGGCTGACACAGTGTGAATCAAACTAATTAATCCTGGGGAGAAATGTTGGTGCTCAACACACACACACACAATTGCACTGGCTACGGAAGCTTCCCTCAGCGAAGACAACTAGAGAGGGTCATTATCTCGGTTTCACTTCCAACAAAATTAAATGTTCAAATACAACAGGCGGTCCGCATCAAAGCAGATGGCTCTCGGATTTAAAAACTCTTCCATCTTCCTGCAAATCCAAACTGCAGCAGGGAAAACCTGGACCTAGATTTTTTCCTACCGCCCAGATCGCTTATTAGTCCTCAGGCAAGGTGTAAGCAGTGGGTCATGTTTTCTCCACGGGCCACGTTATGAGAGAAGTGCAATATCAATCTGCCGCTAATTAATTTAGTCTTGTCTGAGAGAGCAAGGGACAGGCAAATGAAGTCAATTTTTGGATGCCGATACTGAAACTTTCCCAGTGTGGTGTCAGGCTAAATGAAACTCATTATTTAGATGACAAGGGAGACAGGCTGCGTTCTCTACTACCGCTTTTTTTCTTTATGAGATACAGAGCCCACACTAGCTCAAATACATCCCAGGGTGCTGCACAGTCATTTCTGAATAGATATAACAACCACAACGTGGGAATGAACAGCGTTTGGCAAAGGAGCTGTATTTTATGAATTACAGGCTTTAAAGCAAGGGCAATTCTAATGGTTGACAACAGGGAGGGGGGGTAAATAAGCAGCCTTAAAGTAACTGACCATAAACTTGTGTGTATTTACTGAGAAGGACAGAAAAACATTTTAGTTACGCAGTTAACACTTGTTCCCTGAAGGAGGAAATGGGGATGTTACAATGGATGCCATGGGGTCTCGCCTGGGAGACCAATCCGCTCAGATCTTAGAAAACAAGCCAATCAGGATTGGCCGGTTAGAGTGCGCCAGCCACTCCCAGTGCACACTGGTATACGGGCGGCATGCCTCAACAATCAGTTTCTTGCTGAGGAACCAATCATAAATGGCCCCTCAGTGCAAGCCTCAGGTTCGTGGCAGGAGGAACGCCTCTGTTCCCTCCTTCAGGGATCGAGGGTTACATACGTAACCAAGATGTTCCCTTTCAGTCAGTCACTTTGACGTTACGTCAATGACTGACGTCATGGAGTCCCTATGTGGAGCGCCACAACCTAGCCTGCGCCATGAATGGGCCGCTCAGCCGAAAGGTCAGACTGCGTGAGCGGGATCAATCGAAGGCTGTCCATCATGACCATCCCAATGCCCCGGGGGGTGGGCCAGAAGTGGGTCCAGCAGGGGGCCTGGATAAGCAACAGGAACGGGTCACCCAGAACTGGGTGGCTAGAAACGGGAACTGGACCAAAATCAAGGGTGAAGAATGCCCCCCTATTGGCACAGTCAAGGCTACTTCGGCTAACCTTAACTGACGGGTAAGGAAGAGCCAGCGAACCTCACAGAAACAATCCTGGGTTTGCACACATGAAAGAATATGTTTCTGTGTCAACATTTTGAATGGAAGCCTGTGCAGGGACCGATTCAAAACTCGCAGATCAAGGATCAGCCATAACCCGCTGCTTCTCTTGGGCACGATGAAATGCCTGTGAACCTGGGTGGGTGCCTGGCGAACTTAATCACATAGCAGAGTCTGTTCGTCCTGTTGACATGCAAGTGGGATCAAAAGAACGACCACTGACGTACCTGTGTTGGGGCAGCCCGGGGGAGAAAGGTGGCTTGGTCCTGGTGGCAGCGCTCAGCTTCCACATCAGCAGAGACTGTCGATAGTCCAATGCAACGTTAGACATCTCATCCTCTGGAGGACGCCGCTTTGAGGAATCCAGAGCCCGTGGGGATTAACTTGGCGGGCGATTCTGAATTGTAACTCTTAGATCCGCCACCACCGCTAGCCGATGTACAGTAGCTGAGGAGTCACTAGGACCACCGAGCGAGAAGGGGTAGAAGGCGTGGCTAGGCTTCTAACAAAAGAAAGCCATGATCTCAGAGACGCCATGGGCATCATGGGCATTTAAGTAACTTTTATAAACATGCCTTAAAAAAACACATTACTGGTGTGCATCTTAAGACAAAACAAAGGCACTGACATGTTTTAAGATCAGTCAATGCAAGCTGAAACAATTTAATCTGTAAAAAACAGGGTTAAGCCTGTCAGAGGATGCCTTCTATCCTATACGAATTTCTTCTTTGTGAAAATCAAGTTTCTTCATCTACTGTATGCCGAGGCTTTCACAATAAGATTTATTTTGATAACAATAAGATTTATTTTGATAATTAAAGATTGATATTAGTTTCTGTGTCTGTACACATTCAATTAAACTAGCTGCTG
>JAUMHR010000047.1:2265933-2280025 GCA_032361145.1 Enteromius fasciolatus | reverse complement strand
CAGCCCTTTGAGTGATTTTACAGTAGCCATATGGAGGTTTTAAAAGCACTACATAGTAAACTCATATATAATCGCTTCTAAAAACTGAAAAAGGTGTGTGGGTGTGGAGAAGAGCTTACAACGCTGCGTTGGCTGCGAAACAAGCTCTGAATTGAGGAGATGCAGCCCCTTCATCGGCAGCCCTGAGGGAGAGTGGCGATGGAGAAGCACATCCTGTCAGCATGTAAGCCGTCTCCACTCTTTGTTTACACCGACCCATTCCAGGATGTGTGTGGCTGCCTCATCTGCATAATCTCTGTCAAGAGTGACAAAAGCTTCCCAAAAATAGGTAATGAAAGAGTCACAGGCTGGAACCAGAGCAGAGCGGAGGTCTCACTGGTCTATAGAGTTGGAGAACATGGAAAATGCATTTGATCTGTATTCTTGGGTCTGAGCCGTTTATGTAACACTGACCCACTCCAGTGCCATGGGCACTATAAAAAATAACAACAACGAAAAACTATTACGTAATTAAACATAAAATAATCAAAGATTAGTTTATGTAGCGTAAGATGCATTTATTATTTGCTGAAGAATACACAGGAGAATTGTGTTTTCTTAAATTTGACTCTGGGGCAACTTGTGTTTAGCGTCCTGTGAATTTCTGCGGCCGAAGAGTGTGTGTACAACATCAGTGCAGGTTTCTGCATCTACTAAAGTCTTGCTCATAGAACGCACCAAACAAGAGAAGCATCAGGTGCACTGAGGATCATTGTCGAACTCATTTTCTTTTGGATTCGGAGCCAGCAACGTCCTCCAGCAACGTTCTGTCACCCGCTTCTTCAGTGAAGCACAACTGCATTGGCATGCCAAACGTCTGTGCGTGGGGGTCGAAGAGAACAAGGGGGTCTGATTTTAAAATTACAATCCTCTATTCATCCTTGATGACTGCTTGAAAGTCCAATTACCCACCAACAGAATATGATTGCTCAGTTTTCTTCTAGTCTGTACAGTTATCAGGATGGCTGCAGGAGACTTAGCCGTGACACTCTTGGTCTGAATCATGGCAAGACGAGCCCTCCCAGCATTCAGCCAATGTTTCATAAAAACACTCTTCAGTTAGCCGAATCCTACTTGCATTGCCTAGAAAATATTAAGCCATCCTTTTATCAAATGTGTACGTTCCTATGCATCTACAGAGTGCAAGGCATGCGAGCGACTGCCGAGAAATGACAAAATTGCTGTCTCAGCATGCCGGTATAATTGTCCCTATTCTCTAATGCACTAATCTACCAATCATGAATGACTTATCTGGCAGTACAAGGTAAAGCTAGTGCACATGCAAAAACTTGGCTAAATAAATAAATAAATACTTAAGGCTTATAATACTTCATGATTAGTGGGAACCCTGTGTAGATGCCGGCATTACAATCTCTCCGAGTGATGAGTCTGTAGGCTGACATCTGGAGAGACCGTGTGGCACTGACACCAATCACA
The DNA here is from genome assembly GCA_032361145.1 of Enteromius fasciolatus. Taxonomy (NCBI): domain Eukaryota; kingdom Metazoa; phylum Chordata; class Actinopteri; order Cypriniformes; family Cyprinidae; genus Enteromius; species Enteromius fasciolatus. The sequence goes on along the minus strand of JAUMHR010000047.1, from coordinate 2,278,549 downwards.
ATATACGAGAAGCCTGTCAGCCTTTCCAACATGGAGGCTTTTTCTCGCATAGGATTAACAGCTATATAATTATAGCAATCATTACATAGTTTTGTAAAGTTACAATTTGTTGGAAACTCTCAGGAGTCTACACGCTCAAAAAGATCTCCATTATCATGTTCTGCAACTGTCTGCAAGCATGCCAAATTATGTCTGAGACATAATTGTCTGTTGGAAAGATAATATGACAAAACGAACACCAGGAATGAGCCTCCCTGTCTATATACCCATTCTGCACTGAGGGCTGCTGGAGAGCGTCATCAGAGACAAGGTGAGCCTTCATCACTTGTGCCGCTTCAGACAATAACTACCTGAGTGAAGGCAATTCATCTCATGTGTAAAGTGGAATTAAAGCGCTCTTTCCAAACCAACAGCAGCTGATACGGATACGCCTACAGGTCAGGAAAAAAATATATAAGAGTGAGCTAATAAATAAAACCTTCAGCCTTATCAAAGTATCAGCAATTGCTTTGCATCCACATTGGAATTTGATGGGATCTGCGAGTTCATCGTCAGGTTGCGCAATAAAGGCTGCTCACTGGAAGGGGGTTAGAGTTGCTTTCTGTCAGCCGAAAATGAAAAGAGATTGCAGACAGACCTTACATGCCACACTCTCTTATTGAGTTTGAAGCAACACGCATATCAGAGTGATGAGAAGACACGATAGGAAACTTGCAAGAACAATCCTGGGAGCCGGCTGCATGTCACCTCCCTGACCTCTGATGATAGTGAAACAATCGCCCCTTGCCTCTCTCCGGAGAGGTCTGAAGCAAGAACGCAAGGTCAGCTTAATAATATGATAACCTCAAATGAGAAATTCACAGGACTGATATCACCTCGCAAGGGAGATGGTTTGCAGTACGCATGGAGTTCATGTGTCAAGGTCTTTCTACAGCAAACTTCTTGAATGGTTTATTCATTGACTGGATTTTTCTGGATTCTTACACTGCAGTTCTCTAAATCAAAGCAAAATCTTATATCATGTGACCATTTCATTTCACAGTAACAATATCTGTCACAACAATACATTTTTGATCCCATAGAAATGTCAAATGTCAATAATCACAGAAATCGAACCTGTAAAAGGTTTGTTTGTCTCCAGAACAAAATGTACAATGTTTTGGATGAAAACCGGTTGCCTTGACGAACACAGTTATACATCCACTGGACACATAGCATCATGCAGAATATGTACTTTATACATACTAATAAGCAGCCAATATGTTAATAAAATGCATTCAATTATGCAACTAGTTAATAGTGAGAATGGACACCCTACACTCTTCTTGGGACAGTAAACTACAACACTAGCAACCATCCACAACATCCTAGAATCCCAGTGCTAGTACAATTCACATGTACACAGTTAGATTTACATGAATATAGCTCAAGTTCCATGCCATCTTATACTGTACCAGGTTATTGCTTTTCTAAAAGGGTCATAAAAATGCATATTATGAATTATAAACACAATACAGTCCCATGTCCCATTTGACTTGGAGGGGTACAGTACATAATTTCTGTTGATTATTCTTTAATTATAAAGACACGAAACAAGACTCGCATAGATTTTCCAACTGTTTGGAAATCCTGCTGGTTGCCACAAGAGGCTAATTAGCTGTAGCAATTATCATGCTATCCTAGTGCTTATTATAACTTCAGACTGGGCCCAAGGTACATCGAAATTCAGGTAGTGGTTTGACTTTGAAAGCTCCTTGCAGTCTGCAGTTCACGTGTTCCTTTTACACAGGGAGCCTGGAACTGGGTTTGTTTGGGCTAACTTAATGTGACCGTGAAGGTCACGTAATCAGCAAGAAAAAAGAGCTCAAGTAATTACTCGGCTCTAATTACAGTAGCTGGCTTCCAAGAAAGGTGGAATACTGGGTCTCGCTGTGTAATTTCATAGCCTCAGCTTGAAACTTAAAAATACGTCTGTATGTTTATTAATGAACGCTATGTTTGCAGTCAAGACACAGAAGATGACCCTTCTGACTGGTAAGCAGCTTCAAATAACTTGCTATAGATTTATTCAAATTGGCTACACTTAGTTTGTATTAAGACGGTTGTTGCAACATTAAAACACTCTCTCTCTCTCAAAAAAAAAAGGAAATTCAATCATCACTGTCTTTCAAAATTCAATGCGCGTTCCACAGAAGAAACGACTGTTGGTTATACAAGTCTTATAGTGACACTATTTAGAACTCCATACATAATGGTCCATGTATTATCTGAGCCAATGCTGCTATGTCAAGTCACTCAGACAAACTGCAAATCCACTATAAGCACAACTTCATTATGCATAATATGGATGATCAACAGTACACGCTGGCACATCTCGCTCCTGTTTGGCATTCAATCAACGTTTTTAATTCTGTTTGTGAGCAGACTACAGCATGCGAGGGAACCAAGGGGTTCCTGTTTATTTATATGCATCGGGTCTTTACAGAGCAGGCCAGTTTTCAGATTTCATACAACACACTGCACAATCAAATTGAGTTTTAAGGCCAAGAGAAACATTTTGGCAGCTTTTAAAATTTCGTACTAACCTTAGTGTCGTCTCAGAGGGGGAGAAACTTTGTGTTAAGGGCATGGTGTGCGTTTGAGTAATATAAAGAAGAGAGCAGAGCAAGCCAAGCCGTCACTGTCCTTCTGACTCAACGTCCACATACAGCAAACTGAATCCAGTAAGGTTTTTCTATATAATAACCTTTTGGGATTTATGCAAATTTTCTCCCAAGAAGACATTCGATACTTTTGAAATTTTAGTAGTATATTTATTAAAATTTATAATGCTTAAACAGCAATTACATACTAAAAAAATGTTATTTATTCTTTTTTTTTATTTTTAGGATGAAATGTGACTTTTCATGAGCTCCTCCCATATCCTTTGACAAATATTGCTTCTATCTTATCTAGAAAAGTGACTGCATTAACAGAGCACTGCTGTGTGTATTAAACCTATAGCGTTATCTCAACCATCTCCTCGCTGCTGTGGCATTTCTCTCATATGTGCATTCATTAAGGTGGGGTTAGTGACAGCTTATCACACTTCTTCATGTGTCACAAGGATACCAGTAGCTGTGATTTACTTTCTGATGGAAGCTGTTAGTGGAAGGAGTCGATTAGGCTGCCAAGCCATAACAGCTGATGAATAGCTGCTCTTAAATTACTGTTTCTTGTATTGAAACAATCAGCACTGCATTCAGGGAGAGGGTCACACTCAGGTGGGATGGCTGCCTTCACATTACACAAGTATGAAAATGAGCAGACTGCGTTTGAGTGCATGCATGTCAGGAAAAAGGCAGTTTGTGGTTTGTTTTTCTTGAGCACATTCACTAAAAAGGCCTGAAACATCCTCCACGGAATTTGTGTTTACATCCTGGACCTTGAGGGTCATATTCAAATCCTGTCAAAATCTGTCACATTGCACTACATCTAAACGGATGCATATACAGGCATGTATTTGAAAAACTCCTTTCTTTATCAGATGACTCGGACTCAAAGTCTCGTTAGGTAAACTTTGCCATCACCGATTTGAAATCCGTCACTGACTGATAAAGCGCTACGCACACAGCAGACATACGTATGTTTACTTCCATTATAAACACAAAAGTTCATTTTGTGATTCACAAAAAGCTAAACATTTACACGCACCTACACTGGTCCGATTTCTTTGTATAGGCCTCATCTTCCCAGTACGACACTGGCGCAATATTCATTAGCGAGTCCTAATGAGCTTTTATGGGGTTGTTTTTTTTCCAGTAATTTTAATTTGCAGTATACAATGCACTTTCAGATGCAGTGGAGGGCTATTGTGCAGCTTATTCAGGCATTATTAAGTGTTTTTTCAGTCATCATTAGCATTGGCCAAGCCTGATTGCTGCACAATACCAAACACGGCACAGATAAAGACCCACCTGCACAATGTTCCCCCAGGTGCTTCCAAGAAAAACAGACAATTTGCATCAGCGGTAAAACTGGAAATGCCAACCGTGAACAAATCTGCCAATTCCAGAGGTAACTTATAATCACTCCGGCAACCTCAACAGCACAGAACAAATGAGTCAACAGCTTTCAAAAAGACTCTGAATGCGTCAATAAAGATGAATTAGGGCTGACAAGAGTTAACATTTTAAAAGACGACGACATTTTTGTTCTTGAAGGGTTTCGCGTGGAATCCAGGTTCTTTAGCGGTCCACCATGCTTTCGGCACATTAGCCGATTAGTGTTGGACTATCATTCGTGATTTTGGCAGCTCAGCTGTCATTAAATTACTCCGAGCTCAGGCTCCGTCAGAATGGCAGTTTAAAGAGAGTCAGCACTCTACTAGTCCTATAATAGACACAATCTCCACCATTTTATGAGCAATAAAATATTCGTATTTTTCAACCACTCGAAGAAGCATGCTTTTGTTGCCTGAAGAAAGAGCAGGCCAACCTTTGGAACAGGTGTATTTCAATTTGGCACGTACTGTATGAACTCACTGCTTTTCAGAAAGACCCTTAGGTGCCACACCAGTGGACGGGCGTTATGCTCTGTTTTACTGAGCTTCTTACACAGACAGCAGACGAAACCGATGGAAATCAGCGATTCCAGCGACTAATCGGACAGATCTTGGCTGGAAGAAGTTGCCCTGCGGACTTTACGCTAATAGTGTAATTAGGGGTATGACAAGCGGATGCTTTAATATAGTATGTTTCCTTAAACTCTATTTATATTGAAACTCATTTACAAGAACTGTAATGGATGTCAGAAGGAAAGGACAAACTGACCTCCACTCCTTCTAACGGCTCATCTCTTCATCAGAAGCACCCCTACTGCTCCTGAAAACAGCACAAGGACAAATCCGAGGGGTTCCATAAGCCCTGTCTCTTTGCTACAAGCACCCTTTCAAGTCTCAAAGAAATGAGGGCCATACCTTATCTCCGTTCTGAGGAAAAAAGGCATAAAATTGCTTACTGACAGTGTTTTTAATGCATAAAGAATGACCTTAATAACTCGTTTCATCTCACGTTAAAACAATTTAGTAGATACATGAAACAATCTTTCAGAGGGTTTAATCTGGTAAGCTTTAAGCAGACATCAATGCTTAGGTGAGCGTTATTTCTCTTGTGTTGAAAGCAGTGTACAGAGGACCTTTAAAACACAAGAGCGCCATTAAGATTACAAAAGATCTAGAAGCAATCAAGGATTTGACCGGAAAAGAAAATTAATTGCCTGCCATCACAATACAATTATTTCACTTTCTGAAAGCTTCGCTTTCTCACACGTTTTGTGTTGAGAGATTGCAATTCTTATGGCCTCCACAAAAAGGAATAATTTAAGCATTTCATTTACAAACGCTCAGCCAGTGAGCTGGAAATATGGAAGCGCCATGAATTTGGTGGGGATAATTTATAGCTCAATATAAAACTTAAAACAGCTGCTACAAATGTTAAAGTCTTTTTTCATCATTAAAGTTCACAACTAAAGCCAATGCACACCAAAATTTCTCATTAGGCAATACTAAAGCAATTTAACTTATTTACTTTAATTTACTCTTGATTGAGAATGGGAGGTGCTTTATTTTTCTCGTAATAACTGCAGTTGTAAAAGCAAATAATGGACTACTGCACTATTAATCTTGTGTCAAGTGTCAGTTTGTGCATGTAAAGGTTCAGATCCAGAAAGCACAACCCGTGCAGTAAAGAAGAGCAGTGAGAAAACAGACCAGTGTGCTCTTCTTTTAATAATTCTCTCAAAACAGCCTCTCTTTCATTATTACTAATATTTGAATAACGCTGGGGAACATGCGGAGGCAAATGAAGACAGCTGGTTTTAAAAAGTAATGAAAATTGAATTATGGAAGGATTTCCTAATGAAGATGCTATCGTGGCAGAGCGGAACAGATTGCGGTAATCCTGAACGTCCGGCTTCATTCTACTGACCATTCATCACCCCCGGCCCCTGCCCTGCATTGAGATGGCAGCTGCTGTGGCTGAGAAGGTTGAAAAAATGAGCACCTAAGACGACTTATGAGTAAGAATGGCAGTGAAATATATCACCTTTCAACTCATCCTGATGCCCACAGTTCTAAAGCTTTTCCACGTGGAGGAATCATGACAATGTTTTTTTTCCCAGTTGAATATGATTCATGGCCCCTGTCAAGTCTCTCTTTATTGCAGATTGGTTAAGCTGAACCACCAGGGGGTATATATTTTAAAGTCAACACTTTTTCCTTATTGTTCCTTTATTAAAAGACACTTAAAGCAGAACAAAGAAAATGCAACATGTGCAACCCATGCAATCAGCTGCATCTGAACCCAGACAACCTGCACTGCATACGGGCTTAATAACTGAAACTGAAGTGTGCTGTTCTTTCATTTAGGGGTGGGCGATAGGACGGTTTTTGATCGTGGACTAGGGTTGTGCGATATGTATTGCGCATCTGGTCAGTAAAGCCGGTTCTGTAATCAGCGGACAAGATGAATACATATAGTATCGTAGTTAATTCAATACTGCTAAATACACCTACTCTTCTTGAAAAATAAAAGCACTGTTTGTTTTATTCATATTATGTTTCATATCTAAAGATAAATTGACACCGATTATCATTTTGGCCTAAATATCTGCCCTTCTTTATTTTATACTTGGTTACCTTGAAAGGCTTTGTTTTTAATAAATAAGGCAAAGAATCATGATAAAATATGATATTTTTTCCACATCGCCCACCCCTAGCTCTGTAATTTGCAAAATAGTCTTAAAAAAACAACTTGAAAAAGAATCGGGATAAAAATCGTGAATCGTGATTTCCCCAGAAAGAATTGTGATATGATATTTTTTCCACATCGCCCACCCCTGCTTCTGAATTACACGGTCTTGCGAGAAGCTCTCACGTCAAGGTTTACTCCGAATCTCTGCAGCAAAACGTAACTGATCAACAGAAACAAAAGTCTTTGTTTTAGGGCATGTACGAGATAACAGTTAATTAAGAAACATGCCTGATCTTGCTGTGCCCTTGGTTCAGGACTAATTCACTGATATCATGGATTATTCCATTATTGGATAAATACTTTGCAGATTACAAAATGTCCATCTGCAAAATATAATACATGTTCTAACAGAGTAATTAATATTCATCTGATAAAACTGTTGTACTTGAAACAAAAAGACAATTATCCTTCCTTAACTGAGCACAGCACTATGATCTATCTTCTACACTTTTCCTGGCGTTAATAAACAATGTAAAATAACAAAACACATAAAGGGATAAAACTCTGTTTAAACTTACAAGGGAAAAAAATACAGTAACTAAATCAGAAATTAAATAATTCAGTGGGGATATTTGTTTAAATATTAATAACAAAAAAGGAATATGAAATAAAATCAAATATGTCTGTCATACAGCAATTGGTTTCTCTCCGTTCTGCAGCAGCAAACATAAATGTGCCTGTTGACCTGAGGACTAATAAAAACCTTTTCACTTCAACTCAGGATCTGAGCAAGAATAGTAAATAAGATTAGGGCTCCTTATCATATATATATACTTATAATAAGTCCTTATCAGGTGGATGTTTAGACTGGAAGAACTGTTTTTAAGGGGACAGATTTTATATAGAAAATATACAAGAAACTTAGATTGTGTAAAGATGTCAGCTACATAAAACAAAGATTTCTCCCATATAAAAAAAACCTCTCAGCAAACATCTGAGTTCTGCTGCACTGTACCACCAGACACTACCAGATAAAATACGAACTATGTAAAATACATCATTGCTCAGCATTACAATTCCAGCCTGGATATTGTGAAACAAACATGAGTGTTGTCAGTGCAAATCTAGTAGCTTACACAAATCAGAAGATCAGTTTGATCTGACATCCCTGACCAAAATATCGATTTCTCCTTGTCAGTCATTTACTACTAGTGGTCTGAGCACAGGGGATGGGCTTTCCAAATTCCTAACAAATGCACTCTTTGAAAAAAAGCACATGTGGAGGGTTGTAGGGATGACTGAAATACAGGACAAAGTTGAGGCCAGTAATTCCCAAAGGTGTGCGGCTGTGAATGCATTTGTATGCTCTGCACATGTGTGCATTAGTAAGCTTTTCTGGCAGAAAGACAGGCAGGTGCATCACAGCAGGGAGACACCGTTCAACTGCCACCCATGAGATGCCTCCTGAGGATTGTGGGATTGACAGCCTGAGGGTGGCATGCCTGCCAGAGAGGGTGGCTTCTCATGAGACCCTGCTTCTCCTGTCATATTTCCCTTTCTGTCAATGCCAATTAAAGAAGGCTAAGACACTTCATGAGTCATTTCCTGTCGGGAAGGAAGCCATTGCTCTTTTGTAGCACTGTTCAGACAGATTCCGTTTTTTTGAGTCTGCATGGTGTGCTTCTGAAAGGTTTCAGGGAGCTCTGCATTGGGTTTCATTTACATTTAACGATGAGCAAGACTTGAAGCTTAAAAGCACAGAGTGAGTTGGAAGAGTCCCACTTCTGCCTTCACCTCACAGCTGGTGTTGGATTACGTATTCCAGAATGATGACTTTCCTACTATTATCTCTTGAGTATCTTCAAATTAAAGAAGAACTTCATCAAAATGTACATATTTGAGAATGGACAGATCCCATGCAGTCTACAAGAGAAAACTAGCGGTGTTGCAGAAAAAGATTTGCGCATACCGTTCATGGATTCTTAAAAAAAAAATAAAGTTAGAAAGAATAGCAGGCTATTTGTAATGTTTCTGATTCCAGTGAGTGACATTTGATAGTGTTAGATGTATTGAGTCTGTGTTAAATGAAGGTAGAGATACAGGTAATGAGAAATGACATGGTCATCTACAGTAAAAAACCCCCAAAAACAATCAATATAGAAAACGTATGTTGCAAATCTTAGAATTTGAGATCTTTGAGATTGAGAGCGTCACAGATCTTTGCACACCAATCAAAGGGTTAAATGAATCTCGTTTTCCATACTGAATTCAATCAATGTATTCATTTACTCAAAAGACATGAAAATAGTGTCTGCCACCCACCTAAGTCAGACCAATCCCATGGTACAGCCTGGCTGCCACAGTGTAATGAAAAGGTTGTTTACAGCAGCTTGTGTGAATTTGATCTGTTTAACTGTGTGTCAGCCTAAATGGAGAGAAGCCAAATTCCTGCTTCCATACTGGAAGAGGATTTGGTCCACATCAAATGTCCTAAGCTTGCAGCTATAACTCTGACATATACTTAGCTGTTCCAAACCTCACCGCTTTCCTCGCTGCCTACGTAGGTTCTAAGGCATCGTCAAACTATCCTGGAATTTCATTAATGCTGAATTTAATGCTCAGCACTTAAAAGTCATGCATGAGAGACTCAATTTATTCTAATAGAATGTGGCGTTTATAAAGTATGCAGTAAACTAATCTGTGTAATCTTGAATTATTTTATCACACTTTTTGTTGCAAAGCATTCTGGGCTTGGCTCATTGATGAAAGATGCACGCAATGAATCTTCAGAATCGACTTTTCTTGAAGCAGCATACCTTTAGTAACAACCTTTGAATCGGAAGTCCACCTTTTAGAATGAGTGCCAACAATTTACATTATCATCACATGTGCCAGAATTCCATTACTCTGAACGACACATGTAAAGCGAGGCCATTATAAAACATAAAAAACAGAATATTCTAGTTCCAGGTATTGCCTGAAGAAAGTACATGACTGCGACTGATGAATGTGTAGCAGTAATATGAGGCATGGGAATTATACTAAAAAACCAATAGCCAGGAAAAGTATAAGCATTCAAATGACTCCAGTGAAGGGAAAGTGGCTAGCTTTGTCCCAGCCCATGGGGCTAGTAAAATAAGACATTGATATGTTGCCGTTCTGAGCCCGAGCACAGCTTTGAGATGAAGTACTAGATGTTGAACTAGACACAATAGGTAGCAGTATGTCATTAACTCCACCAATATGGCTGCCTGTTAGAGCTCCATATTACCGCAGGCACAACACCAAACCATCAGGTGGTACGGAGGAAACAGCATTCATTTATTTTCTTTTGTGCTCCAAAACAATGTGCAGAGACCCACAGCTGCACAGTGCCAGGCATGAGTTTCTGAGTTTCGCAAAAAAAAAAAAAAAAAAAAAAAAAAAAAAAGAGTCCATTAATATCATCTGACCTCTCCAGGGAGTTAGCCTTTCTTGATCAAAATAGATCTGGAGAGGTTTACTGAATTAATTCATTTGTAAAATAAAGAGGAAATGCGAATGTAAACGAGTGGAGTCTTCATTAAAGGGCAAACAATAAACAATACGTTTTATGTTTATGCAAATATTTAATTTTAATTACAGGAGGCTATCAGATGTAAAAATCCCAATAATGGACAGTGACCGCAATAAGCAATACAGTAAATCCCCCTCCGCAGAAGAACCTAATGAGCTATGAGACCAGAGTCGATTTTGCATAATTAGAGACAGAACATATTCAGAACTCAAATTAATTGCCTTTTTTCCTGATAAGAGCGCAATTCATTGAATTTGTTGAGGCTGAACCAGGAATGGCACCTACATCCAATAAACGTGTCACTTGCTCTTCGTTCTTTGTCATTACGGCCGAGTCGTTGTCTCGGTGTGTCACAGAGACAGCATGTGCATTTTGTTCAATGGCGTTCTCATGATAACTGTGTTGAGCTCTCCCAATGGTGCATCCCAGCGCAGTCACGACTCCTGCTATTGATACTGCGTCTTATCTCGCAGGCCCAGTACCGCCAACATCCCGCAAACACAAGAAGGCAGCAAAACAAAAGACTGACTAAAAAGCCTCAGGGTCGTCGTCATTTCCATGGCAACCGCTGTTCCAGTCAAATATAAATGTATGAAAAGACATGTTGGTTAAATGTGAAGGACAGTGACATGCTCCTACACAAATTGCTTTCTCTTAGAAAGATGGCACTGGATGGGTGGAGGTGGAGAAGGGAAAGATGCAGTATAAGGAAAAGAAGTTTAACTATATCCATTCGTAAACTAGGTTACAAAGCAACAATTAATAATTAATACTCATATTTCTTAGTCATTTACAGTCATGTTTTCATATTAGATCTAGAGTGACATAAAAGTGACCCGAAATGGCCATTTAGACTCAAAACATCTGACCTGAATCAGATTAAGGACCAAAGTGGCCCAAGCGAGAATGGAAAAGATCAGATGGTTTGTTCCGTTCACACGGTCATGAAACAAAACCAGCTACATGAGGCTTGGCTCCTTCCTTTTGGGGTTAGTTCACCCCAAATTGAAAATCCTGTCGATAATTACTCACCCTCATGTCGTTCCAAACTCTTAGACCTTCGTTCATCTTTGGAAAACCAATTAAGATATTTTTGATGTAATCAGTCTGACCCTCCATAGACAGCAATGCAACTAAAATGATCCAGATCCAGGATCTGTAGAACAGTCCATCTTCAGTTTTAAGAAGCTAGGAGAATACTGATAAGGAAAATCAAATAATGAGATGTATAGTAGGGGGACATTAGATGCTTGAATCTGATTGGCTGATGGCGTGTGCAATTATTTTGAAGGAAACGCATGTAGTTCTAGGCAGCTCTTACTATGAAAATATCACTTCACCAAATGATTTCTATTATTTCAAAAGGTCTTACAATGGTAAAATAACCAAAACTCACAGCGACGCTGGCCAAACAAATAAATATAGTATTCGACAGCGAATTTCCATGTTTTGCCACAAAATTATTATTTTGTTAATTATCTCTTCTGCTCACACACACATTAACATGTTGTCAGGGCTACTCTAACGACTTTATCCATAACATCAACTTGAAAACAACAAGTTAGTGATGAAAATGAACTTCAAATTTCACTGTTAGCCGAACACTTTTCAGAGATGCACAGACTCTGAGGTCATTTACATGAAATGAACAACAGGGCCGTTGGATGAGATGTGGAAGAAATAATCCTACTCACAATAGCATTTATAAAAAATGGACAAATACCTTGAAATATATAATCTGGTCTATATCTTGAGGTGTGGGAAGCGGAATAATTGAATTATTAGAAAAGTAATGCACACCTGAGGTGCCTGTTGTGAATTATTCCTTACTTAATAGTCATATCAATTACAGTAGATTTACTCCAATGCTTTTGTTTATATAAAAAAATGAATGTGCTACTTGTTTCTCTACTGTTGTTTTTTTGCACCTCTTCTTATTTGTAACAATAAGGATAAAATAAAAAATTGTGATTAATAATATAGCAATTAATATAAAGTAAGTACAATGCAACGTTTCAGAATTGACAAAATTGTCTTGCTTTGACACTTTTTTGTGTCCGGTGTGATTTACTGGATAAAAAAAGAAAACAAAGAAATAAATAATATTTTGACTGATAGTATGACTTTTTCAAGATTTCTATAGATATTATTATATATCATGGTGAAGTCATGATAATCATGTAATGAAAAATCTGATATCGTGACAACCCTTAGGGTACTTTCACACCTGCCTCATTTAGTTCGGGTGAATCGAGTTCGTTTTCCTACTTGGTGCGGTTCGTTTGGGCAGGTGTGAATGTAACAATCGCACCCGAGTGCGCACCAAAAG
>JAUMHR010000047.1:2213646-2239788 GCA_032361145.1 Enteromius fasciolatus | reverse complement strand
CAGTTCATAAATTGTCATGCATGTGCGCATAAAAATAGAATTATTTTGTGCAGATAAAACTACTTGAATCACTAAATTAATTTACAAAAGTCCACATTACCTGCACAAAGACTAGAACAGTCTATCAATTTATGTGAGAACTGTTTTTTTTATGAGTTATTATTATTATACTAAGCATCTTCATATAGCCCTACAGGTAAATGAACACAACACTGGCCAATCACAGCACAGCATGTAAATTGAAATCAAAATCTAGTACACATCATTTAATTAAGCATTAGTTTTCTTTTCTCTTTAAGGTGTTACAAGCTTTAGATCCCTAAATTTGCAAAAGCAAATTTTTTTAAGCCTTTTTTCTTTTATAACAGTTAAGACTCGTCCACACCTTTCTAAAATGCCTCATTTCCCGCGGGAGATCCGACCTCAGACGGTTAAGGGTTATGAATTGGTTGACATGCATGCAAGGTCAAAAAACACTTTCATTTTCTTAAATGTAATTTTATAAAAATTGTAATGTAATTACTGTAATTTGCATTTATTTTTTCATTTTTTCAAACCTCCCGGGTGATTGGTCGATTTGATTTAAATCAGTGTTTGTGAGCTTTTATGGCTACAAAAGCAGCACTTAGAGGCAAAAAATAAATATGCATTTTCATTCAGACCAACGTGAAAAATCCAAAAAGTGGGCAGGAATGCGCTTCATTTTGACATCAACATGAAACAGCTTGGGACTCGTTTTAAAAAAGAGTGTCAACTGTTTCTTTTGATTGACAATAACTTTATACATGGTGCATTTTTAGATTTAAAACTTTTTCAGCTCAGTTACACAATGCATGAAAGGTCCTTAAAAAATCCATAATAGGGGCACTTTAACAGAATAAATCTGAAGCTTTTAAATCATCAAGCACTTGAATTAATTCTTATTGCAAAAATGCTACAATTAAAATCTGATGCAATGCCTCAATGCAAATGCATGTTTGAGTGTATTATGCAAAAGTTTCTAGTTTACCAGCTTTTTGCAGTTAAAGGATATAACAATTGCACAAACAATTTTATCTTACAAAACCTGCTGGATCACATCTAAAAGGCCTGTAAATGATAAAAGCCTGTTGCACACAATGCCTTCTGTCGTCTGACTGATACCGTAGTTTTTTTACTTATTTAGTAAAAGTATCATTTTAAAAATGTGTAAGTTATCATAAAACTAAACACATATTAAGACATAGAATAACATAGAGTGATATTTTTATGCACTTAAAGTAAGTAGTTCGTTTAAAAAAAAAAAAGCTATCAGAGTTTCTTATGTTTGGCTATATAAATATAAGCAGCTGCAACAAATGACTCATCTTTGCTCAGTTTGGGCCTCAGAATAAAATAAGATGCTTTTGATGATACCAATTGATTTTTATCACAGAAGTTATGTTTAAATGTGTATAAGGCTATAGGTGCAGAATAGCTTTATAAAGTAGGACAATTTACATAAAAAAAAAAAACTTTTTATGACTAAAAATAAAAGATTATTAAGTCTACCTTGTTTTACAGGAAATGGTATTTCAGTCGTTTTACTTTAAAAAAAAAAATCAATGCTGCCATTTTTTGTAATTGTCTGTCAAATTTACTAGCAATTTTTGAGTGAAAATGGTTTCTGTATTATATATATAATATTTTTTCCCTCGGTGTAAAAATGGCTTTTTAAGATTTATTCCCAATTCTTAAGAGACTCTCATGCAAACACGAGAGGTATTTTTCTGTGGTGATAGAGACTATTACGAACCCTAAAAATCCCAAAATGTATCTTTATTTTATATCTAGTTGAATTTTGGTCTCTGGTGGTGACTGAATATGAATGAGAGCGATGACAAACGAAAAACAAATTCGACTGTCAAATACACATCTTACAACGCTACACATTTGCAAAACATTCCTTTATTATAAATAAATCTTCTTCATTTTTTTGGTATAAAAACTAGCATGCTTTTCAACCATAGCATTTTACAGTTTCACAACCCCGCGGTTACGATTCAGTCAGCCAATACAAGACACGTCATCTCAGAATGCAGGTTTCTGACAAAGTGGGACAAGAATGAAAAAATCTGCACGACCACAAAAATACAATAACAACAAACATAGTTTGACTCTGGTAGTTTTCATATATTTTCTCTTTTTTTTTTACATCCACATTTCCAAAGTTTACCGTGAACGCCTCCATCTGCTGAATGTTTACACGATTATTTGTGGAAAGTTCTTTTTTGTATGACTGCAAGCTTCACCTTTAGTTTTGTGAGTGTGTGCGTGTTCACGTGTGTTCATGGCAGGATCGGTAGCTCTTGAACGCAGGATAGCAGTCTCACTGGAAGCTCCCACAAGTCTGTTTGTCTCCCAGGATGCTGCAGGTTTCAGATTGATGCAGAACGATATAAAAATCTCATGCTCGGATGCCCGTTCCAGGTCCATTTGCCTGTCAGCACGTGTCGCGTGACAGACGTCCCGCTTCAGACAGGGCTCCGCCCACAGAGCGCGTCCCTCTTCAGATGGCATGATTGCTGTAGCTGACATATGTCGTCTTGGTGGAAGATGCTGCAGGAGCGGAAACACATTATAGAATCACATTCGGCTACATGTGAAGTATCTGCGCAAGTCAAGTGTCGCATTCAAGTTTCAGTTTTTCTGGTAGCATTGCTGTTTTGGTGAACGGATCAGTTTGAATCTTTATTTTCTGAGCAAGCAAATTATTTGTAGAAGTAGCAAAAAGGTCACAAATCAATTTTAAAGGCAATACATTTTTTTAATGTATTCCCATAATCTCATGCAAACAGGTATCGGTTTGGCTGGTAGTGCTGTTTTTTCGTTTGTTTGTGGTGAATGAATCTTTTGAGTGAACAAACCGCCGTGTGTTCATTCTCTGTAGTCTCTCCCTTTTAATAAACACTTTTTAAATTACTTTGTAGATGCAATTTTTTAAAAGAATAATACAATTTCCTTGTGTTGCAATTGACAAATGTGTTGAGTGAATAATTCAACGATTCATTCATAGCACACCGTCCATGAGGGGACAGAGTTATGAACAAACTTTCTTCAGGTAAAGTTACCAAAATATTACATGTTCAAAATGTTTTGCACAAAGAAATATCATTTAATATTTCTCTTAAACATTTACCAGTCACGATTAATCACATTCAAAATAAAAGTTTTTGTTTGCATATATGTGTGTATTATGTAGATTTGTTATGTATTTAAATACACACACATACATATATATTCATATTTACATGCATATATACATTCATCTAATTTATATCATGCATAAATATATTTAATATATGAACATTAGCAACACATTCTTAGAATATATTTTTATTAGCTTCGTAAAGTTAATAAGGTTCATAAAGTCACCGAAATGACTCTTATGAACTCAACCGCTACTGGTTGAGAACATTTTCGTTCCCTCCTCCAAATGCTTTCTTCTTTTATCTTTACGAAATAAATGTATCACAAAGGCCAAAAATAAAATCAAAACTTGAGTAATTTAGTCAGCAGAAGTTTGGGTGGTCTTGATACTGATATATGAGTTGAGCTTTAATGTTTTATAAGGCAAAGCATCACCCGCAGCACAGAACAAAGTAATTGGCTTGATGACTTAAAATGGGCTTATTTCCCCTCAAAGCTTTGGATCGCATCTGAGTGATTACATTTTCAACAGTCCATAATCCTGCACTTTGGAGAACAACAACAAAAAAAGCCAGAAATGTATCAAGCTGGCAAATAACGCATCTAGTCGAATATGCTAATCAAACCGCAAACATTAATGTCACACTTTGCCTGTCTACCTCCGGCAAATATCTCAACGGGAAGCTTTTGGTCTTACAACAAGACTTGTGTTTGGTTAAGTCTACCATTCGCACTAAACAGATGTTCTACATACAGCAGGAACATTTACCAAACATCTGGAGGAAAAACTGTGACGCTAACAGAGCAGAAATAGTGACCACGCAGCCTTGAATGATCAAAGCATATTTCCTGTTCATTTTCCACATTAAACAAAGCTTAAACCAAACCACCTGGCTCTGAGATGAATCATAGCATTGGATTCGAAGTAAAAAAATATTCGAAAATCTGAGAAAAAAAATGACAAATTAACATTTTCTGAGCGAATGATTGAACTACTCATACTTTAAAGCAACGAGAATAATAAAATCATTTTATTTCTTTACTTCTTAACATATTAAAGTGCCCCTATCATGGATTTTAGAAAATGAGCTTTCATGCAGAAAAAAAAAAAGCTGTTGTTGGGGACTCCCAAAACCAAAATATGCAATGAAGCATGCATTATAATATATACAGTGGTCATGGTTAAGTGTCCTGAAAAGGTTATATATGAAAAGTAGGCCTACAAAAAAAAATAACTAAAGGCATTTGCACTATTTTGGCCCACATGGCTGAAATACTTACTGTTGGTCTCCATGCTCTCACAAAGCTCAGTCTTCACTTCCCCATTGGGCCGGTCGCTTCCCTTCTGTACGAGTTTTCCTGACATGGTGGCGGCGGTGACGATCGCTTTGAAGCTGCGCTTGCGTTTGGGCACGTTCTGCTCCGGGTGGAAGATGATGATGTAGACTTTGGGCATGTAGAGCATCCCCAGAGAGACAGAGGCGCTCAGGCTGAGAGAGATGGTGAGGGTGGTGGTCTGGATGTACATCTGAAAACAACACACATCAGACGGGAGCAGACAGAGAGAGAGGGAGAGACGAGGTAAGTCAGAGAAGAATCTGTATGCAGTTCCTTACGGTATAATAAAGTCTTCCAAAAAAAAATAGAAAGAAAGAAATGGTAGTTTCATACATATCATGTTTATATTTAACAAATGCTATAACGTACTAAAAAAACAACACAATGATATTTAACAAAGAACATGCTAGGAAATAACATACACATTTAAGTATGATCTTTTTACTGTTAACTTCGAAAAATCATTTTTTCAGTATGTGCGTATATTATTTACCAGGCATCTTGAGTTTGGCAAGGTCTTTCAGAAACCCTGAGACCTCCACACACACACACACACACACACACACCAAGACTTCTTAGATGCTGGAAGCATAATTAGCAGCTGATAAGGACACATGCTCAGACTCAGAGACAGATTTACAACTTTCCTTAATTAGATTTTAAAAATGAAAGCTCTTACTCAATTTACAGACATGAGCGCACACACACACACACACACACACACAGGCAGACAGAAGAAGAATCCTCAAAGGCTAAGCACTCATGTGTGTCTTTGTCTCCAGCAGGGGGTAAAAATCACAGAGAATGACTGCTGGCAGATGGCGAAACACGCTCGAGTCCAAACGCACAGTGAAATCAGAGACAGATAATAGCAAGTGTGCTAATGTAGAAGTGTAATGAAAAGCATCGGTCAGAGAGCGGCTCCAGCCACCTGCTGATCCATAACAGGACTGGCCTGGCCAGCTTTGGAGGGTGTAACGTGTTCAGAGCAGAGATCAGTGCGCTTCTGAAGACAATCCACTGAGGGAAATGCTTAGTGACATTTACAGAGAGAACCAAGCGAGATCCTAAAATATGAGCTGCCAAACGAGACATGCCAATTGTTCAGTCCACACTAGATAAGGCCTAATACAGAAAGTAAACCTGGGTGTTGCCTAATGAGTGAAATCAAATAAAAATTGTATATCCACAAATAAAGAAAATAAAAGAATACAATTTATACACACAGCAAATTATACATGCTTTTAAATTTAAAAAAGCTCATGTTGTTGTTTTAGGGGTACAGTTGTGTTTTGACCTACTACAATATTTTAAATATATATATGAATTATTAGTTGTATTTATTAAGGATGCAATTTATCAAAAGTAAGAGTAAAGGCATTTTTAATGATATAAATGCTGTTCTTTTGAATTATACATTATCAAAAGATACTGAAAAAATGGTTATCACAAAAACCTTTTGTTTTGAACATTGACAACAACAATAAATGTAATTTCTGAAGTATCATGTGACACTGAAGACTGTATTGATGAGTAACAATGCTATATTCAATTTTGATTACAGGAATAAATTGTGTAATATATATTCAAATAGAAAACTTAAAGTTTTTTTAAATTGTAATAATATTTCACAATTTTTACTAAGATATAACATTTCTGATTTCCTTTAAAGCTAAGTAAATGTGTTTATGATCCTGACACACACACACACAGAGAACAGCTCAAACACTAAATGGTTTCTATGGTCAGAAATTGCAGGTAATCACCTGAGACTGGCTCTGTGGATATCGATCCAAAGCGTCTGACACAGATTGGAGATTTTCCACTAAAAGCTACATATAAGCTCAGCGTTAATTTGCTTCTAGATCAAAGAAATCGCTTCAGACTAACAACCTTCCCGTTAATACCAGTCAGAGGAAACACTGCTCATTAAATATAATCACCAAACTTCGGAGTTCTTACTCGACTTCAGCTTTTCTGGGAACAGCCGCAGAACACGTGGCAACTCTAATGCTATTTGCCATCATCTTCCACTCCGTGGGAATATAATGTATCGATCTGAGCGATTGTGCTGTATTATGACCAGGGGCTCTGGCAGAAACGCCACATATCAGTGGGTTATGCTGTTAGAACTTAATACTCCCATAAACCCTCAGGATCTAGTCAGAACACATAGTCACTGAACCAGAGAGACTTTACAGCTTAGAGGTTTTCTTCATTTTAATTTTAGTAATGTTTTAGTATTCTGTCGTGAGTTCTTATTTAAAGATCTATAGTTTTCATCAATTTCTATTTCTGTTGTAGTCTATTTTAGCATTTCAAAACAAACTAAAGTATGCCTACATTTTAGTACTTTGAAGTAACAAACATTTTATGGCTTTAACCTTAGATTTCTAATCTACCTATTTCTTTATTAGAGATAATGACTAATAAAAACCTTGTATGATACGATTTACGTATATGGCTCTGTGGATATATGCATATATATATATATATATATATGTATTTTTCAAACCATGACTTCATTTCAGACTTTGTTTCAGTCTTTTTTGGTACTGTACCTTTAACAAAATCTTAAACGTAGGCGTGTTTGCAGTTATTTTGGACCTGTGCTGAAGGATTAGAGCTCTAAAAGTTACAGTTAAACACATCAAACTCTTTCAATCAATGTACCCCCCCCAAACAAAAATCACACCAGGACGTTGTGAGTTTCTAAAGTGCTGCAGTGCATACAGTATGACTGAACGAACGAACGCCATCACGCTGAGCACTTCATCACATGTTGATTACACAGACGTTCCTCGGGAACTCTTGAGGTCTGAAGTTACACAGATGATTGAAGCATATAGAGTCTAAATTACACCTCTCCTTAATGTACTTCAAAACCAAAGCCAAATAAAATGGTTTAATTACTGTATTCGCAATTAACCTGCAACTATCCTCAAGTGTATATTCAAGTATCATGATTGTATGTATGTTTGATCTGTTTTTAGTAATATTTGTCATAAATTCTCATATAAAACATTTGTACACACACAAACATCCTATATATATTTCCTGTATTACATATTATATGCCTTCCATCCATCTATTCACCAAATTTGCAATTTAATTTTTATGCTATTATTATTATTATAATTAATATAATTTTTTTTAATAAGATAATGATTGAGTGCCTCATGTACGTCCATAATGTAAATGCGAAACAGGCAATGAAATGAGCTAAATAATAATACAATTATATAAGAACAACCCTTATGAACTTATTATTAAAGTGATAACATAAAGAAGATAAACATTACTTTTCTCTTTCATTCATTCTAAACCTTTGACGTGCCATGAACAATACATGAATGTGTATTAAAATGGCATCTAGAAATGGCATATCTCTAGCTTTTAGATCAGAGCTGTGTGTCATGGTTATTGGAGAGGAGGTCTTGTTGTCCTACTTCTGATCTGCTTCCTTTCCGCCCACCCAAATAGAACGAGGGATCGCAATAAAATCTGAATTACTGTTGCCGCATGATCCAAGAGTGAAGTACACACACACACACTCACATTTTCCTCTCTCTCCAGAAACGACCTGCACGGTGTCAGTCATTCCTCTGCCTGCCAATTCCCCTGATGTTTCATGAAGCCTCTCAATGCCCCCGTGTCACTCTTAATTAGTTCTGAAGAATCCTCATACAGAAGCAGCCAGCAGACTATCAGCCCGGACCTCTAATAGTTCTTCGTTTCCAAAGCCTGCAGCTCACAGAACTCATTTGAACAGGTTTGTAAAGGCTATTTCTCAGGTGAAGGCACACGTTATTTTCTGGGCCAGAGAGCACAACCACATGTGTACGTGTCGGAGGGTGGGCAAACGGGGAGTTTGGGATGGGAAATGTAAAATTCATTCAGAAACAGATCACAGAACCATAGTATTCCTCACTTTTCCTCCCCAAAATTATATTTCACTCAACAGATAATATTCAATACAGTAAACATTCAATGCAACCCACCTGAGCAAACCCAACTTACCTACTAACAATAAACCATAAAAAAGCATACGTACATCTTACTGTATATGATATATATATACATATACCCCTTATAATTAATCTCATATGTATCTCATTTAGTTGTTTCAGTCATGTGTTACATGTACCTCAGCGAAGTTGTCCAAGGTGTAACAAATTCATGTTTTTCTGAAAAACAAACAGACCCAGCTGTCCGAAGACAACCAAGTAAACTTTGTGTGAGCTGCTCACGGCATGCACAGGCACACACTTTTTTTTAAGCTGAATGTTTTCTCGGCAGCTGTAGTAGATTCATCCTTTATCACTGCATGAAAGAACAAAGCACCGGCACCTTGACAACATCTGGTCAGCATGAACAGGTGTGTGAGAGATTTCCTGAAGTCATTCATTTGAAAAAAATTAAAACTTCCAACTTCTTTCTTGCACATTTACGTCATCAAAGTCAAACTAGAGGCCAACTCTGAAAAACGCAGCGCTCAATTAAATCAGATTTAAGAGAAAAACTCTGACACGATGTGGAATTAATGTTCATAACAGATTTGCATCAGAGTGGAAAAGCTTTCTAAACCGTTTGTGAACCTTGGTCGGAAGAAATTAACTTCACAAGAAAATTCAACCACCACTTAAAACTTTTAAATCAACATGAAATTGCATTCATGACCCATTGAACATCAACTTCTTCTTTTTTTAACCCTACCTGGTCTTGTGGCATAAATGTATCTTTTAGAGAGACATGAAATACGTACCAATAAGTACATATCGCCAGAATTTCCAAAAGAAAAGAAAACAGAGGCAGTAAAACACCTCTGACACAAATTGAGTTACTCAAAGTATATCATGTTATGACTTCAAAACTTGTATCTATGGGTTTTCATAGACGGTAGGTTTGTTCGGTAGCTCACGGAGTACACAGAGGGGAGGAGCTACGCTTTAGCAAAAAAGGATGTTGAAATGGCACGGTTAAAGCAACAAATTCATTTTAATATCAGTTTTGCATTTGTTAAAATGGATTGGATTTGGTGTAGGGCATGACAGAGCATTAACTTTTAGCGACAGTCCACGGATATTCCCATTTCAACCTGATCTCACCAAATTCTGTGTAATAACCATGGACATTTTTAATAAATATTAAATATTGTTGGTAGTTGTATCTGCCAGTTTATCTTGTGTTTTGTGGTTACATTCTCATATATGTATAAATAAAGTCATATAAATACAACTGTTTTAACTGTTTACGGTAAAAAAAAATCACACCCCAATACATGTGCAATAATGGCAATATCACTACCCAATATTAGAATCCAGATATCCGTGCGTGGATCGTGATTTTCAACACGTGATTATGCGCTAAGACTTCTGGGAAAAATTCTGGGAGATCAGGTTGTCCAATTCTGAACCGCCGCAATATGTACCTATATCAACATTATAAAAATGTGCCAGGGGTCACGCATTGAACCTGTGTTGCAACTACAGTGAGGCACGAGGTACATATTTTTATGAGACCAGGTTGAAGTAAAAAAAAAAAGATTAAAATATTTAGCTATATACTTTTGATGGACCAGAGTGGTATGGTTAACTTGTGGATTATTGTGATGTTTTTTATTAGCACCCATTCACTACAAAGGATGCATTGCTGAATGCATTTTCAGAAGTAGACACCCACTAAGGTTATGCACAGGCTCACAGCAGTGATTAGCAGCTGACACTCCTGTTCAGGTGTGTTATCAGAGTGATAGAAGTGAGGCTGACATCCATCTGTTCCCCCAATCACACAGCATGAAGTTAAACCACAATTAATCAAGCAGGATTATCCACACATACGCCAGCGCCAGTGCGCTAACTACCTAATGCAACACACTCAACAGACGTTAACCTAAATGCTGACCGCCCAGGTGAAGATCAAAGACACTGCTGCACATTTACCTCCTGTCAAACATGAGCACACTGCTAACTCTAAAGAAACAACCTGAATGTGTTATTCATCAAATCGTTGACACAGAAAGAGGAAATGTGTGAAAACCCTACAATGAAATTATTCGACTTTGATCACAGAATTCTCAACCTAAAGATTTTGAGATTAGATTAGAATGGGAAAAACACTTCTTAAAAACAATTCAGTAGTTTTCTACATAAGCGTAGGACTGTGCTATGCGTAAGTGACAAGTGATAACATCTTATATGTAAATGTATGCAAATTAAAATGTATCCTGAAATCTCTGAATCCTTACCAGGATGGCAAGCAACGGGGCAATTTGACAATTGTCTCTATTTCTGTCTCTATTTCGCTGTTATACTGGATACACACACACACACAGTAAAAGGTATATATATCCATCAAACCAGTAATCAGCACAGCCGTTTTCAACACTGATTATACAGACTGGAGTAATGATGCTGACAATTCAGCTTTGCATTACAGAAATAAAATTATGTTTTTAAAATATATTCAAATTGAATCATATTTCCCCCCACGATAAATAGGTTTTATTGTAATTTTTTTAATGAAATAAATACAGTCTTTGGAGCGTAGGAATCTTTCAAAAACAAAATACTTACCTACAGAACCCCAAGTATCTGAATGTTGGATCACACAACTTAACTGGCAATACACATATTTGGAAAATCCACTCAAAAATATGACTCCTCTGAGTGACATGATATATAAAGGAAATCCCTTCAACGTCCCGATATTTCTGACAGCTGTCAAACTGCTGAATGCTGTCAGACAGTTCTTCAACACAGACGCAGTGGCTTTAATGCTGTTATTGGCCTGCCATCCAGCCATGATCAGCATCACTGCTCCAATGGCTTAGTGTCATTTTTCCTGTTCAATAAACATTCATTTAACTAATTGACTACGAGAAAAAAAAATCTATGTGTTTTAATGCGTTGTGGAAACTATGTGTGCGCGAGCGTGTGTGTGTGTATTTGAGTGTGAATGAATAAGAGAGATATATATGGAAACTTTAACTTTCTGTGCGCTGCCAACACATTTTGTGGCTGTTTTTAAACCTGGCTTTGAAAGCTTTGACAGCTTTTCACATGATTTGGTTGTTTTAACGAGGAAATTATAGAAACCTTCAAAAGCATTCATTGTTTTACTGAGAATGATTCATATGCACACATTATTAAAAAAAAAAACTTTTATCAAAATTAGAATTTTTTGGTTTTCAAACCTATATATGTAACATATTTTTTTTATTATTAAGCAATGGTTTACTAAACAAATAGCTTTTTCCGAAAATAATTTTATTTACAATGTAAATGTTATAAAATAAAATCTAAAAATCTAGGGATAAAAATCTAAATCAGCTTCTGCTCTAAACGGTCAGGTTTACAATTAAGCTTTTAAAATTTACAACAGAGCCCAAAATGTGATTGAATTACTATTTATTTTTAACTTTAATAACCAACACTCAAGATGTGTATACTATAATAATAATTTATAATAAATGAACCCTACTAAAGTGTTACCGATACATATTTTTTATACATTACACAAAAACATTTAATATTAATAGTAATAATTGTGCATAGCAAAAACGGTCACAGAGACTTTTAGTGGTGCATGTGAGAACATTTCTATTGACTTGTTCGTCAGTGTGAGGCTGGGCTGTAAAAGAAAAAGCAAACGAATGCAATAAAGAAGCCATTCATACAAGCAGAGCCAATGGCTTTTCAAACGAATGTGTTGTTCGTATGACTGCAGCTGACCTCATGCTCTTCACATTGTTTGCTGTTGTGACTCTACCTCGCGCTAAGCTTTTATTCCTCTTCTGTATGGTGTCTTCTCTCTGCCGCATTAGTTTAAGCATGTTAAGTCATGGCAGAAGAAGCCATTTTTTCCTAGATTTCCCATGATTAATAGCGTAGCGTGTGGCACATTAAGGACTTGGGCGGTCACTCTCTTGACCAGCAGGAATATCATCTACTGAGAAGCTGCCAGGGAGGATGAATTATGACCAGTGCCTTTTGTGGCAGGTTCGCCTTCACGCATGATGATATTAGCAGAGCAAATGTAACTAAAGCTTATCTCATCGGAGGTAATATGAGGAGGAGAAAGCAGGAGAAACAGCGTGATTGAGGTGTGTGTGTGTCCTGAACAGATATGATATTACAAATAAGAAGCAACAGCCTTAGCTAGCATAACTCAAGGGTTCAAATAAGGTGGATTTTCTTTTTACAGGACAGCAGAATATTATTTCCTGGGTCACTGAAATTACAAATATGGCTTTAAATAGATAGTAAATGGAATCGTTGCATGCATAAAACACCACCAAGCACTTCGTCTTAGAGCTTGGAGAACAAAGGTGGCAGAACTAATTAAAAACAAAGCTGGCCTTCAAGGAATTAAACACACTAAAGTGAAACAAAAACATTGAAATGTCACTTAAGGATCCAGTTTAGGTACGCTGTCTGAGATAGAGTAATTGGAATTACTGCGCGGGAGGTGCAAGTTGCTTGTGTTATTTCAGGCAAAATATTTCTTATGCAAACTTAAATCTTCATAACATCATTCATAACAGAAAAAAATAGAGTATTTCACGCTCCAGCGAGAATATGCTTACACCCACGAGAGGATTACCATACCAGAAGTGCGGTTACTAAGAACTTTGCCACGTTTCAGATAATGTTGTAATATTACTGTGCATATCAATGTATTTCACCCACTGATCTGCTTGAAACGTGCATTTACACGGAGCATGCAGAGCCGACCTCAAACAAATCATTTACAATTACAAAAACAACACTGTATGGGGGGTATAAGATATCTCCATGACTGTTAATAAAGTACATTTTGGCTAACGGTCATTATATTGTACAGACTAATACAATAAACTCGTCAAAATAACCCAAGCTTGAATCAATTTACTATGTATTTCCATTATATGAGAAGTCAAACAATGAATAGTAACAGAAGTGCGCTTACTTACAGAAGGTCATTTTGTAATATTACTGTGCATATCAATGGGATTGTTCGATTTCATTTAAAGCAGTGTTTGTAAGCTTTTAAAGCAGCACCTAGTGGCAAGGAATGAATTTGCATTTTCATTCGGACCAATGAGAAAGGTCTTTTTCATTAACTTAAAGTTGTGTTACACACTGCATGAAAAATCATTTTTAAAAATCCATAATAGGGGCACTTTAAAAAGTGAAATCGCAATCACCCACCACTTTAGTAATGTACATTTTGGCCCATTTGCATCAATCAGTGTGAGATAAACTTTACTTCAAACTAATCTAAATACCCCGATCTTAAATCAATTAAGCATGCATTAAAATGAAACACGTGGGGTTCCCGAATGGAGATCGGGTCACACGGTGAACTTAACAAAACCCAATAAAATGATCCTCCAGTGATTTATGCGAGGCCCGTAATTTGATTCTACAGATATGTGGAGTGATTATCTTAACCAGTCACCTTTGGAAGGCATTGATTTCTTGAGGTGCCGTGAGCACATTGCCCGCTGTTCATGCAGCACTTTATTGACTCTTTATGATTCTGCAGAGTCTCTGCATTGGAAATGTCAAAGTGCATGTATTGGTTTTTGGGGTGATACCAGTCTCAAACGCAGGAAGGCAAATCGTATCTGCCTTGATATCTTTATGTTATTGTGAAATGGAGAGGTAATAGTTGCTGCAATGAAAATCCACACAAATTGATTTTTTGAAGCATTAACCAAAGCACATTCTTGATAATGGAAGCATATTTTATAGGTTGTGTGATTTTATCTACTTCTACTGTGGTTCATTTCACAAATGCTGCAGCCGATACAACATTGAGTCTTTGTAATGATATTAATTCAAGGCTAGCCATTTTTTTCATTACAAACCAATTACGAAGTCCTTTCGCTTGGTGTGATTGCCGATCAAACAATAGTTCAATAAATGCAGACTTAAGGCCACATGTTATAATTCGTGACAATGAGAACTCATTCGTTTCAATAAGATGCCTGTTTTCTTATCAAATGATTCATGTCATTGCTTTTTTGAGTAACGCGATGGGTTGGGGGGTCTGTGCTAACAGAACGCCATCTATCCCACGGTTCTAGTGTTAAATAAGAATATAAATAAGCTTGTTAGTGTAAGGAATAATTGGTATATCCATAATTGTCTCTCTTGGCTAGCGCAATGCGTAGCAGTCACAGTGAGAGGCTAATGTGACTAAAGAGCAACGTGGTAATGAGCTTTTATCGTGAACCACTGTGAAAGGAAATCAAACACTACAGTTTTAGCATTTAAAAGACTACTGAGCAACTTGTTTGCATTGATATTATACTGCTAAGGCTTCAAAACCATATTTGCCTCTATTTTAAATAATTAAAATTAGATGTCACTGTTCACACAGCTATGTTGTTCCAAACTTGTGCAATTATTTTTTCTTTATTTAAATACCAGCATACAGGTTTGGAGCGACATGAGGGTGAGTAAATAACGACCAGATTTTCCTTCATATCTAACCATCCAGACTCACTCAAGCTTCAGGTATTTCTGAGTTGCACACTGCCGATCAATATTACCACCCACCTGATCGCCTCTGACCCATTTGTCTATATCCTACAGTGCACCTGAAGCTAACATCCAGAGTATCTGAAACCCTGGATTTTGGCTTCTTTAGGTTAGCCTTTTAACATGTGAAATGTTCTGGAGGTTGTCGCCTGCTGGATCAGGTGAAAGGGTAACCAGCGGGTGATGCTATTATCTGTAGCCCACAGCAGTATTCTGCCACCTATAGCTCACATGCACATAAACAAACAATCACAGTGCCGCACCACATCCAACAGGAATGCATGGTATCTAGCAAATGACCGCACTGCTAAAAAAAAGTTATTCTTTGGAGCAAACTTTTGTGCTTTTTTCAGTTGATCATGTTAATTTAGCGCAAAAAGATGCATTCCCTGACCCATACGTGCATAAAAAATAAATAAATCAATATAATTCCTTATGTGGACTCCTACCAGAAGCCCAAGAAGAGCTAAGATCCACTTGCTATATTCAATAGGAGAAGCAATTACTTGCAATGACATTAAAAATACCAATGCATTTAGCTACAGATTTCACTTACCCTTTCTGCCGATTGCGCGGTGCCGAAGAAGATGGGTATAAAAGCTAACCAAATGATGCAGGTAGTGTACATAGTAAATCCAATTGGTTTGGCCTCGTTGAAGGTCTCTGGCACGCCGCGGGTCTTGATGGCATAAACAGTGCATGTTACCATCAAAAGGATGCTGTAGCCTAGTGAACAGATGAGCGACAGGTCTGAGATATCACACTTGAGAACCCCACGAGCCTTCTCTGGGTCAGATGTACGCTGCTCGCCGTAGTCCACCACTGTGTGCGGAGGATCGACGGCGAACCACACGAACACACCGAGCAGCTGCACCGAGATCAGGCTGAAGGTGATGACCAGCTGGGAAGCAGGGCTGATGAAGCGTGGTGCAGCCACCGATTTCTTGCCTTGCTCAAAGATGCGGTGGATGCGGTTGGTCTTTGTTAGGAGAGCAGCGTAGCTGAAGCACATGCCCAAACCCAGGAACACCCTTCGGAAAGAGCAGATGCCCAAACTTGGTGTGGCGATCATCAAGAAGGTGATGGCGTAGCACAAAAAAATCCCAGTCAGAAGCACGTAGCTCATCTCTCGGCCAGATGCGCGGACAATCGGTGTGTCGTTGTAGCGGACGAAAGTAACCACCACAAAACTTGTAGCCAGGATTCCAAGAACTGCAACAAACACTGGGATGGCTGCCCAAGCAGAGTGCCATTCGAGTTTGATGATTGGAATTGGGATGCAACCGGTGCGATTGCGGTCTGGGCGCTGCTCATACGAACACAGCTCACAACTGAATTCACTGGCTTGGAAGTGGTAGCCTTCGCATCGTTCACAATGCCAGCAGCAAGGTACACCCTTTACGATCTTCTTCCTTTCACCCATCTGGCAAGGCACACTACACACCGAGGCTGGAAGCGTGGGGTCACCTGTCCTCCAGCGCATGGCATTCACCTGAAAAGGATAACAAGAAAGTCTTGAGTCTACAGAGGCTAGGGGTGTACTGTTATATTACTGTGGCAAACTGGCACCCATGTCAGTATCGCAGAGTGTTTGTTCACTTAGAGCTGAACTCTTCCCCCAACTGAGCATGGTTTTTCCCAAAGTTAGTTTTTTTACTTCCTGTTCTAACACCTGTTTGGGTTCCTTGCTACTATCGCCTCAGGGGTTTATGTACCGAGGAACTCCCGGAGTGGTCTGTCGAAAATCGAATTATCTCCTAGGAGCATTTTGCATTCGCACCGCTGCTCTGAAGTAAGCTAATCGACAACAACATCACTTAACAACTTCATGACGGAGAAGCCTGCACTGCACAGTTTACCTTTTGCTGTTCTCCATGTTTGCGGAGTTAGTTTGTGGAGTATGTAAACTCTTTTTATACGATAGTGCAAACAGGCCAATAAGCATGTACTTGGCAGATTGTAGATTCTAGATGCTAGAATTAACTAATAGTTACGTTTGACAGTTTACATTTGCATGGAGGCTTGGGTAATTTTGGTAAAATAAATACATAAAAATATCAAGCAATCTGTACT
Organism: Enteromius fasciolatus; assembly: GCA_032361145.1. Lineage (NCBI taxonomy): Eukaryota > Metazoa > Chordata > Actinopteri > Cypriniformes > Cyprinidae > Enteromius > Enteromius fasciolatus. Next base: position 2,222,680 of record JAUMHR010000047.1, on the reverse strand, counting down.
AAGTGATAAAGCAATATAGTCGGCACAACATCATCTTTTAGTTTTAATGTTTCTGAAAATCCTGTGTTGCATTTTGTGCCTTGTTTGTTCAATTAATCCACACTAAAAATAAGTGAACAAAAAACTGACACGATCTGGATCTTCCTCAAGACTGTGTTTCCAAATCTTGTTGTATTTGGAGCATCTTTGTTATTTGGTTTTTGCATAGACCTGCATCTCTGCGGTTCTCTCTTTATTAACACTGCAAGCATGAATAGTAGAAGCAGGCGCAGGTTTTTTTTCTTCAAATGTTAAATGCTGTCAGAATGAGTGCTAAGAATTTACACACATCAATGTCACTCATAGGGTTAGAGATTTAAACTAATCTGCAGAACAATGCTTGCATAATGTGTGCTACATAAATCAAACACCTGACTTATCAGGGAGAGATTTACATTTACTTTTCTAAGCAAACCTATGGTTTTCACCCGTCACAAAGTTTTAGAGATTCTGGAGTAAGCTCTCTATATTTGCAACCACCCAGAACACCCTAGCAACCACTTAGCAACACGCTAAAAAAGGTCGTTCACTTGAAAAGCATAACAAAAAAAGCCCTGTCAGATATGAAAACCAGAGGCGTACTGTTATATTAGAAACCGTGCATTCAAAGTAAGTCTCATTACCCACATAGATGTAGGTTGTGTCATATTTGCAGAAGAAATCACTTTATTACCCCTTAGCGCCTGAAAGCTGTGGAGAATAAGAAGCCAACACTGCTCTTTTAAGTGCTGCTTCAGTTTGGCTCCCGGGTGCAACTTTGATGACAGATATATTTTGGGACAAAGTTGTGCCAGATGCATTTGAAATTAAATAAATAACACAACAAACCCGAGTCAAAGAAGTGGATGCAATGTATTACGCAATAAATTTAATTGCATGTAAAAAATGATTTTACCAGACCGTTCTACGGGACAAATATGAACAGCTTTATACTTATGCTTTATGGTTCTCTCTGTTGCCTGATGCAAAGAGATGGCTGTGAATGAATTATTCATGCTTGAGACAAATTGGTCCTGGCAAAAACAGATTGGCTTTAATTAGAGAAGCAAAAAAGAAGGGACATATTAAAATGAAAAAAAGACAAAATTTGCAAATGAACAGAAGTTTAATTTGACTTATCACATTAAAGGGTATGAAGGGTATTTAAGAATAATTGAAAGACCTAATCCCTTCATTTGATTCTTCCCATTCTGTGTGAAACAAAAGCCACACTGACCATTCACAATGAAGCTGTTTAATTTGGTTTTATTCATCTTGAAGACACAGTAATGGGGAGTGAGAAGGGTTTTCAGGTTCAAACGCTGGTAGAATTAACGCTGACCATTAACATACACCGGTAGTATGTCTAGTTAGGGTTAGGGATTTTAAATAGTCTCACTTAAAGTACTAAATGTTGCAGCGCAGAGCGTTCCAGAGCATTCGTGCTTCAGAAATCAAATAACTTAAACTGTGTGAGAGATGTGCAAGTTCCTCTGCGTAAGAGACCTCATTTTTTCCACCTGGTAGTTGTGTGCAATGAAGAAAGAACATTGATATAAGAGATTTGAGAGTGGGCTCTTCATTTGCACAAGCAAGCGACTACCCAGAAAAAAAATATCACTCAGAATACCCTAGTGAGCCCCAATCAAAGAGTGCTAAAAATAACCCAGAATACCCTAATGATCCCCTAGTAAAACACCCAGAACACTCCAGCAACCATCTAAACACTGCATAACAATATGCTAACTTAGCAAACCTCATTGCAACATGCAAAAGCACCTTTTAAAAAGCTACAGTTTTGTACCTATTGGGTTCAAATATATACAATTTGTACTGCCCAGAGAATCTAAGCAAGCACTTTGAAACTCCATAGCATGTCAAAATGCCATCCCAGTCTCACGGCGGGTCGTGACAATATCACAAAATTAGCCTAAAATCTATTAATTCGTGTCAGGGACACGAATATTTCATTATTTTCGTGACTCCAGCAAGAAAGTAATACTACGATCCCATTGGATGCATCTTTTCGTGCTGGATTCACGAAAGTCGAGTAAGAATCGTGTCAGTACCACGAAAAAAAAACGTGAGACTGGGCTGCAAAATGCACAGAATAGCAATACACTACAAACTCCAAGACCAACCACATTGCAACATGTGAAAAATACTAAGGACACCCTAGCCAGAGGGCTGCAACATGCTTAAAACTCCCATAACACCCAGAAATTGCCAAGAAACACCACTCGTATTTGCTTTGCAAAATTGCATTTAATTTTACACACCCTCAATCTTTTACATCTGAGTGGAAAGAATATAACTGCTTCAGCAATTTACATATTGAATGTTTTAGTAGTAGTTTCAGTAAGCAAACAGAGCCCTTTACAGTGACCTGCGTGCATCTTTCAGTAAACAGCAAAATTGCAAAACAGCGTGTATTGATTGTGAAAATGATTTTCCGAAAACGAAACGTTAACCTTGTTCGGAGCCGCAATCCTTTCATGCTAACGAAGTCTTTTTTCCGGAGCGAGTCGCCCTTAATGAGCTTCATGCAAATCACTAGCACGCCGTAACACATCCAGCACTGATCTGTTTAAGGGCTTAAGGGAAGGGTTTGATACCGGAGTTAAGAAGCGAGATTTCAAGAACTACAGGGGGCTGGATCACAGAGACCACTTCCCCTCCCACTCACCTGCACAGACACAAAGCCCAGAGGAGCTGTGATTCTCCGTCACGTATCAGAAAACTACAGCTCCACACCGCTGCGAGAGCTTTTGGCCATGAAAACACGGCTCGTTTCTGGCTCCATTAATTTTGTTTAGCAGCCAGGCATAAAACATTACAAGCTTATCTTCCATCCCGTTGACTAATGAAGCCCCGAGAGCATTCATGTCACATGCATCATCAGCAAAGATAAGATTTTCCACAAACATTTATGCTTGAATGTATCTAATTCAAGCTTGCATACTCTGTTGGACGGATGCATGAATGCATGGATGGATTTGGTCGTGAAGACCAGAAAATGCTTTCCACTCACATTAAGATGCAGTTTGTTTGTCCACTGGCCGATCACTTTGTACTCAGCCGTCGATTTGTTGGTGATCTGATACTGGAAGATGTCGTATCGCCCTGGGGCATCTCCGTTCTGATTGAAGACCACCGGAGTGCCTGCGCTTCCTGCAAAACAGGATATGACAGCTTTTTAAATGATCAGATTTATAGTTAGAATCAGTAAAATAGCAACAGGATTGTCATTGTTGCACATTTTTCTTCACACTCAAATGGAAGGAGGGAGCCCAGCCGTATCAAGAGATTAAGATGATGCAAAATTCAAAGTTCAAATGGAGAGGCATCTGGTACATGTGAATTTCTGCAGGATAGTGTTCAGCATTAGGTGTCACGGAGGTGTAAATAATACATCCGGCTTCTCGCTGTACGATCAGCAGAACCCTGTGAAGAAGTAAGAAGATGGTAACTTTCATTGAGGTGAGCATCTTAAAAAATATCTTCACACCTTTTCATCCATCTGCCTTCAGTAATTTGGCTTCTTGGCTCAAATATGAATTTTAAACCGCTTTCTGATCAAATTCGAAAACACCACAACCTAGCAATATGCTGAAACACCCAGAACATGCTAGTAATCTTACACAAGTCTATAACACAGTAAAAACGCACACAGTAGTTTAGCAACTGCATTGCAACATCCTAGATGTCAAATGAACTAGATTCGCAGTAATAACACTTTTACTGAAAACCCTGCGGCCTTTATCTCTGATAAAAGTTTTGTGAGTGCAATAACCAACCAAGTTATTAAATACATAGACTAGGGTTGACTTAAAACATACTTTCATTATAAATGTCAAGAAGTGCACACAACCTGATGATGCTATTATCTAGCACTGATTATGAAGAGCATTTCGTATATTTTTCACAATCAAAAAAATGTGTGGTTATATTTGTGTTACATTTATATGAATAAAGTCAACTGTCAATTTGACTGTCAATTTGGACGTTTGGCCCCACTGTATAAGGTAAAGTTTCATTGTTATTTAAAAAAATAAATATTGTGCATTTATTAAGGTTTGATGAGAACTAAAAAACAACAACAACATAAATCCATCTAGTACTGTTGCACATAATAAATCACTCTAAAGAGTACAGCAGCATTACAATGCACTTTTAAATCACATCTTACCAAAACAAGTTAACCCTTACCTGTTCTTGCATCAAACAGCAGCTATTAATAACAGTTTTGTCAGCAAAATACAATTTTAACAACCTAGACCTGCTTGAATCAGCTTAATGAGTTTAATTTAAAGCAGAGGTAGGCAATGTTGTTCCTGGAGCAGCGATGTCCTGCAGAGTTTAGCTCCAATCCTTAAACAAAACCTTCTGGATGAAATCGTGTTTCACGTTTCCACTGTTGGGCCAGTAGCCTCGCGACACTCCTGAAAAACCTGCCCTAAATACCAACAGAAAATAGAGCCGACTTGCACAGTTTTTAATATCTTGTATATGTTAATATCTTGTGCCTTGCTGTTTTTTGAACAATAAAAATGTAGGCTAAAAGTGTGTTGTAACGCAAGCATTACTGAACAGTAGATATATTACTAAAACTTGATTAGTAATGCCTTACACTACTGCGTCACAGCAAAAACTAATTTATTACTGTAATGCATTACTTTTGTAATGCGTTACTCCCAACACTGGTCAGCAATTAACTTTAGTTCACCCAAAAATTAAATTCTGTAATTTACTCACCCTCAAGTTATTTCGAATTTTGAGGTGAATTGCCCTTTAAATTAATTTGTACAGAGCATCTCAAAAAGTGAAGATTACAATTTTTTACACTTGACCTTTGGAAAGTGTCATCTTAGTAGTTTTCGAAATTGATAAGGACACTTTCAACTTATCATCTTAAATTACAGATGCCCTGACAGAAAAACACGCGAGGACATGTAGATTTTAGATGAGACAGCAAATATGCTGTGACAAAAAGAAAAAAATGAATCCCATCAATAAATCCATCTTCTTATCTGACCGATCACTTATACTGTAAGCCCAAAACTCGGGTTTACAGTATATTTCTTTTTTAAATCACCAAGTGACTATAGTTTACTTTTCAAACCTCATAAACAACCTATAATTCTATAAATGAACACAAGCTGAAAAAAATGCAAAAGGTTTCATTATGAGAACGGAACCGCACAAACCCATGCTCTAGAAGTGCTTTATCTGCATGGGAGAGAAAATAATGTGGCGATTTCATTAACTATGAAAAGTAGTGAAACTCTATCTCTATGAAACTCCATCCCAGGGCCCTGGAACACCAAGCACATCCCACAACTCATATACAGTACATAACAGACAAAAAACAGAAACTAGGCTTGCAATCCTACAGTCTAATGTCTTCATGCGGACTTGTTCAGCCAGCCAAAAACAAACAGGGTGTTTTGAACACATGCAGAAATCAGTCATAAAGTCTATAGAGGATGCAAATATTGGTTTTGTTTCAACATTTGAGCATGTACAGTACGTAAGTAAATACTCATGATTCTTCTTAAGAAAATTCAAATAAAATGTTTCAGGAAAAAAGTGCTTACAGTTTGAGACCAGATGTCTTTAAATAAATGTTGTATTAAACTTACTGGTAGAACATTTGTTCAGAACGTTGGAGAATTTTGCCAGAGAACTAAGTAAAGTTCTAAGAAGGTTCCCTGTTTGTTGAGCAGGTGGTTGCTTACTGTCCAAGTAACAAACACGAGTTCAGGTCAATCATCTGTATTGCAAATGCTGGGACTGTTTAATCTCTGAATCTGACACAGTACAGTGCTATCAGCTTTGATTGTAAATATTAATAACATGCATGACTCAACTGATTGGTGAAAGAAAACAGCATAGTTAATTTACTGCAATGCCAACGCTACTTTAAATTGTTGTTTTACACTGCCGGCTACAATTATTTCCTTTCCACTGCAGCCAAGTGAAACGGAGCTCTTAAAACAGAAAAGTTCTCTCCAAAAAGCCGTTACTCCCCTAATATTTTAAGCTCATAGAAATCTCGCAACCATCATTAATATGATGTTTCCATTTTTGTTTGCTTGGGATCTGCGCATTTAACCTTTCATTTGGAGCAAGATTCCAGCCAATGATTAGCCATACTTCTCTTCGACAACTTCGCCGTCGTCTTTCTCATCACTGCCCTTCATTACAGCAAGAGACGAGGGGATCGTTTGTGTGGAGGTCAGACACAAGTGCACCCTTCATGGACCCCAGTTGCCGCATCCTGTTTCTATACACAAAACAACTCTTTGATTCGCCCACCGTGAAGGAAAGTGAGAGCAGAGGAGGGCAAAGCCTCCAGAAGCGATATTTTCAGAGAATATAATGAGCCAGATTCCGCAACAGCTTGTGTAGCGAGCATCCAGACAGCTCTGTTATTTTATTTAAGGAGACATCAAGCAAAGGAAAATACTGCTTCTCTCTGCAAACCCAAGATGCTGAGTGTTTTGTGTTTGCTGTGCGTGTGAGAGCTGCCTGTAAGATGCGACATCCGTCGTTTTCAAATCTCTGCTCCAGGGTGCAAAGGTAGTTACAGCTCTCGAAGGATCACTCTGAGCTTGTTGTCACTGCGGATCAGCATAATACAAGTAAATTAGGCAGTGTGCAATCAGTGATGGCAGATTATTGTGTTATTAATCTTGCAACAGCAAACCGACCCTTCCCTGCATAAGAAAACTCTCATGCTGTCGTTGTGATTGGCGAGGACAGTGGCACAGAAGATAGAGCGGCTTACTGAATTTATCCAGCGATATTGATCAAAGGTTGCCGATCCAGGTGGATGAGGGCAGCGGGAAATTGGGGATTACAGGAGACCGGACAGACGTAACAATAGAGCCTCAGTGGGATTAACCTTTCTGCCAGGCCTTGCCTGCTGCTTTTGTCGGCCAGAATCACTGTTACTGTTGCACATATTTAGGGTTAGTGATTTGAATAAAGCCCATAAATATGCTAAAGAAGATGCTAATTCTTACTTTATATGCACAGTAGAATGCTGGTGGGCTGTTTTGAAGTGGACCAATAAATAAGTATCTAGCAACGACCCAAAATGTCTTAACCCCGCAGAATACGTTAGAAGTTACATACTGTAGCACACCACAGAAAGTGGCTCGAGTACTCTAGCAACTATTTAGAACACCCCAAATTATTCAAGTAACTACCTAGAACACCCTATAAACCACTCTGAAAACCTTAGCAGTTACCCAGAATTCCATAGTAACAACGTAGAACATCCACATTGGTCCTAGTAACTAAGCAGGACACTCTAGTACATTACAACCCAAAACATACACGCAGCAACCCAGAATAGCATAACAACTACCTAAAACACACACAGTAGCACTAGAGCGTGTTAGTAATCACCAGAAAACCATTGCAAGACCTAGAGCACCTCAGCAACCATTCAAAACACTATAAAACACTCTAGAATATACCGTTAGGTATCTAGGTATACCATTACCACATATACCATTGCAATAAACACCCTAACAACAACCCTGAACATTCCAGAAATTTTAGGATAACATTTTAGGATAAGAATGCCATAGGAACCTCCCAAAACACCCTTCCTAGAACGTAACCTAGCAAAGTGTCACATTTTGACAGGTTCACATTTTCTTCCAAAATAAAAAAAAATAAAAAAAAATAAATAAATATATATATATAACTTTTATTTTGGATGCAATAATCATGATTAATTGTTTGACAGCACCAATATATATATATATATATATATATTTCATATATATAGTTCATATTAAAAGTTTTCCATCATCCTGGAACTACAAAGCAAGTCAAACACACTGCTTTACTTCAGCCTGTCTCATAGAATTTCTTTCTGTGAACATGATATAATACACCTCCTAAGGCCATTCCTTTATTATTTCAGCACAGAATCATTTGAGAAGAGGATTGAGCTCTGTTACGGAGTTAAACGCCTGCCGCTGCACTCCATTTTAAGATTCACCGTCACGCCGCCTCGACTTACAAGGGGATTTGTTTTACACAACACAATTATCATCACTTTTTCCCCAGCTCGTCTGAATGCACCCTTCCACAATCTCTCCTCTTGCTCCAACCATCTCACAACGCTAATCTAAAAATAAGCGTATGTAGGGAGCCACTGGAGCGGGTTGTAATTGTAGCTAAGCTGCCGATTACCCCTCGGCGGCAGGCAGTGATGCTCCAAGTTGGACGTCTGCCTTTGTATCAACTTTTACTGTGCCATTTACTGATTCTGTGGCCTCTTTGCTCTTCAGAAGCTTCTGCGTGTGCATACATTCTGTGTGAACTATGTGTATGCTTGAAATGGCACACTAGCATGCATATTAGCGATGATTCAGCACATGCTGAATATTCAACTGGACTATAGCACCCTAACAACCACCCAGAACACCATGGAAACAGCCTATAATACCCTAACAGTCACCCAGAATGCCCTAGTAACCACCCAAACCACTTTAGTAACTAGCAGAAATAGCCTCACAATGACCTAACTACCCTGAACATACAAGAAATTACCTAGCATCTATTCAGAATGCCTTAGCATCCACCAGTACACTCTAGCATCCATGAAAATAACCTGGAAACAACCTAGAGCACCCCAATGGCCCTGAATTTTGAAGAAATGTTCTAGCCCTGCTGATAAAAACCAGCATATGCTGGTTAGGTTTGTTTTGATGCTGCTTGTTTTGATGCTGCTTGTTTTGAACTAGTTAAAACTGGTTGTTTTGGTGGTTTATGCTGGTCCTTTGCTGGTTTATGCTGGTTTAAGCTGGTCCTTTACTGGTTAATGCTGGTTTAAGATGGTCGTTTTGGTCGTTTAAACTGGTCATTTGCTGGTTTTTGCTGGTTTAAGCTGGTCGTTTTGGTTGTTTATGCTGGTCCTTTGCTGGTTTATGCTGGTCGTTTTGGTGGTTTATGCTGGTCCTTTGCTGGTTTATGCTGGTCCTATGCTGGTTTA
>JAUMHR010000047.1:2202678-2213546 GCA_032361145.1 Enteromius fasciolatus | reverse complement strand
TGGTTTATGCTGGTCCTTTGCTGGTTTATGCTGGTCCTATGCTGGTTTAAGATGGTGCTTTGCTGGTTTATGCTGGTTTAAGATGATCGTTTTGGAGGTTTAAACTGGTCCTTTGCTGGTTTTTGCTGGTTTAAGCTGGTCGTTTTGGTGGTTTATGCTGGTCCTTTGCTGGTTTATGATGGTCCTATGCTGGTTTAAGATGGTGCTTTGCTGGTTTATGCTGGTTTAAGATGGTCGTTTTGGAGGTTTAAGCTGGTCCTTTGCTGGTTTATGCTGGTTTAAGCTGGTCGTTTTGGTGGTTTATGCTGGTTTAAGCTGGTCGTTTTGGTGGTTTATGCTGGTCCTTTGCTGGTTTAAGCTGGTATTTTTGATGCTTTAAGCTGGTCATGTGCTTACTTTGAACATCGAAGAAATGACCTAGCTACTATGCAGATTGCCTTAGCAACCACCCAGAACACTCAAGCAAACACAATAGCACCATGGAAACAACTTAGGACACCTTAACTACCCTTAACATCCAAGAAAGGATCTAGCAACTATGCAGAATGCATTAGAAACATAGCCAGAATGCCGTAGCAACCACCCACAATGCCCTAACAACCCCCCAGAACACTCAAGCAACCATCAAAATAACCTGGTAACAACCTAGAGCACTACATTTTAAAGATGTAGTCCTAGAACGTGTGCAGAATACCTTAGTAACTGCGCAGAACACTCCAGCAACCACCATAATACCCTGGAAACAACTTAGAACAGGCTAACTAACCTAAACTCTGAAGAAATGTCCTACGTAGCAACTATGCAGAATGCCTTAGCAAACACACAGCCTTACAAGCTAGAACACATGTAAAATAATAGGGGAAAATATGGCCTGTAGGAAGTATATATTAGTATGTATATTTCAAATTCCAGTAGCAGGTGAGAAAAAAAAAACACCCCTTTATGCTTCTAAAAGGCTTCTTCCGCGCACACACATCCATTTCTTCCCATTCGCCAGTCGTAATCGACCAGCGCTGTGTTCATTATCACACACTGGCTGGTGGTTAATGCAGTGTGTGTGTTCTGCTAAGGGACAGAGGAAGTGCAGTGACGGGCAGTAATGAGAGAGCTCCAGTTCGGGTGACTTAACTCATCAACCGGCGTTAAGATGTAATTGTTCCACAGTATCAGCAGACTCAGACACTTTAATGAGGAACCTTTCACTTTCCCCGTGATATCGGTCATGGCCATACGCCAAGACGTCCAAGATATCCGTCAACCATTACCCCTCAATAGCACACGACTCTGTGTGTGTTCCTTTATAGTTGCAAAAAGGTGAATCTCACAAAAATATCTCCAATCCACCACAAATTAGAAATAAAACTCCTTTACTTTTAAACTTTTTATTATTGCACATTTAGTGATTTGAACAACCCTAAATATTAAGTATTCAATGGTCGTGCCAGGAAGTTTTTTTTCACAAACTGCTTACAAATGATCATTTTTGTAGTCTAAACTCAGCTTGAGAACAGCTGGAACGTTTCCGTGGCACATTGCATACAATGTCGTTTCTCACAGTAGGGAACATTTTGTCTGGATCCTGCAAAGAAAACATGAAAGAGGACAGGCTACACAATGGTGAATGAAGCGGCGCATACGAAGACTTCAGTCTGGGAGGCATGACTTTGGGAACGTGCCATTAACAACAGACCATAAAAGTGTCATCATAACAAACGGCTGGTGTCCAGCATCGAGAGGCAATGCTAACTCTAAACAGGTCTAATGCTGATCTACTGCAATGCAAATCAGCATTCATTCACACATTCAGCACGATATGCCACTTCAGACCAAATGTAAATGCTTTTCTGTTTCTGACTTCTTGATATGCAGCAGATTGTTGGGCTCTAAATGCACCAAAACCATTGAGCTGAATCATTAACTGATATTGAACCACACTGATGGACCACAGTAATTTATGTGAGCATGTTGCAAAGTTTATGCAACCTGGTCTCATAAAAATGTTTATCTCTGTGCACTTTTTGTGCAACATTGTTTTTACGTGCCTTACTGCACATTTCCCTGCAGTTTCAAATAGAAATGTCCACCGAGAGTCGCTAAAACACAGGTTCAATACATTAACCCTAGCACATTTATTACATTGATATAGGTATGTTTTGCAGCAGTTCAGAAACGAAATATCCCTGGACTCGTCACGTTGGAAATATTCCCTACACCAAATCCAACCCTAAACCTACTCGATAGTGTTAACCAATGCAAAACTAATATAAAAATGCATTTGTTGATGCATCTGTGTCATTTTTCACTTCCTTTTTCCACATATTTGAAATGTTTTGTTGAACCGTAGTTAGACAGAATTTGAACCGGAGCTGCACGCCGCTCAAGTACATCTCTCCATGAGCTACCTAACAATAACAAACCTGAAGCTGTATGTTTAATAGCATTATCATAACAGGATTTATTACAAATTAAGCTTATTAATCGAAACTGTAAAGTTGTGTGAAAAGGAATAAAAGGCGTTTTACTGCCTTTTGAAAACTGTAGTGATATGTGCTTGTTGGTACATATTTTGTGCCGCGTGAAAAAGTGCACCGAGGTACATTTATTCAATGAGACCAGGTAGGTTTAATATTCATAAGAATGCATATAATTAACCCTGTGGTGCTCCTCTGTTATTTTTTGATCTAAATTTGTTTTTCTAAGAATTTTTTACTTCATCGGAGTGCTACAAAACTACGTAAAGGTAGTTCATAATAATAAAGCTTATGTAAAAAAAAAAAAAATAATAATAAAGTATATTTTATGGTATTTTAAAATAGAAAATGATCATTTTAAATCAACATTTCACAATATAACTTTTTAATGACTTTAATTTTACATACTTTTTAACAAAGAAATGCAGCCTCGGTAAGCAAAAGAGACTTTTTAAAGAGGTCTTTTAAAAATCTGCCAATTTGAAAGTGTTCATTCTCAGCTCTCAGTGTTTTTGTCTGTATCTGCTTCACTACAGCAGCATCATGATGTTATTTGAGGCTCTTGTGTCAAGACTCTGAGGATCTCTTATCCGTGGGAGTTTCTGATTCTCTCCAGGAGGGTGTCAATAACAGCAAAGTGTCTGCAGCGGACCGTGGGATCACGCAGGCGGCCCATCTCATGCTGCTGAGAAAGGTTACTACAGCTCAAAAAAAAGAGGCACGGGATCGTTAAACAGCCTCTTTTGGCAGCTATAGCCTTTTCCCAGAATGCTCGAGGGCAGAGTCAGAGCGATTTTGATTTTTATTTCCTTTTTCTATTTCTAGTGTTAAATTGCATTGCTGAGAGGTTGCTCAGGAGACAAAATAAGAGTTCTCACTTATGTTTTATATAGATTTCAACTTTATTACATATATAAGAGATATATCTCTTTTGAAACACTAGAGAATACGTTTCTTGGGTCTTCATTGTGAGAAAAAAAACAAAAGTCTCCATTTATTCCCTATTGATCTCACTGATGTCTAAGAAAAAATGTCATAAAGAAAAAACCTGCTGAGAAACTCTACTTGAACCAGTTCTTTGTAATTAACTGAACGAACTAGTTCTCAGAGAACAATTTTTTCCATTTGACTGAGGCAATGTATTGCAGGCAATAATGTAGTAAACGATGTTCAGTTTCTAGCACAGACAAATTATTTCACTTTATAAGTTGTCAATGTCTCGCCAGGAGCCACGGGTGTTCATTTTTTGACTCAAAGTGACAGTAGCGTTGATGTGCATTTTATGAATCACCAAAGGCTGTGATTTCAGCTAACAATCTTCTTTACTCTTCTGCATCTACAAAAGTCACCTACATCTATGTCCTGAAGGATAGATCTGATTCAAAACGTTTGAAATATCTGATGATTTTTTTCTTCTTTTTTTAAAGAGTTGTAACTCAGAAAAGTTGTAATGCTTTAACTATAATAAACCTGTTATACAGTATATAAATATAAATATAGGATAGGAAGTTTATATCTTGCAATTCTGAAAAAAAAAACCTGTGAGATAAAATATCACAATTTAATTTCATTGTTTTCTATTTGAATATATTTTAAAGCATAATTTTCAGGATCATTACTCCAGTCTTCACTGTTATATATATATATAACTCTTCGCTGCTTACGAAACAAGAAGACAAATTAAAACCTTTTTTCCTCCAATTATTGGCAGCACATCACAATAATTTTAAGTCTAAAATAATTATTTCATCAAAATGTGCAATCAATACAGGTCATACTCACACGGCAGAATAACAGCAACCAGGTCTGTTTCTTTAATGACATTTCTGGTCACATTCATGAATGCACACGCTGTCAGTGAATTTTCCGTATCTGTCTTTCACTTCAAACACAGTCGATGAGAAAGGCAAGGTGGTGGAACAAATAACCCAGGTTGCATTGCCCGCAAGAAAGCGAATTAATGAGGTTTTAATGGTCCCAAGCAGCCCCGCCACCTTAATCGCTCAACTGCAGTTATGCAAATGGCACAACTTGAAGGCAAACATAAGCAGATGATAACAAAACACCAGAGTTGGGGGATAGAAAAATGAAAGAGTAGCGAAGACGCACAGAGCAAAACTAATATTGAAATGAATCGTTTGATATGATTTCAAAGAGAATGTTTAACTTCTTTTGTTTCAACACGATTCAAGGCACACAAGGGAAAAGAAAACAGTCAATCACACGCAGCTCTTGCCTCGCGAGTTACAACGCTGTCTTATTAAGACGCACGTGGAACATAAAGAAGAAATACGAGCGACCCTGCATGCGCTTAACTCACATTTTCCGCTCTCTGCTTTGATGCATGTGCGATGATGCGAAGGGTCACTGAAGGGTGTCGTAGGACTTGGCAGAGAAATGGCAAACATGACAACAGGGAAGAACTGTGTTTGCGAAAATTAATGAATGAAACTGGAAGTAAAAAATATGAAAAATGAGTGAACACACTTGAATATGTACATAGACAAGTGCTTGGCGGCTAACATGAGAAGCTTCATGGGTAATAGACATGCCCACGGCGCCGCATAGTAACACTTTCTAATAACTTCCATTAATATGGCTTTAATGCCCATTATTCTGTATAAGGCTTCAAGGAATATTGGAAAAATGAGAATTCTTTCATCATTTATTCAGTCTCAAGTTGCAAAAAAACATTCTTTCACGGAACACAAAATTCCATTTTGTTTCATTTTTATGTAATTGGTTCTTGAACGTTTCACAACATTGCAAACTTACATGTGTACAAAAATAACTAGACTTAAATAAAAATCTATAATTAAGTTAGTGAATTTGGGGCCTCGGGCAAATATATTTGCACACATTTACTGTTATTTGCCGCTGCACAATGATGCCACATAGTTATGTCCAGTGTTTCTACGTTTGGGATTCATGGGATTCTTTCATTAACATTTATTCATTTAGCAGACACTTTTATTCTTTCATGTTGCAGACCACGAAATAGCAATTGATTTACAGTTGAGATGCAAGAAGTATACAATTATTATTATTTATTACAGGGCTCTCTGGAATGCTTGATTCTGATTGGTCAGTCGAGACATTTGCAGGTTCGTTCTTTTCGAATAACCACTCCAAAGTAATAACGCATAGCCGGGACTACTTGTGTGTTTAAATCCCTCCGCGCCAACAAAGATTACCGTTTGGCGCCATCTTGTGACAAACACTGGACAACATAAGGTGCAATAAATAACAAAAATACATCCGTTGTTATATATTCATATGTAGATGTTTTAAATTGTCTTACGTTGAATGTTAGTCACGTGGTACTATATCGTTTGGCGGAAGGATGAAAATGTAAATTTGAAACAAATACGCCAATAAAATTCTGTTTTTTTTTCCTTATGTGGCACGTAGCCGTGTAATAAGCGGGATAATGTACAGGCAGCCGGTAGTTTTCGCAGGAATAAGCCCCGACAGTGTGATCAGGACCCGGCGCGAAGCGGAGATAATGCCTCTACATTATCCCTTACTTATTATATTTAAATGACCCTGTTTAGGCTATATTTTAATGCACATACTGTATTTTGATGCAGCTAAATTCTCAATAAATCTGTTTTCATTGATACTGTTTCTGTTGTCATACTGTAAAACGGGATGAATATGAAATTTATTAAAAAAAACTACATAACCAGCTCTACCTACCAAGATGTTAATCCGCACAAAAAGTTTTCAAACTAAAACAGGGTCTGCAGCGTTTTCTAAAGTGTTCGTTTTCGAGGGTGGAAACTAACTTATTAGTGTAAACAATAGGCATGACCGTAGCGAAAGTTATGCTTTTAAAACAAACACCCACTAGTGTAAACGAGGCCTCAGAAAAGCAACATACTGTATCTCCTGTAAGCTCCTTTCAGTCTTTTGCTGAATGAAGCAGACGCAGAGCTCGTGCTCCTGCAGCAGTCAGTACCAGATGCACAATATTTTCGTTTGCTACACACGAAACATGTTCAACTCGGACACGCAGATGGTCGTTGTTGTAATAAACACCGCAAATAGCAACTGTTTGTGTGTCCGCGCTTAATGTGCAAAAGCATTTCAGGGGCCCAAGGCAGATGCCTACCTTTGCATAATGGGTTTTGCCTCTATATATGTAATTATTCCATTAAAAAATACCTTATTATGCATATCAGGAATCGAAAGTTGACTTTCACTTGACCAACTTAAACAGCAAATCTTGGTCCTGAAAGAACTACCGCTTGTGAACATGTCTGAAGATCCAAGCACTCACCATTGAAATTAACACTCCGGATGTATCCCAGCAGCTCCTTTCCATTGATATTGCTCATGCGAGGGCAGAGGCCGGGGTATCCGAAGCAATAGTCCCTGTGCATGCGGTGCAGAGCGTGTGCCATGGCATAAACCGCATCCATCACAAACTGCACCTTGCCTTCCTGCTCGTAACTGGAGTCACGGCCCACCTTCTCCAGACCTGCACAAACACATACAAAACACACAGCCTTTAGAGAGCTCAGCATGAGAGGTTTCATTTGGAGGATCCAGTCTTGCAGACGCAGTAATTCTCTTCCTAATAAATTGCTATTTAATGTTTCTCAAATGTATCCACTCATTAGAGTAATTAGCTAATCAAGTCCTCGAGGAGGCGCATACGGCGGCCATCAGATGCACACGTTAAAGCAGCAAAAATGTGTTTCTTTCCAAACAAATATTTTCTTCCATATCTCTCGAGACGAGAAAAGTAATATCACGCCTGCCGTTCGGAACAAATATTCCAGCTGTTGTTGTGCGAAAATTGAATTTGGCTCGGGCATCTATGATTATTTCTCTCATAATCATCAGAGCGCTTTCCAACTTGGTGTATTTTAGCATCGGATGCCTCCGGGAAGATCTTTCTTCTCCCGCCACGGTTTTCGACACAATGAAGGATAAATAAAACATGGGCAAGGTGAATTAGCAAGACCTGGAGTCCTCCATCGTTTCTGCTGTCAGCGAGGAATTAATAGGCTCCTGTAAATGAAATCCAATCCACTTTTATAGTGCTTTCAGAGCAATGGGAAAATGACGCATTTGGTCTTCCAAAAACCAGATGGATTACCCGACCTGAACAGTGTGATTAATACGACACGCGGAACAACAGGCCAGAGAAAACTGACTCTCACTGTCAAAACAAGGTGAACATCAGGTTTATTTGTGGTCACACCATTCACAATCAAAATCATCAACTATGTTTGGAAAACAATAGCACTAGCTCAAAGCCGACTGCTGAAGCATTTATAACACATATTATAACATATGATAGTACAAATAATGTGATACAATAATTCAAATAAAAATAGAAAATGTATATAATCCTGAATAAGTTATAAATACTGTATAATAATAATAAATAATATATCATATAAATATACATAATAAAATCATTTGAAATAGTATAAAATGCATGCACTCTTCAAATGTAACATAACAATAAATGTCAATTTCTTGAATAATAAAAATAATTAATATAACAAATATATTATAAATATACATTTAATGTAAATAAATATATTAAATATATCAACATTACCAGGTTAAGATACAATACTATATTCAAATATTTAAAATAAATAACATAAATAATATAAACATTGAATAATGCAATTAAATAAATATGAAATCAAATTTTTTTTTACATTACAAAAGTTACACATATACGCTAGTATACATAAAACATATAATATATTGCAGTATTCAGTAAATAGATAGCTAGTATTCTATCAAGCATGAATACAACAGCATTTGGCTTTTGTTTGTTGTACATTTATTCATTTAGCAGATGCTTTCATCCAAAGCGACTTACAAATGAGGAAACACACAAACATGAGTTATTACTCACAAGCAGCTAATACACAAGTTCACACACTGAGCTGGAGCTGTGGGGCTCTGAGTGAAAATATAATAATCATACAACAATGTCCTGCTTTTATGCTTATTACGGTATGTGCGCAGGCGTTTCTGCGTCTCTCTTGAGCAAGCTGATGATTATTGAGTGATTGATGGCAGCACGGATGACGGACAGACCAACAAGAGTTGAAATTAAATGTCAATTAGTGGCGCAAATTAAATTCCCTCCCTTTCATCGAAGACCTGCTCACAGTTCCCTTTCATCTCTGGAGTACTACTGTTAAAATGACTAAACAGTTTCTATAGTTTTGTAGCAGGCTGAAAAAGAGTGATATCTGGCTTGAATTCAGAGCAGATCGTGATGACTGGCAGTGTCATGAATATGCACAAATTGTCCGTTTTCCAACTTGTACTTTTTCCCACTCTGAGTTACGTCTCTGTGTGTGCCAGACAATAATCACCATTCTATATGCTATGGTATGCTAATGAGGACACTTCGTCTACATAATACATGCACATTTGAGTGCATTACTCAAGCCAAGCTTGGAAAAACATCAGTACCTGTCTTTGTCAACATCAGCACTTGAACTGAAGCATTCAGGGCTGTTTTTAAAGCTAAGATAAGAAATAGATTGCTGATCAGTATTCTGTTATCTCAGGTGTATACATCTGTAAAAATACATAAACACTTACAGACATGTTATTTTAAATTATGTGAGAGTTTTTTGTCCTGTGCTCTCTTAAAATAAACATAAAAACATATGCATTTTCATATTAAGACAATATTAATCAAATATTGACAAATATTTTTGTGTATATAAAATAAATAATTCAACAAATTATAAATAAATAAAAAAATAAAAAATTATATAACATGGGCAAGTTTACTGAGCAATATATTTCTAATTAAATTTTATATTTTAGAAATAGATTCTAAATCCCCAACAGGGGCTAATTAGATTGTAAATTAAAAATACAATCTTTCATTGTCTTTCTAAAAGGTGCAGTTTCACAACCTCACGAGCATCTTCTTTCTCAATGCATAATTTTATGCGGAGATATTTAGCTTGAAATAGCAAGACTGCAGTTTTATATTAACACATCCACATTTGATAATTGTACACGTTGTACAGCCTAAAAAAGCCAGTGCTTCTGGCCGGGCTCCAGGCAGCCGATCCTGTTTGCCATTGGAGAGCACATTTCTGAAGCCATCACTGCAATTTCTCCAAGCTGATGGGATTCCTGAACTTCAAAATGAGACTGACACTCATGCTGTCCGAGACCCAATGCCCTCTTTCCGCGAGTCATTACGGCCCTGTTTGCTGTCACCGCTCCAATACCTGTTTTAAGCAGCTCTGATTTATTTGAGGAAAGGCTAAACACATCCTGACATCAGTTATTTTATTTCGAACCGTTCTCCTCTCTATAATTTTCAGCAGGTTAGTCTTTGTGTAAGCGCTGGGCTCGTGGAAGAAAGAGTCAAAGCACGCGTGGCACTAGAGACTAGTCTTATTGTTGGCAATAAGACAGAGCGTGAAATCGCATTAGGAGTTGCGGCTGAGGTTCTGCCACCTTGTGCTCTCCAGGGCTTGCTGGGATACGGTTTGCTGGGAGGCGAGACCAGCTGAGCTCTTGACACCAATCTAACAACAGTCGGATTCGTCTCGTCAGCTGGAGCAGCCAGGTGTGGCGTCTACACAGGAAATCAGGCTTGTGCACTTATTTAGACTTCCTGTTTCGGCAGAGCCACGGCGAGGTGCGAGTCCCAAACAAGGATGCTGGGTTTTAATTATGTCTCAGTCAGGGTAATAAATTACACAGCGCAGCAGAGGAGTCTCACACATAGAGAGAGCGAATTCATTGCTTTCAGTGCACGAGGCGATGTGGAGAAATAAAAGCACAAATGGGGAGGAACCTCAATGAAACCTGTCCAGCTACAAAACCTACAGAACCTAATGAGACTTAAAATATATTTAAAATTATTTCATGCCTATAACACACATCCCCACATCAATTTTCCAAATAATTACATTTTAAAATATACAATTACATAAATGAAACAATGTGTGCTCTCAAATGATTAATCATGAAGAATAAAAAAATAAAATGTGTGTACTATATATATTTATTATGTATATACAAACACATCTATATTTTGTATATATTTATATTCATATGATTTATATTATGCCTAAATATATTTAATATACAAACTTAACATATTTTTCTTAAATACATACATGCATGGGTTTGCATTTAAATATACATAATAAATATACACATTACACACAAATATAGTACGTAAACAAAAACTTTATTTTGGATGTGATTAATAAAACAAAATAAACAGATAAAAGCTATATTAAAAGCTAAAATAAAAGTAAATGAAAAAAAAATCATGAAAAAATATTTACATTTAAATAAGTATTTATTAGGGCCGGGACTTTAACGCGTTAATTTAGATTAATTAATTACACAAAAAATAACGCGTTAAATTTTTTA
>JAUMHR010000047.1:2178084-2202563 GCA_032361145.1 Enteromius fasciolatus | reverse complement strand
TAATTGTGAACAAATTAACCATTAATTAATGCTTAACTAATGCATTATTTTGGACCCCTATTCTGAAGCGTTACCGAAAAAAAAAAGAAAATATCTCAATGCATTACGATAGCCACAGTGAAGCAAGTCCAGAACGGCACAGAATTTGGTCTCACGGAAAAAAGTGCAAGTCACAAGGCTCAAACATGTTGTAATAAAAGCAGAGCATGTGAATTTCAACTTGACACCAGGTTTCTGAGGGCAGGATGGGAAAAAAGCAGCTCCTTTAGCATTCACAGCATGGCACTCCAAACAGCGCCTGCTGTCTTCAAAAACCCCTTTACTCCATTATGTCTCCTGTCTGAGAAGACTAGCACTCTTATGTCTGAGAGATCAATGAGTCTGAAGAGAGTGCGTGATCTTCACAAGTGTGATGATGAACCACAAAACTCTCAGCGCAGCCGAGAACATCAGACTTCCATCGTTCAGCTAATAACACCATGTCTGTTACCCAGCGAGAGCTAATAGCGCTGTTATTTAGGGAGATGAAGAAACATTTCTTTGTCTTTTTATAAGATGCGCATGGAAGCATTCTGATCTAGAGTTTCAGATAAAACAAATAAAGTGCTTCTGCACCAGCACCTCATCTTTATATGTTGTCAAGTTAAAGATAGCATTCCTACTCAACTAGTCACTGCATCATTTTTGCATTAAATGAACTTGTCACATCACTAGCGGCGGCTGCAGCTCACGTCTCCTCAAATGACCAGCTCTCATTGAAAATGAATGACTTTCAGTTGCTTTGTCGCTGCACATCTCTGTCAGTGTGACCGAGATGGAGTGAGAACAAGAACTTAACGGCCAAGATGATGAGACCGAAAGCGTTCACAAGCAGCATTTGGGTTTGTGGGCCAGTCTGTAAAGGGTTTCAGACTACAAAATAGTTATAGGCAGCACCTCAAGGGCTAATATTTTATCCTTAAATCAGAACAGTAACATGATCACACACTCATTCAGTCACTGACTACTAATGTATTTAGATTTTAAAATATATATATAACATAAACAATCATTCGGAAGTTCAAGGTTGGGAAATTTAATTGATTAATTAATCGTTTATTTACTCATAATTTGCCTATTTGTCTAACATTTACCCCATTTCACAGATGAGGCTTAACCCTAGTACTAGACTAAAATGTAAATCTGAGCTGTTTCAACTAAAAGAAACCTGCACTGACTGACCTTAAAACATGTCAGTGCCTTTGTTTTTTTAAGATGCACGCCAGTAATGCCTTTTCCTTAGGAATGTATATAAAAAATAATAACATTTCCTAATTGAACTATGCCTAATCCTGGTTTAGGCTAAGCCCTGTCTGTGAAAGGGAGATGAAGATTAGATTAAGATTTACAATTTTTTAAATGAAAAAAAAAAAATACTTCTATACTGTTTTTATACTTTTATTTAGAAATTTATACAATCATTAAGGAAAAATGCATATTTAAAAGCAACACATTCACAAAAATATTTATACCATATTTTAGCACATAGTGCTGTCAAATGATTAATCATGATTAATCGCATCCAAAATAATTTTTTTAACATAATATGTGTGCATACTGTATGTTTTTTATGCGTACAAACACATGCATGTATATATTAAAGAAAAATATATTATCTTTATATATTAAAATATATAAATTCTAAATATATATACTGTTTATAAATCATAAATATACACATATATTTTGTAAACAAAAACATATTTTAGATGTGAATAGTACTATTCAAAAAATACATTTGAATAGTATTTAAAAAAAGTAATTAATACTAAAATTCAGCTTGCTGCCAAGGCATTTCTGACAATTTTTTATTTTAGATGTTACTAAATGTATAAATGTACTTAAATAACTGAAAATGAAAAAAGACAGACATCTATGAAAACAAAACTAACAACAACAAACAAAAAGTTTTGGTTCAAAATATGGGTAAAACATTTTGGTATCTCAATGATCCACAACTGACAGGCTATAAACAGGAAAGAAACAAACAAAAAAAGATCCGTCCGCAATCTCCTATTCATCACTGTGATCTTAATCCAACCTTCAGTGCTTCTGAATGCTGTAGATGACATAAATAACAACTAAATAAATGCACAACTCTGTATGATGTGAAAATACCCACAATCAAGCCGCTGAAGGGACGGATCAGCTCTTGGGAAAACAGCGCCACAATTTTCTCACCACCCATGTCAACACTAATGCATATCCGTGTCTTTGTGAAGCGTTTTTGTTTTTTTAAATTCTTCATATCTTTTGTCCTTTCAAGACAAAATAAAGCTCTTTTATATCCAAAGACGCTTCAGCCAGGTAGAAGTGTCATGTCAAATATTTATAGGCTCATTCTTGTAGACAGCGATGGCCATGCTGCCGTAAGGCTATCAGCGCTCCGGTGATCCTACACAGCCTCAGACATTAAATACAATACACGCCAGGCCCTCCATACCGCTGTTTTCGAAATTAAACCATCGACTGCCAGCATCGATACGTCTAATGACTGAAGACAGTGAAGCGGAGCTGAAACGCCAGGCTCATCTGTAATGAAGTTGCGGACGGTGTCTCATTAGGTCAATGAGTGAGTAAACAAGGGCTGTTAGTCGCACAATAACTTCCAGCACAGGTGCAGAAACACACAAACGAGAGCGCTCTCTGACGATTTTATTAACGAGAAGTGGGCGGAATCGTGACCTTTGCATCATCAACATGGAAAACAATCTGCCGGCGTGGAATCAATCACCAGGCCGCGTGTCGTAGTGACACGGATCACAACGGCGGTGTAATTAAAGAGGTCTGATTGCTTGTAAAGTAGATGGAGACGAGTGGACGCCTGGGAAATATATTCAGACTGGACGAGATAAACAGTTATAATATCCAGCAGCGTATACACTCTACGACAAACTGGACTGAACTGGCACTTTAAAAAAAAATTACCACAGTGCATATTTTTAATTTAAAGCCTCATAGCACACCCAAATATTGTTTTGTTTATTTTAC
This sequence comes from Enteromius fasciolatus, assembly GCA_032361145.1. Lineage (NCBI taxonomy): Eukaryota > Metazoa > Chordata > Actinopteri > Cypriniformes > Cyprinidae > Enteromius > Enteromius fasciolatus. The sequence goes on along the minus strand of JAUMHR010000047.1, from coordinate 2,199,533 downwards.
ACCCAAACTGTTTTTATTGATACTATAGTGTGAGCGCATTGTACTATTTAATTTTTTTTTTGGTCATCAAGGCGATCATTTTTAAGCAGCATTACTCCAGTCTTCAGTGTCACATGATCCTTCAGAAATCATTCTAATAGCTAATTTGCTGTTCATATATTATCAATTATTTCAGCTAAATTATTAGTAATTGTTCATAATATCAATACTGAAAGCAGTTATATATAAATATATAAATGGAGAGAGAAAGAGACATGATCTAAAAACAATTCTAACTGGTTTCATGGCATAAACGTACCTTGGTGCACTTTTTAGCGAATAATAAAATATGTACCGACAAGTACATCTCGGTTACGTATGTATCCCTCGTTCCCTGAAGAAGTCCACAGATATGACCCATTGTGATACATACCTAAATCAACATAATAAAAACGTTCCAGGATTCATGTATTGAAGCTTTGTTTCAGCACCATTCACTGGACATTTCTCTTTTCTCTTTGTTGCACAAAAAGTGCACAGGAGGTACATATTTTTATGAGGCCAGGTTGAAAATTTGTTAAACACTGACGTTTAATATTTAAGGTTAGAGGGCTTGTCAAATCCCTAAGCCTAATTTTGTGCACTGTGCTGTGCATGCTTACCTTAGCAAACACCAAACATGCTCTATTCAGTCAGTTTTCATTACCCACGTCTCCCTAAGCTTAAACGTAGTTGTAAAAACACAGCCCTGGGCTCAGTGTCCCCTGATTCTGCACACATGAGCAGCATTATAAGTCCTGTGCTTTGTTTCTTTTGGTATGTGACATTGGTCTTGTGGCTCGAGCTACTGCATGCATTAAAATGAGAGACAGAGAGGTTTGCATCAGCTGTGGCAGCCTGTCGATAGCATTTCCACATTCAATTGGAAGTGGATGGAAGCTTCATAATGAGAGCAAAACGACATCAATTAGACATGTAAAGCTGTCATTATTCATTGTACAGTCATTATTTTCGTATAGAGATAGCCTTTAAAAACCAAGCTGAACAAATTAAGTCAGATCTGACATATGCACATTGTGTACAGATGAATATATGCAAACCAAAACATGATTATATTAAGAAATTAAACCATGTTGCTGTAGTTCAAATGAAATTTTGCACTAAAGCATGTCTCTGCAATGCAACATAAAAATACACCTGGCATTTTGTGCCACTGCAAACATCACTCTCTGACATCAAAATCTATTGTGACCGCCACATTGACCTTGATTCTTCATCCACTAAAATACACTGCGAAGCAAGCAGCAAAGATCCTTCACAAACATGCAGTAAACATTAAACAAATATTCCCTTTTTAACAAATGAAAACATAAATAAATCCATAAATACAAATATAAAGGCTCCTCTACTATATGGTAATGCAATCTGTTTGAACTGTAGTTAGAGTTTAATTTTTCCAAATCCTTCCAGTGATTGGTCGATTTCATCTACAGCAGTGTTTGTGAGCTTTTAATGCTACAAAATCGGGTAAGGGTTAACCATAACCCTAAACTTGAATTTGCGATTGATCATAAAATTCTGACCCAAGTTAGATTTGTAAAATGAAGAACTCTGAGGGAAAAAATCAGAATCAAGCTTCCATATTTATCTGCTACAACTAAAGTTGCTAAAAGAGTGTGCAGCTTTCATGAGGACTGCTGGGTGTGATGATTTGTTTGTGTGCTTGAAGAAACAGTGAAGTTTTCCGCTCTCCTGATGGTGTCATTGTTGTGTTTATAGCGTGCGGAAAAACAGCTCTAACTGCGAATGACTGCGACGTCACAAAATGTGAGTGGTGGCGGTGTGTGTGATGTATAATTATGTTCATTATGTCAAGCACATTCTATCAGAAGTGGCGGAAGTTTCCTAATATAAAAGCCGAGGGTTGCGTTCATTCCCCCGGTGCACTTTTCTAAGCGCACATTCACAGAGACATTAAAATCCTGAGTCACTCACAATGGCTTTCTTACTGCTCAACGGCAAATTTCATTCTCCTCTATATTGCAGATTTAATAGCAGCTCTGCTTCTACTGTGTTATTTCTTTTTGTATTATATAGTCTGTAGTATTGTGGATTTTCCTGCTCATTTGAAACAATGAAAGTTTGACGTGCGGTTTAGAGATAATCTAACGGTAGCATTGCAACTAAGCTGCACAAACATCACTTTATTAACGTAGTAACACTTACATTTACATATCATCTTGATGGATTTGTTTCTTACAAAGACGCTGCTTTCCTCAAGATGTTGAACATTTATCAGCTGTTCGGACTCTGATTCTGACGGCACCCATTCACTGCACAGCATCAATTGGTGATCAAGGGATGGAGTGCTGCATTTCTCAAAATCTAATGAAGAACAAACTCATCTACATCCTGGACGCTGTCAGAGTGAGTACATTTAAAGCGAGTTTAAATTTTTGGTGAACAAATCTATTAAAACCTGCTGTCATGCGTCTCAGTAGATGGTTGCGTTATCTGAATTCGAATTAGGCAGCTCAAAGTGGATATTTGGCTCTGTTGACCGACAGTCATGGTCACTTTGTTAGTCTGACCCTGGTTTGTCTGGGCTCGGTTTGTCGGGTAAGGTTGTAGTACTGTAGCAGTCTCTCATGAGCAGGTAGACGAGATCTTCTCTGTGTCACGCGCTCTGTGCTGCCCTCAAATTAGAGCAGTGACTCACAACACACACTGTGCTTCCTCTCCATCTGACCAGTGCACGTGTCTCCTGGCTAACAGATTGGCTTCCTATTGTTGCTAGAACATTCCCTCTGGCATATCTTATCATAACAAATAATGTGCCCATATTTTTTTCTTTAAACACTAATACTTATTTTTATTAAGGCTTGCACCACCAATACAGAACTGACTTTCCAACAAGGGTTAACTCATTAACACGTACGTTCATGAATCATTATTTAAAAAGAAACAACAATCGACATTTATTTAATTACAAAATATGCTATTGTTGATTGTTTATTCATCCTCATTCATGTTAATGTATCATTATTTAAAAAATAAACAGAATGTATTAATCTGCATTAATTTAATTTAAAAATATGTTATTGTTTGTTCATCTTCATTCATAATGTATGTACATATACCGAATTACACAAAAAGTACTAATTAACTAAGATTAATAAATGCTGTAAAAGTATTGCTCATTGTTTGCACGTGTTATATGTGCTATTGCATGAACTAATGTCATTGTATATATCATTCTTATACACACTCTCAGAAATAAAGGTACAAAAGCTATCGCTGGGGCTGGGCCCCATTTTGGTAAATATTAGTACTTACAGTAAAATACATATATGAGGCTAATAGGTAAAAAAGTGACCGCTTTTGCATCTTTTTTCTAAAAGAGATTATATTACTATATTATATTACTGTAACACTGATATCAATGATGTAAACATGAAGCAGAAGGACATGGTTAAAAACAGCTCAAAAAAGTAAAATCAATGGATAAATCAGATGAATCTTGGAGAGGGTCAGATATCTCAAGACTATCGAATGTTTACTTTTGCAACTTTACCAAACAAGTTGTAACTATGTCAGAAGAACTAACACAACTGTGTGAAATGAGAGTTAATGTACCCATAAACATGCCTTCTGTTGCATTATGTTGTTTTTGTGTGAACAGCCCCTAGACTGTCACACGTGGCCTCTTATAATACAGGAGAGAGGAAGGAAAGGTGCGATGAAGTCAGACACTGGAAACGGTCCAAATGTCACCCAGCCGTCTTTCTGAAGGCTTACAGTGGGAGCACCTGACAGCCTCGAACAGACGTGTCACTTCCCGTCCGTACAAAGCAACGCACTTAGGCCTCGCTTCCAACCATTTTGCTTTTGTTGCATTTCCTTTTGAAGGAATTGTTCACACTAAAATGAACACTTGCAGACCAGGCCAGAGAGTTTGTTTCTTCATCAGGATTGGAGAAATCTAGCATCTCACCGATGGATACTCTGCAGTGAATGGGTGCCGTCAGCATGATACAGTAAAAACATCACAGCAACCCACCACAAGAAATCCCATGCATTACTGATTTAGACAGGACAACTATCCCACTGCATTAAGCAATATTATGGATTATGAACTTATATTTTTGCCAGAAGGGTTAGGGTTAAAAACACACCAACAATGAATTTTTTGGTACAATTACACAGACTTTTACTTCAGTAGACATTAATCAATGGACTGGAGTGGTGTGGATTTTTGTGATGTTTTTAACAGCTGTTTGCACACATGGCGGCACCCATTCACTGCAGAGCATCCATTACTGAGTAAGTGATGTAATACTAAATCCAATCTGATGAAGAACCAAACCAATCTACATCTTGGACGTCCTGAGCATTTCAGCAATTTAAATATCTAGCATAATTATTCCAAAACAGACGGAATAATAGATTGAACGCAAGCAAATCTTACCAGTGCACTTTTTAAGGATTCCTGGCCGCTTTCCATGCATCCCCAGCTTGCAGCCAAAGTTCTCCTCCCAGAACTCAGCAAACCAGACGTTTCTTCTGTTGTTGGAGAGCGAGCGGCTCCGGAAGTAGCGATCGAACGCTGAGGAGAGAGAGGTAAAGGAAAGGAGAAGATAAGCATCTGAAAGAATGACACACATTTGTGTCAGTGAAGTGGCAGAGCATGCGCAAATCCTCGGCGGTATTCCTGTCTGGATGTCTGCGTCTAATCCCTGTCCCCACAGACACAATTATACAATGTGTTCTGACAAAAGTGCTCTAATTGGTGGGTCTATTCCCGAGCCGGTGCCTGCAGGCCTGAGAGTCGGCGCTTGAGGGACAGCGCTATGATTACTTGAGTGCAGACAACGACCAGAAGGAGGCTCGGATGCGCTTGGCGTTATGTGGATATGGTATTAAGTGTCACACCATGATGCTAATTGTTCACAATGCTTGTGTGACACCACTGGAGAGCAGGAATAAATATCTCCACTAAGTCAGAGCGATGCAATAGAGAAGATGAGATGCACATTAACTGAAGTCTATGATAATCTGCTGAATCAGTTCTCCATGATTGTTGACTTCTAAACACAAACCTATATGAACTTTGTTTAATAGCTATATGATATATATTAATGCTTTAAAATGATTAATCATAACCAAAAAGTATGTTTTTGCTTACATAAGATATTTGTGTACACTGTGTATATTTATTATGCATATCTAAATACAAGCACATGCATATATATACACATATATATATATATTTCAGAAATAAATGATATATTAAATATATTTATAATATAGGAATATAAATATATAAATGTATTTACTTGTAAATATTATCAAAATACATACTGCATGGTTGTGTTTTTATATGAACATATTAAACAAACAAAAAATAAATAAACAAATTGAAACACACATATATTAGGTAACAACATATATATTTTGGACACTAATTTATATATACTGAGCCAGTTTTTGATATTGAGATGATACATGAATTGACAAAGGAATAAAATACAATAAAATAGTAAGTTTAATAAGTTTTCATAACTAGAAAGACATATGCAATATTGGAATTTGGATGACTTTGGATTAAAATGTTGGGGTCAGAAATATGTTTATTTATTGCTTTATGTAAATAATAATACTAATACCTATTCAGCAGGTGCATTAAACTGATCCAAAATGAGAATAAATGCATTTGTAAAGGTATATTTGAATGATTTCTAAAAGATCATGTGACACTGAAGTCACAAAAAATCAGCTTTGCATCACAGGAATAAATGATGTACATGAATATGTTCATTTTTTTAAATAAATGGCGCCATTATTACCAACCCTAGATTTTTGACCAATGAAGGAGTGCTTCGGTGCTTTCAGATGTACGTACCCTCCACCGTGGCACGTTTGGGCAGGATGGTAATGGCTCCTTTTGCCACCCTCTCCTGCTGAACGACAGGTGAGATCTTGGAGCCCCAGCTGTCAGACCCCACCCACAGGAAATGACCCGTCTGGTTGCTCCTCTTGGCAGCATCCAGCACTCGTCTGCAGACGTAAACAATGATACATCAGCTTCAAACAACAGCACGCGCGGCCAGCACATCCATTTCTCACGCCTGACGCTGAGCCGTATCTTATCTGCGCCTCAGATAAATGTACATCAGGAGCTGCCGGCATCTGTTTGCTGTAACTCACTGACTGATATTCAAATAAAGACGCTCTCCATCCTCACTCTCGGATGAGCCCTGGAGATCTAAAGCTGGGATTTCAACGGTCAGCCTTGAGAAGGTCCTGTCCAGCTGTCTGCTTCTCACTCATGTATTGTGTGTATATTTTATTGAGAGGGATCGCTGTCAAGCCGCTAGCACATTCTGTCACTGTCGAACATGACTGGAGAAGCTACAGGAAAGAGTGAATTAACTGAGGCTTACGTTCAGGCCACATCCAAAACATGAAATTGTGGAAACCAACACGTAACGGAAAGGTCTGATTTATCGTCTATCGATTAACAATCTTTAGAAATCTGCATAATCGTTGCTATAGTACAAATCTATGTAATACAAAAACAGTATTTCTATTCAGTTCTATTCAGTTTTGTCTCTGTGTCCGGTCTGTGTGCAAGTTAGATTATTCATGGGTTGTTATTTACGTGTTTTTAACCTAATTGTAATTTTTTGTACTTGGATAAAACAATTATTGAAGAAGGACATTCAGCTGATCATTTGTTAATCATTATTAATGATTATGATTATTATTGATTCTAGTATTTCTTATGCTTCATAGAGAGAAGGAGACTATAAATTAATTTAGATGTTTGTATTTTCAGTTTTTATTTTAATTGTAGTTAGTTCTAGTAATTCTGTTGTGTTTTGTCCATTTTATTTATTTATTTTTTATCCAAAGACATTTTTTGTTATATTATTATAGAATATTTGATCAAAATTGAGATTTTGTCTACATTTTATTAGTTTAATAATGAAGTAATTAAATAGTTAATCATTTAATCAATTAATTAGTATTTTCATTTTTTATTTTCATTTTAAAGTATTTTTGTTGCTTTTTTATTCAGCTTTCTTTTGTCTTTATAGTTATAATTAATTTTCCATTTCTTTTAGTGCATTGTTGTTGTCAAAGTTTTTTTTTTTTTTTTCCAAAGGTTGTTTTATTACAAATAACAAAAAATAAATTACATTTTTTTTTTATTAAAAATATTGATTAACAAACAAACTAAAATAATATTTTATATGCTTGGGGAAAACAAATTTAAAACTTAAATCAATGTAATTTCAGTTTTACTGTATATCATTATAGTTTATATTTCAAATTAGTATTTTCTGTTTTTAATTGTAACTTAAGTTAGGTTCATAAATAATTTGAATAAAATAATTATTATTAATAACATAATAATATTTAATCACAAAAGAAATATAGTCCATATATATTATTTTTTTTCGTTTATCACTTGTGCATCAGAGAAAATGACCCAACCACTTTCACGCTGTAATTTTGTATGGTCTCTCTGCCTATTTTTAGAGTGGGAACTAGTTAGTCTGCCTTTAGTCAATCAGTTAATGAGCCATTTTAACTCCAAAAGTCTACATATCTTGACTGTGACATCAATTTAGCATTTGCCTCCGGGGCCTATAAATAAATATTGTACTGCTCAGCAGCTGTTGTATCAGCAAACATATGTATAGATGGAAAGCCAATATTTTGGAGTCTGTTCAGAGCCAAATCTCAGCGCACAGAGCAGCACCCCAGGACTCACTCAGGAAAGACCAGCGCAGTCTGAAGATGCGGAGGAAATTAGAGCATCCTTCCCTCCAGGCTCAGAGAGCCTAGCTTTACATCCTCAGCAGCATTTTTAATTGCTTTCTATCTGTATGAGTAAAGTTGGACGATGTACAGGTGGCAACAGAGATAAAGGCGGGAGCTGAGCAAAGGCTGCTGGGAGGGACGGGACTTTAGGAGAAAAGCGTTAATGAGTCTGTTGTAGCTGTTCCTCCCCTCTTCCTCGCTCTATATCACTGGCTGGGTTCAGAATAGCATGCTGCTATATTAACATGTCTGCTTTTTTTTTTCTCCAGAAAGTAAACTTTCTGCATCCCACAATACAATGCAAGTGACACAAAACTAAAATAAAAATATGTTTTTTGTTAGCTGATACTGTTTGTGTGTATTGATGGAACTGACAAATATTACTCAAATATTACTAAATTACTTTCAGTTTAAGAATCTAAAAAAACGAAATATATACATATATGCACATATCAATGATACTAAAATAACACTGATTCAAATTGCCTATTAGTATGATATATAAAACAAAATCACAAAAATAAAAATGTAAATAAAACATATGTACAAAAAACATATCTACATACAAAAAATGAATTATATATATATATATATATATATATAAATTGTGTAGCTATACTATGTAATTATAATAGTATATCAGTGATACTAAAATAACAGTGATAGTTGACAATTATGAGTTGACTCATTATTTGATCACCCTACTAAAAATTTAAATTAACACACACACAAAGAGTAATATTTTATATGTATCTGATTCAGCTGCATTAGTTTTAATGTTTAAGAAGGCAGGATAAAATATACTAAACCGTATTCATTATGCGAGTATTATATTCTGAACACAGCCAGCCTCCTTCCCACTTCCTCTTTCCTTTCTTCCTCAAGGCACTGATAAAAGCTTTCTCTCAGCTGGAGATCTTTAAGAGAGCAGTGAACAGTTAGACGGGAAATGTCTTTCAAGAACAGCAAGAAGACACCTGATATCATCCTCGTTTGCGAACATGATGATGGCCCGGGCGTTGGGGGTCTCCAGGAGGCGGCGGATGATCTTGTCGAATTCCCCAGGCCTCGGCTCCCGAGGGATCTTCAGAGACTGTGCGATGCACACGCCACCTACACAGAGACAGACACTGTTCAGTCCGCACACAAAAATCCCATTGGTTTCCCAAATCCAGACATTTGCAAGCGATGCAGTCGGGTCTGCTTATTCAGATGGTGTAGTCACATAATAAAGACAGAGGATGATAAGAGAACTATTTTTTTTTAAGAAATTATTCATTTATTGGGCAAGGATGCTCTCAACTGATCAAAAAAATTACATTAAAGACATTTTTAATGTTACAAAAGATTTCAATTTCTACGTTTCCTGAAAAAGCATTACTGTTGCAACATCATCTTAATAGTAAATGCAAACAAGCATATTTAAAGATTATTTTTGATGTTGTTAAACTTTCAACATTTTTATGAATTCCAGTTTATTATAAAATGAAAAAAAAAAATAGTGTAAGTGAGAATGCCAATACCAATACTGACTTGCATGTAGTCGAAAAACACACAAGCAATGGTATTTCTGCTGCCTGTCTGAAGCTCTTGTAGTTAGTCTATCAAAATGACACGAACATTTACAAGCGATTGCTGTTGTGGACATAAAAGAAGTACTTCCCATCAAGGTCCATCATTCAAATCTCGTCTCCAGGTGCTTGACATCATTTATTCAAACTTAACACGACAGACTTACAAAAATCTGATTTTGACAGGCCATATTGAGGTGGACGGAGTCATATTTCATATTTAATGTAAGCTCTAAGCCTCCGTCCCTTCGAGAGCTCGATTATACCATTAATGTCCCGGACGGGGGTGAATGATGGACTTCCTCCTGTAATCTCCTCCTGTTACAGTCCATTTAATGAGCGCCGGCGTTTTCCTCAGCGAGCCGTGTCGCTGTATGCCAAACCAAAGCGGCTCCTTATACGTTCTGTCACAATGACAAATACTAATTAGCCTTAATTAATGCCCCTCACAATGGTAATCACCAATCTGTTGCGTTCATGCCCTCCTCCGATCCATGATGATTGTGAGTTTATGGAGTGCGATATTTGCTTGGAGCTAGACTACAGAGCCCATTAGCTGCTATTTCCAAACATGTTCAAGAGCCGCTCCTGTGACTTTTTTTTTTGGCCACAAATGGTGTGTGTTCAAATTTATGCTACATTAAAGCCAGACTGTGATGCTATGAACAAAAAGGAGCTTGGACTTCAAATTATTATTATTATTTTTTTAAATAAATTGCACTGAATTGTTTAAAAGTGGGAGTAAACACATAATCAGAATGATCATGTGACTCTAAAGACTGAGTAAAGATGCTGAAAATTCTGCTTTTCAGAACAGAAATCAATTACACTTTTGTTCATATACACACACAAATGATTCCCCAACATTTTTTTTTTTTATTATAAATTTAACATTTTGAAAGAACATAAATGATTTTACTTGTGTAACTAGGAAGTGGATTTCCCCTTACCATCATGCTTTGCACAGGGCTGGATAAGGATAGTAAATCTTGAAATAAAATTTATTTTAGGCGTTTTTATTAAGATGATAAAACTAGGAGACTTGTGTGTTTGTATTTAGAAGAGCTTCTGCTATGCTAGTGTTTTTTGGGGGGTTACCATTGTGGTAAAGCCTAGAGCATGCGCTTAGGGACCTGCTAACACAAATCAAAGTCGTTTAAATAACAATATTAATAAAAATACATTGGGCATACCATGAGTGTATCAAAATCATCTTATGTTATGCATAACAAGTTGACTAATGCCTGAAGTTAAGTAAATCAAACATATCTCTTTTTTTTTTTTTCCAGAGTAGAATGATGTCTTGCTATTCATTTATTTTCTGGTTAAATGTTTTAGTTTGAGTTTAACAAGCTTTCCCAATTTCATTAAAATAAAAAAATAAAAAATTAATTAAAACTTGAACCAACTCAATTAAATTTCATCGCCTTAACTTATTTTTTATGAGTTGGAGCTACAAACATTTATTGGATGGAAATCCTTCCTTCAACTAAATTGAGTTCATCTAATGAATCCTTTTTTTTTTTAGTCTAGAGGTATAGTCTTTCTGTTTTCTTTTTCTATTTTTTTATGAATGATGATTATTATTTTGAATTCCCATTTTCTAGATTATATTGTGCAATTTAATGGAAATAAATAGAATTACAAGATATGGAAACTGAATATCAACTAGATTTAAACTCAGAATTGAGGAAAAAGTCAGAACAATCAGAGACAACAAATCTGACTTGCAATTGCTAATTTTTGATTAAATAAATGCAGCTTTGGTGAGCATAACAAAAAATCAGAACCACAAACTCTTGAACTGTAGTGTGTCTAACGTGTTAAAATACACACCTATCGAATGAAATTTACATGCCTTAGTTTGCTTGCTGCAACATGATCAAAGCCCATTCGTCAAAGGACAACGCTGGATGCTGGAAAAAGTAGCTAGCTACAAGAAAAGCTACACTGTTCTGAAAACAGCTAAGCTACTGTCACGCTACCAAACCAATGTAGCGACAACACGGGGCACAGAGCATGTCTTTCTAACTCACTGATGTCTCTCCAAATCTCTTTCCAAATACAGAATGAGGCTTTTATGTGCCGTAAATGGGAGAACATCAAAAGGCCAATGAATTAGCATTCCGGAGCTTGGTGGCTTTTCAACACACCAAATTCCTTCTGCATTTTGTGCCTTTCCATTTATTCGGCGCTCAATAGCAGATACAGAAGTCTTTGTGCTGCACAGGGACACAAATTCAGCTAAGCGATGAGAAAGAGAATCACTGGCTTTACTAAAGCTCATAAATTGATTGCATGAACAGACATCAGCATTGCAGCATGTTGCAGGGAGTGAGGTGGAAGATTTTGGACTTGAGCACTGAAATAAGCAGCTCCGCCTACCGGTGACTAATGCATATGCCCTAAGTGTCAAGCTCCAGAAATTAGTCACTTCACAATTAATATGCATGAATGATTGCATTAAAATATGCTCAGTTTATTATTAGTTCGGAAAGAATAGCTGTGAAGCCACCATGCACTCACTCAAAACGTTCAAAAAATTAATTGCAACAATACTTGAAGAGCACAGCGACTTCTCTAATTGTTTAAAGCAGCGGTTTGAAGTCAGCGGTTTAAGCAGTCTGTGTGATAATAAAATGATCCCTCCTATATCAGGGACACGACGAGCTCCAGCGTCTCTGCTAATCTTTAATGATTGGATTTTCACTGCTTTATGAATCATGAATTATCTAATTGTATCCAGCCTCGCATGTCGCCCCTCAAACACACACATGGGCTGGCTAATGCTGTCATTTATTTCCATTGCTGGAAAAGTGAACACTTTCCTAAGTGAAGCCATTCACATCGGGTAATTAGCTTTCTGTCTGATAGCCGTTTGGTTTCGTGACTGACCGAAGGCACACTATAGTGCATTCTTTCTATACAAAAATACGTTTTATATCAATTTATATATCAATATAATATCAATATCAATTACTTTTTGAAATACAGATTTTTTTTGCCAGATTTTTATCCCCTAAAATGATTTACATACAAATCAACACTTTAACATTTTGTGAATAAAGAAAATACTATCAGTCTTTTAAAAAATATTTGAATTATGAGATAAAGGCAGAATTACAAAAATGGAACTTTGAGATACAAAGTCAATTATGAGATAAAAATGAAATACTAATTGTGAGAAATAGGTTCTGAATTATGAGATATAAATTGAATTGTTAGAAATAAGTTTGGAATAATGAGTCATAATTATGATAATTACATTTGGATTTATGAGATATAAAGTCTTTTATGAAAAAAGCAGAATGATGATAAATAGCAACAGAATTATGCAATTTATATATATATATATATATATTTGCAATTATAAATCAAAATGTCAAAATGAATTTTAATTGTTTTAAATTATTATTATTATTTTTAATAATTTTTAACAATTTCCAAGTAGAGATTGCTTCAAATTCAATCATTTTGAAAGTCAAAATTGTGAGAAAGGCATAACTATAAGAGAAGGTTGGAATTATGAGATACAGTCATAAATATGACTTCTTTCTTGCTATTTCTTTGCAATTATTTTTGAAATTATCGATCAATTTTAAAGTGAAAATGGTGGTAAAGCAAGTCTTAATGCACTTTTTGGAAAATTCAGTGAATGAAATACTCAAATACCCAAAGCGGAGACACTAATATTCAAAAAGAGACCAAGCTCAGAGACCAGTGCAGGAAGCATCACTAACACGGTCAATGAAGTGGGTTTATTGTCAGTCACGCTGGTGGGGATGCGTATTGAGCCTTTTAAGCGAAATGCAAACAGGAAAATCACAAACATTCATTTGGGCTCGAGTCATGACACATATGCTTAATGGAGATTTGATTCATTCCACATTAGTGCCTGTGTGACAAAGCATGATTCAGGGCGGTAATGGCAAAGAACTCAGCAGCACAATCCTTATTACTGTGGCTTATTACACCATCCATTAAGCGACAAAAGTGTGCCGTGTTGAGAAATTTAACACTCTCAGAAATTAAGAACTACTGAGGTGGTGAAACCTTGCCTTTATTTGTCCCCCATGTTTCCCACCCTTCCTAAAGGGCCAGATATCAGGCAAAACCAATAACACACCAAGAGTCAGAATGGCTATGTTTCAGAAATCCCAAATTTAATGCTTAATATCTCATGTGTAGTATTGTTTCCCCATGGTGCTGACCTCCTCCGCTCTCTGCATGAGGTGATTCGGTCGTCAGTTCCTCCAAACATCAAATGTGGGAGCGTTTCTCGCTCATGAAAGCAGCACAGAAGCTTTGGGAATGTGTTTATTCAACTTCTCCACCCACACGCGCATCACAAAGGTGTTCGAATACAACCCGCATCCACCCACACGCGCGTGCCTGACGCCATGCGCTTCACACCACATATTCACTGCCATACGCTGCCGCTCCACGCGACCCAGTGCTGAGGAATGGAAAATGCATGAAGAACACGACAATCATTTTGATGCACAACATTTATGTGCACTTATTGCAGTAAAACGGCTTGAGCAAAGTCTGGACTGAAGCAGACATAGTCTAAAAACAGATAATAAAAGAACTGTAACTATGAGATATAGTTCAAATGAAGTAGAAATCAATGTCATAATTATTTCAGAATGATAAGAAAAATATTTTGAGATGTAAGTGCTAATTGAGAGAAATAAAGTTGCCAATTATTGAAGATGTAAGATGTATAGACAATTGTTAAAAAAAAAAAAAAAAAGTTTTGAATTATGACAGCTCATTCTGAGACTAGGTTGAAATGAGATATAAAGACAATGACGAAAAGGTAAGAGTTACAATAATTATTATAATAAATAAGTCAGAATTATGATATGTAAATTCCTAATTTTGTTAAATCCTAATTTGGTGATATTAAGTCAATTATAAGAAATTATGAGATATATTCATAGTCATGAGAAATAAATAAAATTATGAGATATACTGTCATAATCATGAGAAATAAAATCAGAAAAACAGCCTGACTACCAACAAAATGAACCAAACTTTGATATCAAACATCAACATTTGATCTGGAGTTGTGAAAGCACCATAAAGCCATACACTCTAAGAAATAAAGGTACAAAAGCTGTCACCTTTTCAAAAGATACACTTTTGTGCCTATTAGGTTCAAATATGTACACTTTAAGTACTAATATGTACCTTTAAGTTACCGAAATGGACCCTTATTTCTATAAGTGTAATTGCAAGAAACAAATGGACACTTGTGAGAATTAAAGGCAATGAGAAATAAATTATGAGAGATTAAATCCTAATATTGAGATATTAAGTCAATTATGAGATACAAAATTAATTGCAAAAAGCTAAATAAAAATAATCAAATATAAAGTTATAATTCTGAAAAACAAACTTGGAATTGTGAGATATAAAGAACGGCCCAGTTTGAAAAAATACCACCAGAAATGAACCAAACGTTGACATCAAACACACTTGGTCTGGAGTTGTGAGTCTTTGCATCAGCGTGAGTTTAGAGTGCCATTCCCGTTGTCCTAAAAATACTGTTAGTGCTTCTTTCAACACTCCATGTTGGCTTTAAAAAAAGACAAGTTTGCGTTTTGCAGCCCAGAGGCACATTGGAAATGGTGCTGCGGAAGACTTTGAAGTGGGGCATCTGGTAGAAATGAGTCTTAGACAACAGAAAAGGACTTATAGCTCTTCACTTGAGCTTGGTGGACCATGTCTAATTGGATTCTGAGAACAGGATTTTGGTGATTTAGTACAGTAACTTCTTTCCTAACATGCTGCCTTAACGACTCAACTGAAGAGTGATACTTAGTCTTGTTTTGAAGGGAAAAGCATTGAGGTAATGCTGAGGTCATGCTTACTGAGTCGGGTCGGTAACTGATACATCCGCCAGAGGCTTCGTCTGTAGCACGGATCAATTGTCTTCGGGTTTTTAGGGAGTTACACTACAATCTGAAGCGAGTGACCGCCAGTGGATTCCCAGCCATAATGGCCTCAAGGTCAGATGTCTACTCTAAATCCCAGTAATAAATCCTTTTGTTCCAGACGCCGTCTTTTTCTCTCAAGTGTTGTGCTCACTTATCAGTGAGTCCAAGGGATTTGTTTTGTCTGAGGTGTTCGACAGACTCTTTTGAAACCTGTGAAAATGTGCCGCTCTGACAGAAAAATCTAATTTCCTTGTGTGAATTTTAATCAGGTGTCCAACCAATAAAGCAGGCTTAGACTTGCGTGCGAAAACAAATACGAAACAGAAAGGCAATATAAGAGTCCAGTTTTCAATCACACAAATACGCAACATTTGTCAGTAGAACTTATTTAATCGGAAGATAACTTAAAAAAGATAACTTTCATGCAATGAAATTAAATGTGGAATGAAGTGTTGCTTCAAAAATAATTAAACAGCCTTCCTGGGTGAAAAAAACCCTCTAAAACCATTTTCTAAAGATATAAAGCAATTTGGCAAGAGTATGAGACAGAAAGTCTTGACACTGACTTTTGTATCAGTTCACAATAACAACAGAAGTCATACTGAACCGGTTCTCACGGTCACCTCACTGACTCACTAGACAGATTAACACCGTCTTTGTTCCACACACAAGCCTTTGCTTGGAATTAATTACCTCCTTTTAAACAAGTACATGATGAACCTTCATGAAACTATTGCTTTAAAAAGCTTGTTATGTCCACCACAATCATAATTTGTCGTGTACCTTTTTGAAGGTCAAAGTACCCCTTTTTAGTCACATTTCGACATGAAGGGTCCTCCGTTGTTTTAAATAGGAAACTCTTAGCTTCTTTATACAGACGCAATATTTACTTTCATCGTCATAATTAAAAGATATATTGGGTAAAAACAATGATATTATTGCATATATGTAGGGTTGTGATTTTTCAATGTAAACAGTCAAAACTGTTTTATTCATATTGTAGTATTTACACATTTATGAGCACGTAACCCAAACCCTGCCCCTAAACCTACCATCTGTCAATAAAACACAAGATATACAACCACCATCATCATTTATTTGAACAATATTAATATTCCAAGTCTTTTGAGGCAAAACGATTGATTTGTGAGAGGAATAGACGCGGTCGCTGTCTTCTGCATTTCAAAACATGCTGCTACAAGAATCCTTACGTCAACGCTGGTTGTGAAATACTATTGGCTCTTGTGTGTCTCGTGACCGACTGCATCATGCTACGGGACGGGAGGATGTTTTCTGAAAGAAAGAGCATGAACGGAGCGGGATCATTTTTAGTGATTAAAACCTTGTGTTTGACTCTCTTCTTCACTTAAAGACTTTGTATGACTTCAGAAGACTTGGAATGTGACACGACTTGTTTGTAATGTATTTATACTGCTTGTTTATTAATTGATTAGTTTGAGCAATAAATACCTGTGACTGCATTTGCCTGTGTGTGTTTAAATGGTTCAGTGATGGGTATGTTTAGGGTAGAGGTGGGGTTTGGTGCTCCAATAAAAGTAAAAAATGATATAATCAATTTATATATGCATGCAAACCTCACACTCACCAGGACACTCACTTCGAAATGTGACTAAAAAGGGGATGAGCTTCAAAAAGTGATGCAAAACGGTCTTGACCAAGTGTCGAAACGTGACGAGTTGGAGTGAGACTGTGTTGTTATCAAAGCATTTAATTGCGATTCGACTCCAGATGAAAATCATTAACATGCATCCCAGTCTAGTCTGATTGAATCAAAAACCAGAAAACATGCAACAAAACCACATCTCTATGATTTCACTAACAAAACTGGATGACTTCTCTTACAAGATATGAAAAATTCATCTCCATTATGACAGAATAACCATGCATAACCCCTGCTGGTGCACAACTGAATATAATTGAATATAAAGTGAGAATATTTCCTTTTCAGTGCCTATAATAAGACTGCAGTGGTTGTGAATGTGCCGTGACAGAAAGGAAAGAATATGTCAGTCGATTAGCATTGAAACTAAGTTCTTCCTCCTCCATCTACAATGCTCTCTACCGTATGCTGATTTTTGGGGTGTAGATTTTGCTGCTCTGTTAGTCTCACTATGCAATTCAAATATTGACATTTTTAAAGCACGCAGTATTCTGTCAGGCTTGCAGTATGAGCTCTGATGAGACTGATTAATGAAGAGAATAGGAAAGTGGGAAATGATGTTACATATCATTTAGCAGATGCATTCGCTAAATGACTTATAATACACAAAACTGCGGAGCGATGGGTCGTGATTCATTACGAGCCCTGCATTACTGTTAGCACTGGGTAATAATGGCGGGGCTTTAATTATGTATAACTAGCAGGCACAATGCCTCACAAAAGTGGGAGGCAAGAAAAAAAAAACATCTTTAAGTATGAATAGTTTTTTCTCAATTGTTTTAAGTGCTCTTGCTAAATAAGTGACTCAACAGAATGAAACGCATCTCTATATATACACTGCCATATATAAACACCATCGAACGCCTGATTCGTCTGTAACACAAAGTCACTCAGCAAGAGCAAATCAAAGCGGGAACCTTTGGCTCTTCACAGACTCTGTTATGACATAAAAAGAGAGCGACACATTCACAGACGGTCTTCATGCGCCTTTAGATCCGTAGCCCAATTATTCTTGGGATCTTAAGAATGTGGACTGTACCAAGCAAAAAAACATCACATCTGAAGAGACTGAAACACTGGAGACCATTAGGGGTTTGATCGTTGAAAGGATAGAAACTGAGACATAATAGAGCCGTCATGTGCTATGTCACTGTGTAGAGCTTATTCTGAATGCAATACAAACACTAGTATGTAAAATAATATGCAAACATGCTCATGTAGTTGAACTTGCACGGCACGCTAGCAACACTAAAGTCGTGCGTATAATTCTTAGGGAATGCATGCACTGATAAAATGAATCGCTTGAAAACATGATGTACATAATTGTAGTTGCATGCTGCTTTTTGTCATTATAGTGTTATGATTTCAGTGCACATTAAATTCAGTGAGGGGCATCCAATTATAATCTTGAAAATACACTGCAAGAAAAGAAATCTGAAAAAAAAGGAATTGGTCATTTTCTGCCAGGGTTTTATCGGTTTAACTGTTAAAAAAACACATATGCAATTCAAAACCCAGGTACAACACCTTCAAATAGGGAACATTTCTTTATATTAACACAGTCCATGTGCCTTAGTTTTAAAAACATTTCAGTTTGCAACCTATTTTCCATCTACGACATGGAAATGGTAAATTTCCACAAATCTGACGGAGAAACAAACTCATCTGCATCTTGGGTTGCCGGAGGGAGTACATATTCAGCAAATCTTCATTTTTGGGTGAACTTTTCCTTTAAGTATTTGACTACAATGCAAACATCACCTTGGGTATGACTTCAGCCCCACTTCAAGTCTGTTTTGTAAAGGAGACCGTGTCGAATGTTATAAATTGCTGTAGCTGGTGATATTGCCCTTGTAATAATGCAATTAAAGGAAGGGCGATTCATATAAAGGCGGACGTTTCATCCTTCAAATGCCAAACTTGTAATGCAGTTTTAATGGAAAGTCATGCGTGAAAAACCATCAGACACTGCCCCGGCTTGCTGATTGTTTCTATCATTTAGAGAATCGTTTGAATTATTGATTAGCGTTCAGAACATGTAGTTTGCATAATGTGGACATGTGTCTGTATTTCGCGAGCATGTTATGCCAGCAGCAATGCTTCACACTCGGTGTATAGGCAGTTAGGCCGGCAGCTGCAGAACAGCGTGTTTACTTTAGAGAACGACAAACACGCGCTTAGGCAGAACAAACACTTGGCATGTTGACAACACAGAAATTGCAACGCGTCTCTCTGAGTACATGGTTCTTGACATTTATCCACTATTACAACTCAGGTGCTAACCTAGGTATGAAAGGAAACTACAAGTGCAAGTGAAAATAAATGGCTGTGGCCGTTGGAAATTACACAATTTAATATTCTTAAAGCAAAGGACATTTACTTGTAAAGCAAGGTGACTTAATGTATTAACTATTGTCTGATGAAAAAATGATTCAAATTAAGCTTAATTACAAGAAAAACAATCATTTTTTATCTCAAATTCAAAGCAATGGCATTTATTTCACATTTTTTATCAGTTTCATCAACACAATTGTCTTTAACCACAGCTTCATTTTTAAATGCATTTCTGTCATCTATAAATGAACTTACTGTGCTACAATAGGCAAATAAATACGAGTAAATACTTTATTATTAATATAAATATAAACAATGGCATTACTTAACAGCATCAAAGTTGTTATTTTACTTTAACTTACAATAACTATAATTTTGGATACTCTTATCGGACACAAAGACTGTTTCTCAGAACTGCAAGATTTCTCTAAACACTGCAAGAACTATAAATATATATTTATGAATAAATGAAAAAAGTCACAATTGCAGTTTTACCGCTTTTCTAGCAACATTTTTTGTCTTGTCTTGTGTTCAGAAAAAACAAGTGTTTGATGTTTTTACATGTTTTCTGTTTGAAATAAGATTATTAGCCACTGACAGATTATTTTTTGCCTTCATTTTTTGTGTAAGTGTAAGAACTGAAGAACTGTCCTGTCGAGAAAAAACAAAAACTACAACAAAAAAGCATGGTTATATACAGCAGGTTTTGAAGCTTGGGTGCTGGTTTTAGCTGGTCATGAGCTCAAACCAGCGTTTATGCTTCAAAAACCTACCTAACCAGCATATGTTGTGTTTTTTCAACAGTGTATTGCTATAATGCTTTCTAATATTGAATTGTCATTCTCAAAACGCCACTCTAAACGCAGTGCTGAACTACACTGAGTCTCACACGCTGTTCAGATACCAGGACTCTCAGACGTTCTCTACCGTAACACAGTAGTTTCGAAGTGGCGGTATACCTGACGTGACAGCATTGTGACTGTTAAGGCTACACTACTGTCACATCACGATCACAGTTTGCCTGAAGCGTCTGACCTATAAGTGAATTAGTGCATACGCTCTCTGCTCAGAGCTCTTTTCCAGTAGCCATGAGACCATCGACACCGCTGTGCAGAGCTGTCATTTCAGCTGCCTCGTGTCTGCCTGGGTTTTTCATTCTCTTAGTATAGCAAAAGCAATCAGAACGGTGCATCGATCTCCCTTGTTCAAGTTTGCTTGAGGGATTTTACAGAATCTACACTTGGGTGCTTCTCAGACGGCTGAGAGCTGTCATATTTGGCTCAGGATATCAGCAGGAGGAAAGGAATAATTCACACGCCGACGCTCAGCGGGGCCGGACGGAAGTCGGAGCGTCTGCCACTATCCGCCGCTATCCGCCATTCACTGTTTGACCTTATTAAACCAAAGCAAATGCTAGCGCAGCTATCGCGGGGATGCTTTTTCTTGTTCTTGGTCACACTATGATGTCTTCACAAATAACCATAGCTAAACTAAGAATGGCATTTGTTCAGATGCGTCCTGGCAAACAGGGATCAGTGTTTCAGGAGTTCAGTAAACACGGCGTGTGTCCTGTAGAGATCAGCGTCCGCTGGTTTCCAGCGTTGGGTTCAGGGTTCACACGAGTAGATTAACTCAAGCTTGAGGACTTTATAACGAAGAAAGAAAAGACGTTCACTAAATAAAACAAGAGTAGCATAAAATGAATCAAAAATAATTTACTTAGCTTTATGTCTTCTGCTGAACACGAACGCTGCTTTTTTGACGACCGTTTGAACACTACAGTGAAAGTGTACTGTGATTCGTTCTACCAAGCTGTGAAAAAGGACAAAAAAGCACTTAAAGTCATTCAGAAAGTGTTGACTTTTTTATGGTGTTTTTATGATGTTTCTGAAGGAAGATTGGCAGTAAAAGTCGAAAGTCATGAACTGATTGTCAAATCTCTTTTATATATTAAATATACTGTAAATATTTCCTCTTTCCTTTTCATCAAGGACATCATAGCTTAACCTGATAATTCGTACATATTCATACGAAGTGCCAAATTTGTGCCAATTCGTACTAATTCGTACGACCTCACTCGTATGATTTCGTACGATTTGTCTAAAACCA
>JAUMHR010000047.1:2166482-2177984 GCA_032361145.1 Enteromius fasciolatus | reverse complement strand
ACGAGTGAGGTCGTACAAATTCGTACGAATTAGCCACCTCGTAAAATATGTACGAATTGCCGTGAGATCAGGTTGGATAATTAAGTAGCGCTGTAAACTATTTTCAGTTTTATTAATAATACATAAAATTGTTGTTTGAGCAAATCGGCATATTAGAATGATTTCTGAACAATCGTGTGACACTGAAGACTGGAGTAATGATGATGTTTTTTACTATATGTGACCCTGGAGCACAAAACCCGTCTTAAGTAGCTGGGGTATATTTGTAGCAATTGCCAAACATACATAATATGGAGCAAAATTATTATCTTTCTTTTATTCTTCAAAAAAGCATTAGGGCATTTAATAAAGATCATTTTCTATCATAAATATATTTTGTACATTTTCTACTGTAAATATATAAAAACGTAATGTTTGATTAGTAATATGCATTGCTAACAACTTCATTTGGACAACTTTAAAGGCGATGTATTTTGGTAATGTAAATCTACTTTAATTGTAATGAACACAGCAGCTTGGATCCTGCATTGTTTTGTTCTCAACAGAAGAAAGAAAAACATGGACTATATAAGGTTCGATAGATGAGTTAAAATTGTCGAGAGAACCATTCCTATAAAAGCAAAAGGATCTTGTGTTTGTGTTGCAGGGTTCATCTTGTGAGAAACAGGCATAAATAAGTAAACCTAACCTAAGTAACCTAAAGAAGTAGTGAAGCATGTCTTCTGCTCTGTCTGAGCAGCATGCTGCTGTGAAACACACTGATGTGAAGACGAGCTGGAAAAAAACGTGTGGCCTGTATTCTGCACATTTTCAGTGAGATAGATGGGTAGTGAGAAGGAATACTGCAACAGATTCAAGAGCGCAGGAGATCACTTTTGAGTGGACAGTAAAGCAATGGAGAAAAGAAGCCAAGAGTCTATGAAAACAAAGCAGTGGGAAATCTCAGAGCTTTCTTTGTATATCACACGCCATGGAAACAGCACATCTGATGCATCCTAAAGGTGCATACTGTATGAAGCCAGGCAGTAACTGTAGTTTCATGATGTCTCAGATGGTCAACTGAAGCTAAATGAAATGCAAGCCTCAAGATGTGCAGCATATGTGGTCTAGATTCCATGATCGTGACCCCTGAGCCCAGCTCTGCTTAGCCATAGGCATTCAATGTCACATCAATTACCAAACCCCCTCTTGGGAAACGCCACATGGAAGTGTCACCTCTGGGACAATCAGCCTTATTTCCCTGTGTAGCCATTGACTGTTCATGCTGTTATTATGCCACTCACTCTTCTGCAGAACATATAAAGAGTATTCTGTGCATAATATATTTTCTTCATGCATACTTGGTTGACCTGCAACTGCTCCGCATCTAATGCTGCATCTAAAATGAAATGAGCTTAATTGACTTTCCATTTCCATTCTTATGATAAGCAATTGTCTCTTTTCTGAAAAAGAATGATTTCAAAAGGTTTTCATATGATGCCATAAAATAACTTCTCAGTTCTTTAAAAAAAAACAAAAAACATTTTGATAATCTAAAGAACCTTTTGTGGTTCTTCTAAGATTCCGTGGATCTTAAAGGTTCTTTATGGAACCATCAGTGGCATATATACATAAATTAAATAACCAGTGAAAATGTGATGCTTAAAAAAGAAAAAGAAAAAAATCTTGGGGTAAAAATGTAAAAAAAAAAAAAGAACCTTTTTTCTTAATAAAAGAAACTTGGAATTAAATTCCATCGATGCCAATAAAAAGCCAAGACTCAAGTGATTTTTTTTTACACTTCCATTACTTAATTAGATAAAGTAATGACCAAAATTAACCCTATTTACTTTCTTAATACATGCACCTGGACTTATTTTGAGTAATTACATATAATTCTAAAGTAGTCTTTGCTCAACAACCTCTGAAATTACTTCCGTTTTCTGCTGCAGTCATTAAGGATAGATCATTTAACCAATACCCTAGCAGCTATTTAATCATTGTTTCCAGTCTGGTTATAAACAAGCCAATAATTTAGCAACTGGTAAAAACAAGTTATTTTCTTTAGTTTTTCCTCGCTGAACATCTAGTTTCTTATAAACAGGTTTGGAGAAATTACATTAACCCCTGAGGCCAGTTACATAGAAGGTTAAGACTAGTCTTAAAAGTTAGTCAGCTAAATTTTTATTTAAAACTGGTCACAGTTTTTTAAAATTCAGTTACATGAAAGTGTGTATAAGTCTAAGTTGAATCCAAAAAGTAAAACGGTTTACTCTTGCCAAACTGCTAGTTGGTCAGACTAGCTCTTAAGACACGGTCTTAAGTTAAGACACTCAGGCCCGGTTTCACAAACGGGGCTTATCTTAAGCCAGGACTAGGCATTAGTTAAATTGTAATCTAAACAACTTGTACAAAAATGCCCTATAAGAAAATATTACAGGTGTGCATCGAACAATGACACTGACATGTTTTAAGATATATCAGAGCAGGATATTTTCATCTGAGACAGCTCAAACATGCAATTTAGTCTCGGACTAGCTTAAGCCTTGTCTGTGAAACTGGGGGTCAAAGTTCAATGCAAACTGAGATATCATGTCTTTTAAAACTATGCTATTTTGTTGCCTACAAAGGTGGCATGTAGGTACTACAACAAGCTAATTCCTGGGTTTGTGACGTCAAAAACCCTGATTAACCCCGCCCCCGGGAACATGCAACAAAGAGGGTGAGGCCTACAGTAGTGGTGCACGGAAAAATCTATTTAGCTATCCATCTATTCATATACTGGTATTATATAGCTATGATAAGCATTAAACATAGAAATAAGTGTGGTTGCCATGCTGTAGCTTTAATCAGGATAACACCGCATATTACAATCTACAAAAACAGAAGCAGTAGCATTTACAAATAACAGCATATATAAAAATATGAGACAAAAACAAACCATTAAAAGGCCTGCTTGCATATGTTCTTCACCAGTATAGGCCACGTTGTTGTTTACAGTACAACCAGAGCACATGTGCTGAGCTGAGGGGCGGGACTTCTGCTCTAGAAGCGGTTTAGCCAATCACAACGCATTGGGTCAGCCAACCAATCAGAGCCTATTGTGTATTTCAGAAGAAGGGGCTTCATAAAAACAGCGTGTTTATAGGAGGATGGTGTAAAATAAAAGTAAACTTGTGGATTTTTTTTTTTTTTTTAAATGATGCATTAACATGTTAGACTGCACTCTATAAACACAACTGATCCTTGGAAATGAAAAACAAAAAACAGTCAAGCAACCCTAGCAACATTACTAGACCGAAGAAAAGTTCTCCAGAAGACTTCGATTGGACAGCATGGGCAGGCTGTGAGATGGAGCTGTCGACTAGTCTGACAGTTAGCGGATGAACCTGGCTGTTTCTTCCACCACCCGCTGCAGCGGCGAGTTTCTAAACAAAGAGATGATGGATCAAATCAGGACGCTCACCACGACACACCTGCACTAGCTGCTAACCATGAGGCTTTGCAGACCGGCTCCATTAAGTCTTCTCAGGTGTGGGTGCAGAAAGAGACACAAACGCCTCTTTCTGACTAAAGATATTATTTGGCTGTTTTATGCTAATTTGGACGGATATTTAAAACAAAAAAGTGTTTTATGAGGAGAAAAGGTATGAAAACATGGGATTTAATCAAATGCACGATACACAGTTCTGACCCCAAGCGATTAGACAAAATGCTAAATAATGTCCCAGAGCTTTTGTGACTTATCAAAAATATGGTAACTAAATCAGAGTTTTAGAGTTACCTTCCAGGAAAACATTAAAGGTACTAAACACAAACAGCTTTAATTCACACCCACAGGGTGTCTAATGACTAAGCAGGGTTTAATTACTTTATGGGCTTGAACAGCACTTCCATACACACTACAAGAAAGAACCTTGGATCCAACAAAACAATAGCTGTGCAACACCTGCCCTGCTAGCATTACTGCTCAACAGCAAAGGGAACTATGCTTTAGATTATATTTTACAGTGTTTTCATTCACATTAAAGTTAGGTACTTAGAAGACTCTGAAGAAGACAAGAGTGGTATTTGTTCATACCACGGGTTGCTACACCATCACTAAACTGATAAAATTATATTCTACCTGAATTGTTTGAATTTAATGTGGTAAAAAATTTTTAAAAAGTTTGCTGGTTGCAAACAAAATAGAGCAAATTCAAAGGGTTCTGTTAATGAATAATGAACAAAAAGAAGTTGCCAATTTGCATTAGTCTAACCTAATTAGACTAATTTAGCCAACATAAGTAAATGCACACATACGTAAAAATCCACAAATGAATGAATGCTAATATGGTAAGAAAATAATATTTTTGAATGTATTGAACTAAATATAACTGCATAAAGACTCAATATTATGCAATTTGGTTTTCGGTAAATGTATATTTTCACCGTAAACCAAGACAGATACTGATCATGAACATGATTTTGCTGTGTATGCATTGATAGAATTGTCTGCAATCGTAAAGACATGCTTGTTTTCAGACAACTTTATTAAATCTGAACATTTGGTGAAATACATTCTGATGTTGTTTATCCTACCTGTTTGATGCCGGCATTATAGTTGCATTTCATCCATCTCATCTACTTCAGCTTTATAGCTTAGGCAAATCGCATGCAAAGAGACATTTTACGGGGTGTCCACAATGTTCAGAGCCACATTTGGCCCTAGAAAAAGAGATATGAAGATGACATTGCGTTTGACACAGAGAGGCGGCATGTACGCTCCGGCAACAAGCAATCAATGCACAATTTATATCTCTTCCACAGACAGGTGTGAAGCAAAGCCCTCACAGCGGGGGGAAAAAGACGCAAATCAAGACCCTCAAATTCACAAAGAAAAACCAGCAGAGAAATAAACACTCATACAATCCATCTTCTCATGCGTCCCTATAAAACAGCATGATTATTCCCTGGACATGATAATAAAATAGCCCGCTTCATTAAGCATTCCCGAGCTGAACGAAAGCAGTTGTGATGTTTTGTGAAGGCCAGACAGCTGCGGCTTTTATTAGTGGACCTTGCTGTTTATACGGCACGTTGTGATTGCATGCACAGAAAGCCAGTCTTCAGCGGGTGAAAGTGCTGAAAAAAATCATTTCCAGTCCCCTTGTAAAGCAGAGTCCTCACAGTAATCTCTGCTCCTCTGGCTTGTAAAGTCTCTGGGCTGCAAGTAACAGAGGGTGACCCCTAACACGGCGATCAAGAGCCCTGTAAGCCACCTCCATAAACAAACAACAAATGATGCCTGTCCTGAGCCGTATCATACCTACAAATACATGGTGAGGTCCTCGTTTCTGCTTACATTTGAAAAGTTAGACTTTATCTGAATGAGACAGACTAAGCAATGGAGGTAAACGTATTTATTTAATCCTTCATAAATAAATAAATAACTTCCTTTATAAGAAGACATAATACAGAAAAATGTATGCCAATTCTGTACTGTTTTGGTTTTTCAGTAACCTCAAAATTAATCAAAAATAAATAATGTATAAATAAATAAATTCATTTTGTATGCACTTTCACTGTTCAGTTTTTTTGTACAATTTAATCAATTATTTACATTAAATGTATTAACAAAAATAAATTAATTAATAAAAAATTGACAGAAGAGTAAAAAATTACAAAGAACTACAACATTTCCCCCCAAAAAATAAAATAAAAACACCGTTATAGACTCTCTATATATATAAATATTAAAAAAATATTCATGTATTTTTGGAAATTTTATAGTAGAAAGTTTAGCAGCTGGACATTATACAATATAATTATTAAATGTCTTAAACAAACTTGCATTACAGTAAATTCTGTATTTTTTTTTTTTTACTGGAAAAAGACTGGAAATACTGATTAAGGTGACAGATATAATATTAATTCGACATGATGTGCATTTTTTTTGTAACGTCCCATTACAATCCCTGCACACCAGACCAATTTAACCCAGACTTGTCATGCTCGTCCAGGCTGGTTTGATAGTTTAGTGGTCTAGCTAGTTAACCAGTCACGCAATTTACAGTAACTGCAAACCTTGTTGTTAAAGCAGCTGTTAAAGAGTCAGATGAATCAACAACTAAAAGACAAATACGCTGGTCTTTTCAAGAGCAATGTAATTTCTCTGATTATCTCTCTGAGATGATTTAACTCTGTAGCCATTCTGCTTCAGGCACACAGATGTAGCACTGAAAAATAGATGTCCTGAGGCCATTAGGTAATGTTTACTTCATAAAGCAATCACTTAAAAGTCTTACTTCAGTGATAAGATACAGTAGAACAAAACAGCATATGCAAGTCAGGCTTTGAAGAAGCGGTGTAGTCATCTCACGACGGCCCCTGTAGGAGCACAATCTTCATTTACATCAGTGCCAGTGTTCAACGGCATGCTGGGATGCCCGGACTCTTACGGCCCTGATGATTACGCTAATTCAATTTCCTGGAAGGCAGCTATTCATTCAGATGCGCGCGCTGTTTGGGAAAGCCAAGATGAACAGAAAATGTGCAGAATAATAAGAGATCCTTTCATAAATTTATCAAAGTCTGCGATGAAAATGACCTCTGAGGTCCTGGGAAAGAGACGGCGCAGAATGCCTGATTCTGAGAAGAGAAAGGTTCTTTAAAAGGACGGGCATGTCCTTCGGGAGGACTTTCTGAACGAGGACTCCACTAACCTCTCGCATCGAGAGCCGAGCAACCATGCCGAGGTCAAACACTCATCACAATCTTTAAAGCAGCAGTCAGAGTCAATGAATATTTCAAATGACTGGCATAAATATGCCTCACTTTGAAAACCCAAGTTCTACTTAAAGATACAGTTCTCTGAAAAATTTAAATAATGTGACAATTTACTCATAAAATACTGAACGATCTAGTCTGGCTTCCGCGACTTTAAAGCTCATAGGAGCTTAGTCTGGCCAAGCTACCTTCTGGGAGGCGGGCTTAACCTGCGTCCAATCGGATCACTCATTCCGATGGCGTACAGTATGCGTAGTGACGGAACTTGAAGACAACGTAACCAATTGCAGCTAGCTTCATTAAAGCAGTGGGAAAATGTCTTTACTTTAATTACTTCTGCTCTGTTTTCAAAGAAAACCTGTCATGAAAATTTCTCAAAACAGCTGCAACAGCAAAGTCGAACGATTGTTGCTGCTTGGTACAAGCCATGTTTAAAAGCTAGTATGGCTTTTTGTATGGTAACAACTAAAACATTAAGGCCCGGTTTCACAAACAGGGCTTAGCTTAAGCCAGGACTAGGCATTAGTTAAATTAAGATATTTAAGCAACTTTTACAAAAATGCTTTGGGGGTAAATAAATAAATAATGACATTATGTTATTAATAAACACATCTAAAATACAAATAAACTACATAAACTTTATATTTGCACTAAAACGTTAAGAAAAATATATGGATTTTAATATATAATAAATGTATATATTATATTTTATAGGTGTATATATATGGTCCTTTTCCGCATGTGTATGACTTTCTTTTATCCTTTCCATATCATAAAAGTGAATAGGACCACCATATCTCTTTTTTTATTGCCGATATTCCAACTAAGATGTGTAACAACCGACTTACTATTTTTATTACACTTTCTTTTTACTTTTTTTGTGTGTTTTTCACAGCTTGACAGTGTCTATCCCGACTCACTGTACAGAGAAGAACAGCTGCTTTTTATCTCCTTTGTGTTCTCCTCATGAAAGAAAGTCACGATGGCTTGAAATGAGAATAATAAAGAGAGAATTTCATTTTCAGGTGATGCAGAATACCAACATCATTTTACAGTCATCATATCTTGTTTCAAAATCAAAACAACCACCTATTTCAGACCAATTTTTGGACTTTTACAGCATTAAACACTATCTGGAAGTGATTTGCAAAGCTCAAGAACACTTTAACACACATCCCGGGAATACAACTTACCTTTGGAAACCAATAACCAATTTTCATAAAGGGTTTAATCTCTCATTTGACAAAACCTGGCCGAAAGGAAAACACAACATCCTGTTTCTGCACTTTCCCATAAGCTGCTTTATCTTTCTCCACAAGAAGCTGAAGGAAAGGGATTTCTCCCATTCTCTCACACTGGCAGAATGCAAATGCTGCTCTGCTCATAAATATGTACGATGGCACCAGCGAGACCTCGTTTGAATAAATTCTTTCTTTTAGCCTGACGGACAAACAGGCCATCTGAATACAACACGTCCTCTCGTGCCGATCACCCTCTTGATCACGCGTCAGGAGTCCTTCAGCAATGCACTTCAGCTTCAGTGGATAAACATACGTATGTGTACTGCAGCGCAAATTTAAGACATGCTTCCTTTCAAGCGTGCGGTTAAATCACTTCCTCTCAAACTCTCGCAGTCTCTTTTTCTCAAATGTTCAATCTCAGTCTGTTCTTCAAAATCTTGAACTTAACAATTCTGTTTTCTACACTCATTACAAGAAAGGTATTTAGAAAGAAGACAAAAGAAATAAGAATTGCATGGCAACACCCTGGCAACGACTGCGTAGCAACCATTGTACAATTAATTGAAATGATGTTTGTGTGCATTATATATGTATATATGTGTGTGTGTGTGTGTGTGTGTGTGTGTGTTCTAAAACCATATTAAGAAACATCACAATAAATGCATGCAAATTGCATAACAATACCCTAGCAACCACCCAGAGCAGTTTTACTAACACATAGCAACACCCCGGTAACCACCAAGATTTGCATCTGCATTGAGACATTCTAGCAACCACCCAAAACACACCATCAACCATTTGGAATAGCCTAGCTACCCATTAGCATGTGCTAAAATCATCCTGGCAAATGCATAGCAACACCCTAGCAACCACCCAGAACACGCTAGCCACAACACAGCCATACCCAAGTAACCAACTAGAACACTCTTGTAGCTTTCTAGCAACCACTAAGAATAGCAACCGAACAGCAACAACCCAGCAATATCCTAGCAACCACCATTCACCTTGAACAGCATAGCAACACCCTAGCAACCACTCAGACCATCAAAAATCTAGTGACATCAAAGCAACACCAAGCAACCACCAAGATCACCCTTGTAACCACCTAACAACCTCCCTAGCAACAAAAATATACCCTTTTGTTAGGGTTTTAGAATTTTTTTAATTTTTTTAGAATTACATAGTCTTTATTTGTTTAAAATCACGCACCCCTAGTAACTCTGGCTTACTGTAACGCAGAAAAGGATGTATTAAAATTAAAACACACATTATGTAAAGTGTTGGTACTGTCCATA
The DNA here is from genome assembly GCA_032361145.1 of Enteromius fasciolatus. Lineage (NCBI taxonomy): Eukaryota > Metazoa > Chordata > Actinopteri > Cypriniformes > Cyprinidae > Enteromius > Enteromius fasciolatus. The sequence goes on along the minus strand of JAUMHR010000047.1, from coordinate 2,168,701 downwards.
AAAAAACCTTTCAAATATTAAATGAAAGGCTTCCTTTTTTTGTCAGGAAAATTATAATTTTGCCACAAAAACCTATAATTTCTTTATGACATCCACCCAAAACTCAGCGTAACCTCTTCCTCTTTAGCAAGCTGAGAGCGAGCTCATATGATCCACTGACTTTGGCATCAGGAATGTAGACTGGCCCTGAAAAAAAACAGAGCAAACCTGAGCCTGCCAAAACCGCAGTCACTACCACCGGCTGCATGCAGAGCTCAGCCCTATCCTTCACACACATCCAGCTCTGCCAGCTTTTTAGCAAGATCAGAAATTAAATTTTAATAAGTAACATTTGGAATTGATGACATCATGAATGGAATTCACACACACACACACACACTCTCTCTCTATAAATCTGAAATGTCAGCAGGTCAGAATGTGACTTTATGTGCTTGTTTGTTTGAGACTGTCCATCTGAAAAACACACCAGGGAGATGGACGGGACGCTCTGTCATGGATACGACTGCTGGTGAGTGACAGCAAGGCTGTATGCTGGGAAAACTTATATCAGCGCAGTCAAAGTTCATATCTGAAGCTTTAACAGTTTGTAACCGTTATTTTTCTCTTATTACAGTAAATAATCTCTAAATGTACTTGTATTTGAGGTTAAGACTTGTTTTCAGCAATATCACCTCCAGCCAGTCAGAACACCCCAACAATCACCAAAAGTACCCTAGCAACTCCCTAAGTTACCATAGCAACAATGCAGAACAACCTAGTAACCTCCAAACACCCAGAACCCCCTAGCAACTGCATACTGTACAACTCAAAACACCCTAGGAACCCACACACTGCAACAACACCCTAGCAACCATTTGGAATAGCCTAGCTACCCCTTAGCAAGTGCTAAAAACATCCTGGCAAATGCATAGCAACACCCTAGCAACCACCCAGAACACGCTAGCCACAACACAGCCATACCCAAGTAACCAACTAGAACACTCTTGTAGCTTTCTAGCAACCACTAAGAATAGCAACCGAACAGCAACAACCCAGCAATATCCTAGCAACCGCCATCCACCTTGAACAGCATAGCAACACCCTAGCAACCACTCAGACCATCAAAAATCTAGTGACATCAAAGCAACACCAAGATCACCCTTGTAACCACCTAACAACCTCCCTAGCAACAAAAATATACCCTTTTGTTAGGACCAGTAAGATGTGTCGCCATTTTCATTGCATTTTTTATAATTACATAGTCTTTATTTGTTTTTCTTACGTAATCTAAATTGTCATGAGCATTTCAACCACCAAAAACTCCTTATTTACCGCTTAGCAACATTCTAGCTTTCCCTCAAGTTACCGGAAGTGATTAAATGGTAAGATGTTTTTAAATATCTTCAGTAAACAAGCACAAATTACGTTTTTTTCTTTAATGAATTTATTCATCGAGCAGTGTCCCATTTTCTATTTTTTTTAGTCTCTGCATGTATAATCAACCCTATTTAATTCAAATCCTATTCAAGCTACTTATTATAGTCTGTTATTAAGTAGCAAACTATTCCTACCTTAACCAGACGCCCTCTCAGTTCTATATCTCTGTTTGACACTGATGTGCTAAATGAATATCATTTAATGTGGCTGTAATCACCTCCATCAATTTGATTGCAGACTCTAATAGTGCCTCTGGTCAGTAACTCATACATGCTCTTTTATTTACTCCTCTCTCATATTTCTGCAGTATATGACCGTATCTGACACGCCGCTCTGTAATGGGATACAGAATGATGCTGTTAGATGCCCTGGTGACCTGCGTACCAGATTTTCTTCCCAATGTTTAATGGGTCATTCCTGTTATGCAGAACCTCTTGAACTCTCTTGAATATGTTTGTGCTGTAATTTAGGGAATGATTTTGCTTTTATGTTTTTATTCAGTAGAAAAAGGTTTTAACAGACTTTTACTGTATTTATCTGTTGATCAAGCTCAGACACTACTTCAAGGACAATGGAACTGACATTTAAATTAAATTATTGTTTTTAATTGATTGATTAATAAAAGGACATTCATTCAATTCACTGTATGTGTGTGTCTGTGTGTGTGTATACACGTCCTGATGTCAATGAGCTCAACATATTTCACTAGTTCCCACTACCTCGGCGATAAAATAGCTTGTTTGGCGAACTGTCCAGGGGACAGGCAGGGAGCCCGGCGGCCTCCGAGCCCTAGGAGGTTTAAC